>CM014729.1:10051018-10651018 GCA_004329165.1 Spatholobus suberectus | reverse complement strand
ATTTGAGAATACGAATTCATAATTCTGTTGTTGCTCCTTGTCAAAATTCACTAATGATTTCGAGTCATTTCAGCCAGTTTTTCTTACATGACCCGTTTTAACTTTTCCTTCCCAAGTTTGTTGTGCCTTTGTTTTATTTCATACTTCGGGAATATAATAAACGAAGGCTACTTGGATTTTCTTATTAGCTAGAGTCCAAGTTTAATTGCATTTTCTGTTTTACCTTTTGACTATAGTACAATGGTACATTTTGCTATCTCCACTGTGCGTGCTATTTGTGGTGCCAACATTTAAATTTGGGGTTAAGTGGAAAATTATACAAAGCCAAGCAGACTATCCTTGTCAATTCTGGTGTCTTAAACATCATAGCAACTTGTTATGTAAAATTATTCAAGACATGATAATGTATGATACTATGATTGAAGTCGATTTGGAGTACAGGTAAAAGCCTAAGAGGGGGCCGGGGAGGATCCAAATTTGGAGGGTCAGGAATCTGACAGATACGACTACATATAGAACATGAATATTAGTCATATCAGCACTGAAGTCAAAATATGGAAGCTGGATCCCATATGAGAAATTTCGTGCATGACCCACTTAGGTATAGATATATTCACTACAATCTGAACGCACGGCACCTCATGAGTCGCTATTGGCCTTTTCTGAAAGAATATGATTAGATTTTTCCGCTCGGATTTAACTTCTCGGAGTCAATATGTAAAATGAAATTGTAAGTTAATTTAAATTAAAGTATTTCATAATTTCACCTAATCTTAAAGTAAAAATTGGCATATTTATATTTTTTTTTACTTTATATATTTACTCATATTAAATGAGTTAAATCTTTTTTTGATACATTAAAAGAATAGGATTAGATTGTGAATAGTTTATGATTTTTTAATTTAAGTATAAAATATAAGTAGTTTAATTTAAGAGGAAAATATTAGATTGAGTTATTCTATCTTAATAAGTAGTCTCAAATTCAAAATCTTGAGAATGCAGATAGGTTAAAACTTAACATAGTATGGAGAGTTTTACTGCTGCTCATAATGGTTGTATTCAATTTGAATTAGTTTAGTGTGGAATAATAGTGAATATAGAGGTCGTAGACGAAAAACAATTTTTTTTTTTTGGTTACAAGACCAAAAATAATTTAAGAGGAAAATGTAAAATTAAAAAAATCAATTTTAAAATGTAAATAATTAATATTTATGATAAACAGAATAATATAAAAAATTAAAATAAATTAAAGTTTTGATTTGAAAATTTTAAATTTTAATGTAAAAAATAAAATATGAAAAGAAATCTTAGAGTAAAAGAATTTGAAAATAATTAATAATTTAAGATTTTTTTTTGGGTGAATAAGATTTTAAAAAAAATACCAAAGTAAGTTCTAAGTAATGATAAATTCATTCACAAGAACAAAGATACACATTTATGTAGTACAAAGGTTAATAAATATTTTCATTTATGTATTTTATTGAAAAAATTACTTTGAACAAGTTTCTTTTTCCTCCTAATAAACAGTAAATGATTAGAGTTTAATGGTCATGTACTGTCAGTGTAAAAAGTTTTACACTATCAACTAATCATAAATCACCATTGATATGACTTTTAAAGTATTTATTATAAAAGTCAACAAACTTACAATAAATAGTAGTTTGTAATTAAATGACAGTAGTGTATGGCTTTTTTTCTCAAATGATTATTTAAGCAGTAAAAATGATGGATTTTCAAACTTGTTTGTATGACCATTGATGGGTGAAGAAGCACTCGGTCACAGAAGAAGGTCCATATAATTAGGCCCAAGGGAGGGAGTCCAATACTGCAGCAACCCAATAAGGCAATCCAAGCCCATAACTCATGAGCAAAAGTAGGAACAAACAAATAAAAATAACGTAAAAAAAAAAAGTTTAACGACTATGCATTGTTAGTGTAAAACAGTTTTACATTGTTAATCAATCAGAAATCATCATTGGTATAAATTTTAAGATAATTATTATGGGCCTGTTTGGATACATATTAAAAGATCTTTTGAGAGCTTATTTTCTGGAATAAACACTTTGTTATGTAAAAAGTGATGTTTGGATGTATATTTTTTTTAGCTTTTGAAAAAGTAAAAACTCCTAGTAGAGCTTATGGTGAAGCTAAAATTTGCAACTTCTCAAATGATTATCATTTTGAATAAGTACTTAAGAATGTATTATCCAAATATAATATTAGCTTATTTAAAAAGATCTTTTCATAAAAGAGCTTCTAAATAAGTTCTTTTAAAAAAACTCATCCAAACAGACTCTATAAAAATTAACAAACTTACCATACATATTAGAGTGGGATTGAATGACATTATAATGGTAACCCATTTTCTCAAAAAGAAATAGCAAAACCCCAAAAAGGCAAAACCCCTTGGTAGTTGGTACTGGTTGGTTCCTCGCTCACGATGTCCGCCGCTAGGTGTTTGCTGCGCTCCGCCGCCTCCCGAGCCGCCGGTGTGGCGAATCTATCTGCCGGAGTTAGACCGAGGGCGGCACGATCTCCATTTCGGCTCCCAAAGAAAACCTCAATCACCAATCGCGTTTTCAGGTAACGCCGTTCCTCTCTGTCGCATTTTCCCGAATATTTTCAATTTGATTAAATCCTTTTTTACGGGATAGGTTACCGGTGGAAGCGAGTTGCTGCGTGGAATCGATGCTTCCTTATCACAGTGCTACTGCTTCCGCATTGCTGAATTCGATGCTCTCTGTGTCTCGCCACTCCTACGGTTGGACCCCTGAAGGTATTCCCTCCCTTTTCTGTTTCATGGTTTCGTTAGACGATGTTGAATGTAATTAATCGGATGTGTATGTGGGACATAGGAAAGTTAAGTTTATGAAATGCCAACATTGGATTCTGAAATGAAATGTTATTATTCGAAACTTATTGGACCTGCCTGATTGTCTGGAAACATGCTAAAAGCATTTTACTGGGTCAGTGAGTTCTAATTTCTATTGTGCTTTTTTTCCTTTATTTGATGGATTTTTTTTTTGTCTAGAATCTATGGGGTAAAAACTTTTTCCGTGTCATCTTGACTTCTGTAACAATAAACTAGATCTGTTAGCCGAATGCAATGGATTGTACATATTGTGTTATGTGAATCGTCTATGTTTCTAGGTTTCCCAGCAAATTGAATTTTTATACCTTATGAAGGTCTGGCATAGTACTTAAGTTATGATGCAATGCAATATTGCTATACTGGCTTCACTTTCTCTTTTTTTTTTTTTATGTGTTGCACTGAAATAGGATGCAAACTTTTCTTTTACAAGATAAAAAAAAATTCTTGTCTTTTTTCCCTTTTTCTTTGTACCCTTTCTGGATGGGTAGGGAACGTTTGTGTGAACAGCCTGTTTTAAATTAAAGTGTTGGGTGCATATGGGCAACTATTTTTGCTGTTCAAACATTTCATTTTTTTTTTTTGTTGGGGTTAGGTTCTCTCTCTTGCTCTCACAATGAAAGGATGTATATTTTTTCCTCTTTGTAGGGCAAGAGAAGACTAGATGAAGATCAAGCATCAAAGATGGTGTCACATGGATTTGTTTCAAATTTTGGGTTTTGAAGCATTGAGAACTTGTCTTCTGTAGATTAGGGAGAGCATGAAATTTCTAAATTGAATGAAAAAATGAGATACTGAACACCATATCTCATGAAAACTAACGTGGGGCTATGGTGCAATTCAATGGTATTTCTTAGTAGATCCCAATTAGATTAATTTATCTGCAACGACTTCTCATAACAAAGAACTTTCACTTTGAGTTGTTGAGCAATTCTTCTCTCTTTCTCTTAAAAGAAGTATTATGGATTGTCTTATTTAGTGCATCCCAATTTTTAAAATGCCTAGACCTCTATATTAATTAACATTCACTTAGAGATAATCACATGAAGATCATACTGATTGATTGTATTCACTCAGATTGCAATGATGATGTATGATGAATGACAGAGGGTTCGAGCAAGGTTTTATGTAGATGCGCTTGAAAAAAAAGGTTGTCAAGTAAATTTTTTCTTTTGGGATTTTGAATTGTTAATGTACGCCTTATTCTTAATGTCAAACAAGCACTTGTTGAAAGTATATAAATGACCCTAAATTAGCAACAATTAGTTTCCACTTTATAATTGCATTTTGATATTGATTTCTAGATACTATTTGTATGTATACTGTATGCATCTTGGTTTCTTACTCAAGCATGTTGAATTTATGTATGGGCATGGAAATGTTCATGCATGAAATTTAATATCATCCATTAACCACACTAATGCAAACTATTACAATCATTAAGAATACATAGAATTTGAAATTAACCTTAATGCAGAATGTCAGAGCTATTTCTTATTTTGTTTGCTGCAGTAAAAAACCACTATTATGATGTTGCAGTGTCACTATGACAAACTTAAGATTCAAATTGTTTGCTAAATGTCACTTCAGAATTGTAATTCTTGTTAACTTGGGTAGTGTTAATAATCTTGGGAGTGATGCTTGATGCCATAATTTCTGGTGTGTAAGCTCGGGATTTGGAATTTTTAAAATTTAACACATCTGTGTAAAATGGGCAATGTGTTGAAATCACATACTTGTTTTTATTCTCCTGCTGCTCTAAAGTTTTTATACATTTAGACTTTCTTTCCAACTCTTTATTTTGACTTGGCTGTTTTCTTGTTTAGGGTCGTGATCATTTGCTCTTTGGCTTTAGGCTTGAGGACTAGCCATGTAATGTTTCGTCATTTCCATTTTGCTTTGCTTTCCTTTACCTCGATGGACTTATGTTTTGTATCTAAATGATTTGCATTTTAAAATTTTCTATTTTACATTAGTATGATTAGTAATTATCTTGACGTTTTGGTTCTGATTTTGTGAAGTAGTGTATAGATTTGAATTTTCTTAAGTTATTGTCTTTTTGAATTCTAGATGGATGATTGCTGTTTGTCGGTGCGGTGCATCTGCGCATCCTTTCCATGGGTTTCAGTTAACTTTGTTAGGCTTGCTTAGAGATTTTTGGTTGAATATGAAAACTCCAAGACTTAAATTGTACAAGCATCCAGAGCTGGTACCATGCTTAGGTATGATTACTTTATTTGAAACATAATTGCAACATTTCTTTGCCTGCGATTTACAATGATTTATATCACCCTGTTCTTGGAAATGGTTTTACTCCAAGTGTTAGCAAATACCCTGATTTTCAATGTTATACGAGCTTGCTTTAGACCAATATCGGTAACTACTCCAGCTGGCACAGTCAATTAACACGTCAACCGATTACTTTGGATGGAGACTATGTTGCAATTGGCTTTCGGTAACTAGTGTCAGAAAGTGGATTTTTCTTTTGACGGAGTAGAATTATGCTCGAGAACGAAACGCAACACATCAGATTATGCTAAATATACTTAGAGCAATGAAATTAGAGACCGTAAAAATGGCTTGAACTACCTACCTTTAATGTCTTGGGGAGCCGATGACATGCCAATATGTTGATTACCTTGCTATACCAATCTTTGCAGCATCCTTATGTCGCTTACACCTTGTAGGAAGCTAGCATTGGAGCGAGCCCTGCATGGGAATGTTCATGATGTAGTTCTAAAGCAACAAACTACTTAGTCCTTAATAGGCACACATATTACATTAATATGAGGTAAAAAAATTCAACATTTCATTTTACGTCATCATGACTATTGATTGAAAATACAATCCATCTCTTAGGCTTTTCTAGCTTAAGAAAGAGGGTTGATAACCGTTGTTAACTTGAATGCTTTATCACTAGGATATAGGTTTTCACTTTAATCAATTTAAATATTCTCACTTTTACATAAAACATTTGACACTTTGTCAACAAAGGTTGGTCTAGTTGGCAAGGATCAAACTCATATTTTACAAGGATGTGAGTTCGAATCTTGGTGTCAATGTGAAGACTTTGTTTGTAGGTAATCTGTAAGTACTTGTTCTCTGAGCCTTGACACTTATCCTGGCCATGGTGAGCTTTTAGTATCCAACTCATCTAAACTTATAACTACCAAAAAAACACTTGACACTTATCATATTTAAAAAGCACATACTTGAAAAAATCGTAAAAAATATTTAAGCCAAACTCACATGTCACACATCTAATTGTTTTCCCTAGACAATTGCAAATTCACCGTGATATTGTTAGAAATTATAATTTATGACATTCTATATGTATATTTTTTTAGCAATTTACCCATACTTCAGACAGTCTTTGGCAGTTTTATATTTTATGATATATAAAAGAAACTTTGATATATCTCGATAAGATTTATGAAAGCATTCCACTACGTACTAAACATAAAATGTACTCAAAAATGCACCAAATAATCTTTCCACGAATTTTGCTTGTGTGATGACATAATGATATCATGGAAGCCTTTGGCAGCGTGTGTGGTGGGCATGTGGAAGGTGGTGGTGGTGGTGGTGGTCGGAGAAGACAACTTGAATTCTGAGAACTCGCTTAGGTTGTGTCCACCATTTTATTTGCAATGTTGCTTCAACCTTTCCACCCATCTAGACTTTTCGCATGCCATTTACATTGCTTCCATGTCGTGCTAATTTGCAGCCAATAAAATGGCAGCAAAATTTTAATAACGATTCATATTATAAATTTATATCATTTTACCAAACCAAGGGTAGTGGAGAGTGGAGCAAAGAAGTTGGTCTAGTTTGGGGAGATGACAGAAATCATCTTTGGTTTAACATTTAGGGTGGAAGGCACAATGGCGTTTGTTGGTGACGAGAGAGCAAGGCCAAAGATGGATTTTCATTAATTAAAAAGGAATATAAAATTAAATAGAGGGTGAACCGTTGTACCATTTTTATGTTTGGTACATCTAATTTATGTACTTCAGGTTAAGATGGAGAGTAAATAAGCTTTGAAATTTAAGAATTGATGTAGAAAAGTTGATGGCTTAAATATGTTTTTAATTCTAGTAATATATTGTTTTTTTGATTTTAGTCTTTATAATTTTTTTTTAAAAATAGTCCTTGTAAAATTTATTTATTGTTATTTTGGTCCTTGTTATTTTTGTAGTCCTTGTAACATATCTATTTTTTTGTTTTGATCCCTATGATATTTTCGTCATTTTGAATTAGTTCTTTTGACAAAAGAATGGTAATGACTAAACAAATTATTCACATATTAAAAGGACAAAAATAAAAAAATAAGTATATTACAAAGATTAAAAAAAATAACAAGGATCAAAATAAAAATAAATAAATTTTACAAGAACTATTTTAAAAAGCATAATTTTATAAGGATCAAAACCAAAAAATATATATATTACAAAGACCAAAAACATATTTAAGACTTAGTTGATTTATGTATTTTAGTACCATAATCAATCCATGTTAAATTACTTTTAAGGAAACAATAAATAATCGTGCATATTTGACAGAAAACAAGTATAATAAATATAAAAGATTGAACAAGCATAATCATTCGTGTTTTTTTTTTTTTTTGTACGACTTATTTTCATGCGATTCAGCATTTTCCTATAAATTTTTATTTCGCCAAACCGCACGAGTATAAAAACTCGGAATGGCAACGGACGCGTTGAGCCTACAGTATACACAGGGTCACTTCAAAAATTTGGGTGTGTATAAAAGTCGGGGAACAACTCTTGCCAGTTGGGGTACCTTAATCAATAGGGGTAAGGGTTAAAATAAACCACGACAACTAGAAGATGAATACCTCTGCTTCATTGCAATCAAACCACTAAATTTGGATAATATGTATATTAAGTTTTATGGCAACAAATTTGTAACATTCTGGTAATTAGTAGGACTTTTAAGTCAATTCAAACAGACTTTACATCTAGTCTAACGAATTTATGAGAATTTAATTTTCAATTGCCTTTCACCGTTTCGAATTCAAGACACTAATGGAGAAAAAAATTCGTTATCACAATAGCCAACTCCATCTGTAATATAGATTTATTTTTTTTGTATCACATCCACAATGAAAAAAAAAAAAAAACTATGTATTGACAATGTAAAACAGTTTTACACTGTCATTCAATCACAACTCATCATGTATAATAAGTTTGTTAACTTCAATAATAATCACCTCAAAAGTCACACTAAAGCCGATTTTTGAATGGTTGACAGTGTGTAAAAGTTTTTACATTGACAATATATAGCAATTAAACTAAAAAAAAAAATCCATTAGTATAAGCATGAATGATACTGTGATCTTGGCATTTCATTTGCAAAGACATAAATAATTATTACCCCCCTGCCACTACATTAATGTAATCACAGTTCGTACTTATGTATATCAATAGAAAAATAAGTTGCAAGACAATGCACAGGAAAATGCATAGAAACATATGGATAACTATATTAACATAATATTATACTTTTCTTAAGTTCATTGGATACAGTTGCTGACGAAGATAATAGCAAATCTTGATCGCTTGACACAAGGTTGTTCAAGTGACATCAACTTAACCCAAAATGATGTCAAGCATGTTAAAGGGAAAATACAGGCTAATTAAAGTGAGAATGTATACCAACCCATCCATCACCAGTTAAGTTTTACCTTGAGGGTATCTCCATTGCACCATAAACAAATCATAAAACTATTTTTGCACTCTTCTATGGGATTATTCTTCAACCACGTTCACCAATTCATATTCGACCAGAGATAGGTTGTTATCCTCTTTAACTACAAATGTTGCAGGTTCAGTTACCTCAACGCGCCCCCATTTGTCAACGGCCAGCCTCATTGATCCCTTGAACATGTCAATCTTTGCATTACGAAGAATTACTGTAGTTCCAGCCTTCATCAAATCAACTGCACAGAAGGGGGGAAGAAAAAAAAGGCCATCTCATCACATAAATAGAACATAAATTGGTGTCTAGTATCTTCTGCCTATACATATATCAATACCCATATTACCTACCAAGGAAATATATCCGAGGGAACTTTCACTAAAAGAAATCAACCGAATCACTATTCCTTGAATGCAGAAATGCTTATAGATAGAGTATGAGCTCTTCAAATAAATTAAAACCATTACTCAAGGTTTTGCTCGTTGAAAATGGAAAGAATGAGAAAAGGAGTGAAAATAAGCAATGTCACATAAACATCTTCTCTATATGCATTGAATTTTTATAATCCTGATCCCATTTTCCTTCCTCTCATTGTTCCTGACAAAGTGTAAAGAAGTAGAAGGCACTAACATAAAAGAGTGTGAAATTATACAGGAATGTGGATCCGCGAAAGTACAAAACCAAAACCATGATGTTCATCATCAGTGCAGATGCAGTGAAATATAAGCCAAAGTCCATGTGTTTCAAAGAAGTAAAAATTAGTCTTTTAGTAAAAAGCTGATGAAAGGGGCATTCCTGGCTATGCAACCCCGTGAACATTAGAAATCATGAAATAACTAAAGAAATATTAACAAAAAGTTAGACCCAGGTAAAAATAATGAAATGGGTGCAAACGAACGTGCACAAACTAAAAACTTTGATAAAAGTAGTTTGGATTTGGAATATAAAATTAAAAATTAGACACGTAATCTCATTAGTGTCACCTTCTAAGCAACACTTTATTTATTTATTTTTTTTATCACAAAACACATGAAATGGAACTATGTTGTTACCACTCTCCAATTACCACAATCACACATTTATTCCGGTAATAAAGTTCACCCAGATTATCATATCATATTCACAGTTCACATCAACACCTTGAGGGAACATACCTTCATCACCCAAAAAGAACAAGAGTCAGAAGAATATACCAATTCTATGCTGGTTAACACATTAGATAACTGAATAAAACCTCTTGGATTAAGATCAACAAAGCAGAAGAAAGAGATTTCAAGCGTATAATTCCGATTAAAAACGATCAAGGTATCGTGTAATCCAACCAAATATATTTGGGAATGAAGGCTTATCTTATCTATTGAGTCAACCACTTTAGAACCACTCACCACCATCATAGACCCAGATGCATTATTGAAAACGAAACACGTTCCCATTCTCACTTTCAAATGCATCATTGAACGAAAAATGAAACAGTACCAAAGGGACAGACCCAAACAACCGCAATCTCACAAACCCCAGCAGAACAACGCAGATCGTAAAGAGAAAATCTCAAAATTCAACAAACTCAAAATTCAGACAAATAAAGCAGTGCCCACGTGGAAAGTTATCGTTTTGATAAATGGGAAATTTAAATAACTCGAAAAGAACAGTTTTTGCAAAGGTGGGTGGGTGAAATTGGACCTTGTTCGTTGCGAGCGGTGAAGACGATGGTGCCGGTGTCGTCGCCGATGAGGCACTCGGCGATGAGAGTGGGTCTGAGGTTGTGGGCGGAAGAGGGTCGCGGTTTGTGCACGACGGTGTCGGAGGACAAGACCTTAGCCACCAACGTGTGACCGCTGGTACCAGGTTTGAGCTGATCCACCTTGGTGAACACGGGCTTTCTCTTGGCGGGTTTGTTCTCTTCTTGCTGATTCGAATTGGATGATGCCATTTGAAATTGATAGATTACTTTGATTTGATCCCTATGCCCAATGAATCACCCACACTCTTCTCTTCTCTTCTCTTCTCTTCTCTTCTGTGACTCTTAACACAACACAAGCCCTACCCACGAGAACCACATTGATGCATTTCTTTCGCACGTTGCATTCCACTTCCCTTCTAAATGAAGCGACACGTCGTTTCCGCTCCAATCGTCAAACGGCACGTGACCCTTTCTAACTTTACTCGGCCCCTCCACTCCAATGTATAATTCATTTATATTTAAACATTTTTTTTATTTTTCCGACACTTCTAAAATTTTATTAAATTTTGTAAATCTAATTTTTATATTTGATGAAATTTATCTTAATTTATTTAAAAATAAATATATATGAAAAAGTATGTGATTAGTATTAAGATTTGTCTTCTGATAAAATATTGCTATCAATTTTCCGAATTTGACTCTTTTTAAATAAATAAAAGTAAAGTAATTAATTTCAATTGTTTGATAAAAAATAATGATTAATATTCTAATAGATGCATAATTTGTTATATATATGTATGTAATATTAATTGTTGGTTAATCAATAATTAATATTACTTACTTTTATTCATGCTCACTTTCAAAAATGTATTTCAATTTAGACTTGGATTCCCTCGTGTGACATTTTAATTCAATCAAATCTAAACCCTTAATTAAAACAACAGAGGGAGAATTTAAATAATAAAAAAAAGGAGAGCATGAGATTTGATGGTGAAGATTTTCACATGAGAAAATTCAAGTGAAAATCTCAATTGAGATAATCCATTCCCATCTCAATTATCCCCTATAATGATATTTTTTGTAAAACTTTTTAATAATCCTTTTAATTTTTATAAAAATATTAAATAAAAATTAATATATTTAATTATTAAAAATTATTATAAGAATGATGCACTAGTTTTGATATTAGACATTCTACAATTGTTTTTTTTTTTTTTTTAAAAAAGACACTCTCCAACTGGCTCACATCTCTAAGGGCACTCTTTCTTGTTGCAACACCTTCTCAAATACTTTGAAGTTTTGTGACAACCAATATGCAATTCACTTCAAATCTGACTCATCATGAGTGTCCCAAACATATTGACATTTGACCATCACTTCATTAGAGAACTAGTTCATGCTAATGTGATCAAGCTTGTCCATGTAAAAAGCCAACATTAGCTAGCTGCTCTATTTACCAAGCCACTATTGCTTCACCAATTCCATGCTCTCATCATCAAGCTAGGGATTATTGACATATATGATTTCGATTTTGCAAAAAATGTAGTTGCTTGTAAAGGAAATAGTACTAGGTGTTTTAATATTATACAATAAGTTATTTCAGTATAGTAGAAAGAATTGAATTCTCTCTCTCTATTTCTAGCTTTGCAAAAAATTGTACTAGCATTGCTCTATACCAAAGGAGTGGCTAAGTGAGATTGCAAGATCTATTCCATAGTATATACTATTGAGGTTCTATGAGTCAGATTGATACAAGGCATGTTAGAATGCATGGTTTAGCACTAAAAGAGAAGAGAGAATTGGAAAATTTCTAATAAGCAGAAAATAAAATGTATTGATAACAAAAAGGGGTAAGTACAAAGTGACCATTCAAGCTTTTATATAAGCTCTAACTAACTATACCTCTAAAAGCCCCTCGCAAGCTGCAAGGTGTTCACAACACTTCCAACTTGGAATGAACAATACAAGTATCAAATGAAAGTGAAATACAATGAAAGATGTTGAAAGTACATCAACGAAAGATAGACAAACAATGACTAAAACCATCCAAAGCCAATAGTCAAAAGCTAAACCATTAAGCAGAAGCCACAACTCAAGGCTTAACCACTTAACAGAAGCAAACATGCTTAACTACCTAACAGGCAAAAGCGAATCAATGACAAATGCTTAACCACCATAAGGCAAAAGCAACCAAAGCTTAACCACCATAAGGTAGAAGCAACCAAAGCTTAACCATCAAGAACAAAAGCTAAAACATGATGCTTAACCACTCAAGACAGAAGCAAAACAAGGTTTTAATGAGAATAGTCATGATGGGCTGAAACAAATCATCATCAATAACAAGAAAGAAATCGGAACCATTACTGCAACTTCAAGCACTCATATTATGTCAGTAGCCAAACTCCTTAAGCAAAAGCTTCAAAGCTCAAATAGAGATTGACAGTAGGGTGAATAGAAGATTAAGCAACCAAGCTTATTGTACGATTGTTATCATCAAACAAATGCCAAGAACATAATGGCCAAGCCATAAAAAAATTCATGCCAACTATTAGCCTATACAACTGCAAATATTTGCATAAGAGTAACACTACCAATGAGAAAATAGAAACCTCCCCAAACAAAGGTAAATTTAAAGTCTTCTTACCATAATGCACATCAACAAAATTTAGTATTAGTAGGTTAATGATTAAATACCAATATCTCATTATACTACTTTTGTAGCAACAAACACAACTTCGTCATCTGCTTTAGTCAACAAAAGAACACCAAGCAGGTGCAATATATTGTGAGTTGATTGAAGGACCAAGAAAAATAACCTTTCACCAACAACCAAAGACATTGAGATAAAATGATAATGATGTCTCGGATGTCCACCATAGTGTTATTGTGGGGCACAAGAAAACCAAGATGACATGAAGAATAGTAGCACAAGAAAAGTAAATATTGAAATGACATCTAAACCAAATCTCTCACACATTTTATCAAACACCTTCTGAGCATCATTTAAGTAACATAATTCCTTGTACATGCCTAACAATGAAGTTCAAATGACAAGAGCAGGAAAAAGTTATGATATGAGAATCTTCAAGAAATCCTCATTGCAATTTACATCAGGCTCATTCACGTTTACACACCCTTACTCCCAACAAGATAAGCCTTCAAAAATCAAACACAACAATTTTGCAAATCACAACACCCCATTTCACACTAAGAAATTCTGAGAAAATGAAAAAGCACTTCATCTTGTATTGTTGAGGCAACAATGAGCACCGAACAAGACAGAATCTTGTGCACTTGTAAATTGGGATTGAGTTAATACACCATTTGACAAAAAAAATTTGAGAAGAACTAAAATCAAATCAATCAATTGGAGCTTCTTGGATCTAGAAGCCCCCAATATATGAATGCCGCACCAAATCAAAGTAGGAATAATAAATGTTCTGAGTTGTGGATCTCCTAAAACCATAGCGACGTTAACTAAAATAGTGAGTTCAAACAAAAATCAAGAACATCCTTCCAAGAGCAAATGTCAATTGGTTTCATTTCTCCGCTCTAATAAGAAACGGTTTTGACTTAAGACTCTAACATAAGCCATAATTGCCCTAATAAAGACGAAGAGAGCATTGACACTAAACTTGATTCAAAGAAAATGTGAATAATGAAACAAAAGTTTTCCCAAATGAAAAAGGGGAAATTAGGGAGGTAGAAAGGGAGAGAGAATGTATAAGAAACCAAAAGAAACAATGTCTTTGTAGCGAAAAAAAATCTCTCTATAGTGGGTGGTATCACGCTGATACCATGTTAGAATTCATGATTTAGTACTAAGAGAGAAGAGAGAATTGTGAAAATTCTAACAAGCAGAAAATAAAATGTATTGATAATAAAAAGAGATGAGTACAAAGTGACCACTCAAGCCTTTATATAGGCTCCAACTAACTATACCTTTAATAAGGCATTCGAATTGTAGTCTGTTGGATTCACTAGTATCTGTCATTTGAGATAAACATGTTACCTTTGAGGTTTTTTTCCCTCTGTCCCTGTTTATTTTCTGGATTCTTTGCAATTTCGTCACAGTAAAGCAAGAAGTGATGAGGTAAATTAGCATAAGCTTATGGAAAAAGGTTTAAAATAATAAATGCCAAGAATCAATGTAAATATAATTGAATAAAATGTTATACATGCCTCCTTATTAATGTTGTAGATGCACTAGACCCATCATTCATGCTTATTGCTTAATGCATGCTGCACATCAGTTAAGATTATTGATATATACATATATACTCTTTTTCCTATAGGTTTGGTCCCTCTTGGAGTATTAATGTAGAGCTAGAGAAAAGCATGAGACTTGCTGTAGGGAAATGTGGTTTTCTACAGGATTTGTTTCTTTCTGTTTTTAATAGAATAATGGAAGTTGGACGTTGCTTACAAAAGGATAATCATATCTGAGATCTATCCTTATCATTATGGATCTTGATGAAGGATACCTGTAGTGTGACATTGCTTAATCGGCAATCCATATTAATTAGTTCTATTGTAAGCACTTTAGCCACTGGAGATTACTTTCTCGTCAAACAATAATAAAAAATACTCCCTCTGTCTTATTTTTGGATGTTTAAGATTTTGGTACAGAAATTAAGAAATGTAGTTAACGTTTTAAATTTTAATACAATTGTTATGCAAATTTTTTATATATTATTTATCTTTCATATTAATTAAATTCTTTCTCTTTTATATTTTTTTAATTTTCCTCTCTTCACAATAAATGTTTAAAGGTATAATAAAAAAAATTTAATATTTTATTAATATTCTAAAATAACAATCAAAATGATTTTATTTTTTTTTGGCTAAGACGTCAAACAAAATAAGATAAAAAGAGTAGTTCTATAAGTCACTTTTATTGAGCTTTTGTACTGTAGGGATTTGTGGAGTCATCAATTAGTTGAAACCTATGTGTTGTCATTGTAACAGGAAAAAAAAAGGAAAAAGTATACAAATAGTGTTAGAAAGTGTGTTATTAGTATTTTTTTGTGTAAATATTATTGTTTTTTTATGTTCAGGAATTTACAAATAAATTAGTGAAAATAAAGAGTTTGAAAACAAAAGGCAAACTAAATATAACTCAAATCAATATTTCTAACGTTTGTATGACTTAATTTACTAATTAGGCATTTAGTGCATGTTTAACAACAGCCTTTTTTAAGAAAAATAATTACTATTTTTTTTTTTTATGTACAATAATGACAACAAGATTTGAACTTAAGACTTTATGCAAACTACTTAAACCTTCATCATTAGGCCATCTCTAATAAATTTTATAATGACTTTAATTTTAAGGAATTTTATAAATAAGTTTATAAAAGTAAATAATTTTTTTTTCAAAAAGTTAAATTAAACGTACACTTAATATAATTTGACTTGCAGATTATCACATAATTTGTTTCCATTGTAGGTACGGCACAGGAGTAAGGAATTGCGAAGCCGATAATTAAAACCAATTAACGTGGTACCACTATTGATGTTTTCATGATGTATATTCACCATGAGAAATCAAAACAACAAAAAATCACCATAAAATGGAGGTTTTTTTATATAAAAAATGGAGATTTTTGGTTCTTGTCAACTTTTTTGGTTGAATGATTGACAGATGCAAAAGCCTTCAATATATATATATATATATATGGGTCAGGATCCATCGACATCAGATGTCAAAGTTAATCAAATTACACCTTCAATAATTTTTTGTAGAATACAAATTTAACTAATCCAACCATTGAATTTGATGTTCTTATTCATTAGATTAAGTATACAAAATTTCACACAATTCCAAAATTATTTAGTAGTTCATTAAATCACTTTATTTTAACGTATAATAAAAAATTAAAATATATGTAAATATTTAATGTTAGATGACATATCTAGAAAAATCCAAATTATGTGAAATTTGATATACATGATCGTGAAGATAATATCACATAATTCAACGGTTGGATTGGTTAAATTTGCATTATACAAAAAGTTATTGAGATGTAATTTAACTAACTTTAACATCTGGTGTCAACAGATCCTGACTCATATATATATATATATACATATGTATATACATATATATGTATACATATATATACATATATATGTATACATATATATATGTATATATATGGGTCAGGATCCGTCGACAGCACGTGTCAAAGTTAGTCAAATTACACCTTCAATATTTCTTTGTAGAATGCAAATTTAACCAATCTAACCGTTGAATTAAATGTTCTTATTAACTAAATTAGGTATGCAAAATTTCATATAAATCCAAAATTATTTAATAGTTCATCACATGACTTTATTTTAACATATAATAATATATTAAAATATATGTAAATTTTTAATATTAGATAACATATCCAAAAAAGTCCAAATGATGTGAAATTTGATATAAAAGATCATGAAGATAATATCACTTAATTCAACAGTTTGATTGGTTAAATTTACATTATACAAAAAGTTATTGAAGGTGTAACTTGACTAACTTTGACACATAGTGTCAACGGATCCTAACCCTATATATATATACTAATCTCTATAAGTATCAAATAGCATAGAAGTATCCATACATCATTTCCCCATTTAAAATCTTTAATATATGAACTCCTAAGTAGAATTTTCTTGAATTCATTCCCCTCGTCGAGCCAAGCAAGATTTGGGAAAGTTAGTAAAGGAAAATTATAGTCTATTATGGAATAAGCTTAGTTAATTATTAGGTTTATATACATGCATCAACTCTTCGTTTTACTTGTCAACTCTTCGTTTTTCTTTCTATACCTAAAAATTTTACATTTAGTTTTTATATCAACAATTTTTTATGTTAGTTTTCTGATAGAGTAAAACAGTCACAAAATAGAAATATAAGGACTAAAACATCAAAGAAAAATGCTAACAACACACTCTATAATACACTCCTTTTAATACACTATCTCTCATTGGCTGAAATTTATTAAAAATCATGAAATCGTGAGAAAATAATCATTAAATAAGATCTAAGACCCATAAAATCTTATGATTTTCAATAAATTTCAACTAATAAAAATGAGTGCATTTAGAATGTAAAAATGCTAACAATACACTCTCTGATACACTATTTTAGATACACTCTCTTCTATTAGTTGGAATTCATTAAAAATTACAACATTTTGTAGGTCTCACGTCCTATTTAATGAATCATTCTCTTAATTTTATAGTTTTTAATAAATTTTAACCAATAAAAGAAAGTGTGTTAGATTTAGAATTAGTATGTTAAAGGAGAAATTATTAGGTAGTCCAGGACTATCAAGTGTTTATGGTCTTAACCAATGTTTATATAACACATTCAAATTTTACAATTTACGAGAAACAATTCATAATACTCAATTGCATGTCTTGTAAAGATTAATGGGGGACCATGGTGGTTCAAGATCACCTAATAATTTTTCGCATTAAAAAGTGTGTTACTAGCATTTCTCATGATTAATTAATATGTTATATACTCCCTCCATCCCATAATAAGCGCTGTCCTAGGTTTTTTTACACATATCAAGAAAAGCAATTAAATAGATGAAAGAGAATAACAATTTTACAAAATTAACTTTATTATTAATATTTTTACTAAAAATAATGCAAAATAACAACAACATTTTAAAAAATATTATTAGGAATATAAATAAAAAAAAGTAATTAATATTACATTAAAAAACTAAAATGACACTTATTTTTAGATTTTTTTTATATACGACACTTTTTATCAAACAGAGTGAGTATATGCTATTGCTTGTGTTACGGAAACCAGTGATTAAAGTTTGCAATGTCCACATATTATTATTATACTTTAGCCATAAGAATAAAGATTGTCTCAATTATTGTCCAAAAGATAACATCGGCTTTGGCTCGCATAAATGTCAAATATAGTTATTATACATGGCAGTTGAAGGTTGGGCTCCCGGCTTGCCGACGCTGGTCACAAAACGTTGACAATGTTCGGATTAAATATCAATGATGTATTGATGTAACTTGGTGAAACTTTTAGCTGTTAATAGATAATAATTGTTGAAAAGACATACAATTCAATGCAGACATCTATAAGCATCCAAAAAAAAAAAAAAAAAGCAGACATCTATATGTTAAATTAAAAAGATACGAGTGTTTTTGTTTTTTTCTTTTACATAGAGATAATAGTGTTTTAATGTTTGAATATTTTTTATTTTTTTTATAAAATACTATAATTCATTCTTAATTTTAAAAAATAATTTAAATTCATCTTCAGTAATCCCTATAATTTTAAAAAATAAAATAAATTTTCTCAGTTACTTTTCAAATTTTATAAAAATTTAAAATATTCATATACACCAAATTATATATAGACTTGCATCCTTAAAAATATTATTTTATGTTTAATCTCTATAAAATTTGTATTTATTTTTTGTTCTTATAATTAATAAAAATAATGAAATTTTATTCTTTTATTAGAGATTAAAAGCAAATAATTTTTTCAAAAAAAATCTAGACTAAAAATAAATCAAATATAAATTTTAAAGATTAAAATTGCATTGTTTTTATTATTTTTTATAAAGCATTATTTTTGTTAAATTAAGGGTTAAAAATAAATAAAAATTTTATATGTATTAATTTCGAAAAATAATATACTTTTATAAGCCATGAATATATATAAATCGTACATATATTAATGAGTTTAGTGTTTATATATTGAGTGTAAAGATTTTTTCACTGTCAACAAACTTAAAGGTTTTTACATGTATATTTTATTTTTATTTTATTTTATATGGATTAATAATTTTTGATATGACTTTTAAGATATTTATTATAAAAGTTAAAAAATTATTATATATGATAATCTACAATTTGATGATAAGGTAAAACACTTTTACAGAGTCAGTGTATTCTAATTAGATTCTATACTAATTATCCTTTTATGCTACAATGTTTAATATTATATAGCATTTAATTAAAATTTATTGACAGTGTAAATTTTTTTTTATATTATCACTAAATCACAAATTGTCATATATGATAAATTTGTTGACCTTTATAATAATTATTTTAAAAATCATATCTCAAATGATTTTTAATAAATAGACAATATAAAAATCTATACACCAAAATAAAAATTATTATGTACTTTTACTTCACACATTTTTTGTAGAGTTTAATAGAATAGTATTGTTATCATAAAAGTTTTATACTTGCAATTAAACTGAAATCATTCTTGATACTACCAAAGTATAATGTAGTTAGTCTACTGTGTGCCACATTGTCACATATTAGTTAGGGTTGTTATTGTTTAGTTACCAGTTAGTTATGCCTTCTGTTATTCATCACCATTGTACTGATGTATATAAACCTCATTGTATCTCTTACAAGTATCAATAATAGATCATTTTCACTTTTCTCAGTTTTACTCTCAAATATTTTCTCTCGTTTCTTTGAATGTTCACATGGTATCTAGAGCTTCAATTTCCTCGGCCTAGTTATTTCTTTTTCAATGGCGAATTCACCATCTTCTCTCAGTGGTGCTTTCTCATCATCTTTAGCACCAATGAATTTTACTCACTCTCTTTTGATCAAACTCAACAACAAAAATTTTCTCTTCTAGATTCAATAGGTAGAAGGAGTTATTACAGCACACAAGTTGCATTGATTTGTTGTCAATCCTCAGATTTCACTAAAATATGTGTCAGAATCTTATTGCAATCTAGATCTAGTTACTGAAGAGTATCAATGCTGGCTTATTCAAGATCAAATGCTGTTTACTTGGCTTTTGTCATTCTCCCTCTCTGAATCTGTTATTCCTCGAGTCCTTGGATGCAAGCATTCGTGGCAGGTTTGGGACAAAATCTACAAATACTTTTACTCTCAACTTAAGGCAAAGGTTCACCAATTCCGTTCTGAGCTCAAAACCACTAAGAAAGGTTCTTGATCTATTTCTGAATACTTAGGGTGTGTTTGGGACAGCTACGAAAATTAAATTATTTCAACAATCAATTATATGTATAAATGATTGTTGTTATAATTGATTATAATCAAAATCAATTTTTGTTTAGGTAAGTTTGCTAAAAAGCGATTTAAAATAATTAATTTTGTTTGAATACAACAACAAAAAATCCACTTTTACACAGTAAATTACAAAATAAGGTAAAAGTTGTTGGGTAAAAAGCTAAAAGAGAAAAATGTTGTTGGGAAATTTGGGGGTAATTTGGGCATTACATTTTTAAAGGAAAAAAAAGTTGAGAAATAATCATAAGCAGCAGAAGTGTAGATGCAAGATTTCAGAGCAGTATCAGTCTACCCTATCTCTCATTCTATAAACTAAATATGTAGATCCTTGTCCGTAGGAGTATTTTCTGACTTAAACTCAGCATCATAGGGCATTACCACCATCTTCAATAATCACAATCAATCATACATAAAAGAAAAACAATGGAGTGAGGTGTTTTGTTCTAAAATCACTTTTATATGTACAACAAGAAATCTATCATAAAATATAGATAAAACACAGTTGACAATAAAAGAGAATCTAGGATTTAATCTAAGTTATGCTAGACTATCCTTAACTTGGTATAGATCTATATTTTCCATTTGTGGGTAGTAGTTTTCAACAAAACCGAAAAATAATTGGGAGTGCGTATACCTCATCAACATCATCACATGGTATAGTCCTCATCATCAATGAGGAACAAATAACAGTCAAGATTTCCATTTATAGAAGTATACTCTGAAACTAATCTTGGAATATTAGGCAGTTGTTGGGATTATCGAGTTTGGTTAGGCGAATATCGCAGTTCAAGGGCACTACCCTAGTAATTGGGACCTTCACCACTCGATGCTTACTCCCAAGACCTCCATAAGTGGGTTCTTGTCTTTCATTCCTCAGCGTACCAAATTGTAACTTCCCTAGCAAGGTGTCATGTCACATACTTTGCACTACTCACTAATCTATCAAATTCCCACTTCTCAAAAAGAGGTTTCTCTCGTCTCATTTAATTTGAGCTCCAATAACATTTCTACCTTATATTAGAAAATTTACATGATAATAATTTAGCAATCATCAAAATTTTGACAGTATAACTACTTACCAAAATTTGGCATAATAACAATTTGATAATCACAATTTAATTATCAAAATTTTAGTAGAATAATGACTTAATAATCAAAATATTATTACTAAAATTTTCACAAAATAACAATTTAATAACTAAATAATAACTAAATTTGAGCATAATAACTTCTTAATAAATGCATTTTAATTATAAAATTGGACAGAAAAATAACTTAGCAATTATAATTTAATAATCTAAATTTGAGCAAAGTAAAAACTTAACAAAAATTAAAGTTGAACATTAAACATTATAACAATGTAATGATAATAGTAATAAAGCTCATTCCTAAACGGGTTTAGGAGAAAACTCTTCTTACCAACATGTAAAATGGTAATAATTTAAAACCAACCTCACTCCTCCCATTACCTCTAAGGTGGTTGATGAAGAGGATAAAATTGTTGGTGCAAAGCTCCTAGAAAGAGAACTTTACTAGTTGATAAAAAACTAATAAAATTTTAGCATAAAAACAAAGTAAATAATTATTTTTTCTAGAGAGAGAAGCTCTCTAATGTTTCGGCTAACCAAGAAGAGAAGGGGATGTGAGAAATCTAAATTTTAGTTGCCTATTTATAGAGGAAGGAGGAGGGTTAGGTGTCTCCTAAGTGACATCATTGCTTAGGTCATAAATAAGTTTTTTGATTTATTTTTAATTCAATTATAGGACACATATTCAAACTTAGGGAGGTGAATCAGCACCTAGGCTGGACGTGTGGCATGGTGTGCTGTCCCAAATCTCTCCTGTGTCAATTTTATCTGCAATTAAATTAGTAGGTACCGATAAAACCACCTAAACTTAAATAATTTAGCCTTTAATATCAAAGTAATGCATTTTAATGCAAATATAAACATATACACTATTTTTTTTATCAAAAATAAGTTTCTAATAATTAATTTTTATTTTTATTATTTATTTCAAATTTATATATATATATATATATATATATATTGAGCTAGAAAATTTATATTAAATCCATTTTAGTTCAATAAATTTCAAAATTTTTATAAAAGTTTTAAAATTAAATATTTTGCCTAGAAATGAACTAAGATTATCATTGTTACTATTTTTGAATGTCTAATCAATACTGGCTATGCTTATCAGACATTTAGGGGCATTTTGGTCATTTTAACACGAATTCTAGAAAATTTTCAAAATCATGTTTCAATGCATATAACATGATTCTAATCTTAAATTGACATTTTAATGTCAATTGATTTTTTTTTCTCATATTAGCCCTTAATGTTTAGAAATAAGGGCAAAATCGTTATTTTATGATTTCTCTAGACTCCAACTCGGAAAAATTATTAAAAATCACAACTAAATCAATCTTGAAATTTTGAGCGCAATGGTGAGGGATCATAATTTTTTAATTCCTTCTTGATTTTTCATAATTAAATCGTCAAATATTAGAAAAATAGTTGAAAAATTAAAATAGGATTGTAACATTTTTCGTGATTTTTCTTTCAAAATAAAACTTTTATAATTAAAATATACTTTGTGTAAAATTTTCAAAATATTTTGATGTCAAAAAGCTTCTGGTTGGTTCCTACAATCAACCAACGGTATTTTTGTCATTTTACCAAAAATATCTCAATAAATTCCCAAAAAATATAAAATTATTGTTAATTATCTAAATGTATTGATGACTTAAAAATAATTTTTAAACACTTACTAACTATTTTTGTCTACTAATTCTACTATCTAGCTTTTTAGGGACAAAACGATTATTTTACCAATTTATGGGTTCTGTTTCTCAAAAATTATTAAAAATCTAAAATAAGTACTACTCACTAATACGAATGTAATCATAGGAATCAAATTTTTAAGATTCTCATCCAGTACTCCAAAAATAAATACAAAATAATTAGGAAAATAGTTCAATAGGCAAAAGTAATGGTGTTACAGCTTTCCTTTGTTGCAACCATACAATCATCATAAACTTTAGCATAGATCAAGTGAATGCGTCTATCTTGGTCCTTCCCCTCAGCACAAAGGTCACAAATTCTTAACAGTAGATGGCAAAATTTACATATCCAAAGATGTCATTTTCAATGAGTTTCACTTTCCTTATCCTCATTTATTCCAAACTTCCGCTCTTCCTCCTTCTAATTTTGAATCTTACACTTACCCCGCCTCCATTCCCTTAGTTTCCCCTCCCTCCCAGCATCTTCCTAGTACCTCATCTACTGTATGTCACTCTAGTCAAGATCATGTTATGCCCAAACTTGTTCCTCCCACTAATACCTATCCCATGGTCACTCGTTCCAAAACTGGATCACTTAAACCTCATGTCTTCCTCACTCATACAAAACCCAAAACTGTCAAGCAAGCCTTGTCCAACCCATAGTGATTTTATGCTATGTAAAGTGAGTATACTGCTCTACTTAACAATAATACTTAGACTCTTGTTAATCTTCTTCCCAACAGAAAAGCCATAGGCTGTCGATTGGTCTTTTGTGTGAAAGAGAATCTTGATGGAAGTATTAACAAGTATACGGCACGCCTTGTTGCAAAAGGCTTTCATCAATTACCAGGTTGTGACTTCATAGAGACTTTCTCACCTGTGATTAAACCTGTGACGATTCAGGTTATTCTCACTTTAGCTCGTACTTATCGATGGCCTATTCAGCAAATTGATATCAATAATGCATTTTTCAATGGTTTTCTTCATGACGAAATCTATATGATACAACCTCCGAGTTTTGAATCTGCTAATAAGGATCTTATTTACAAGTTGAATCGGATTGCTTGTTGTTGAACATATTCCTGGGGATGCCAATTTAGTTGATGCATTTACTAAGCCACTATCTACTAATAAATTTGTGATTTTCGCTCCAAGCTCAACGTCGCTTCTCCTTAGCAGCCACCTTGAGCTTGACGAGGGGCTATCAAAGTATAATGCAGTTAGTCTACTGTGTGCCACGCTGTCACAGATTAGTTAGGGTTGCTATTGTTTACTAGTTAGTTATGCCTTTTGTTATTCATCACCATTGTACTAATATATATAAACCTCACTATATCTGTTACAAGTATCAATAGTAGATCATTTTCACTTTTCTCACTTTTACACTCAAATATTTTCTCTTGTTTCTCTGAATGTTCACTACATACATATATTATTCTATAATAATATATAAAGGGATACCCCTGGTTAGGTTTCTACATTTTTTAAGACTCATTTACCCTTTAACTTTTTATCTATATTCGTTTCAAGCATTTTTATTTTCAAAAATATTTTTAGATACCCCATATGCTGTCCAACACCTAGTTATTAGATAATTATTATAAAAATTAACAAACTTATCATACATAATAACAGTTTGTGACATGATAATATAAAAAAAAAATTTACTTTTAGCACATATTTATTCAACTTTTTATATTTTTTCTTAAGTAACATCTTAATCATACGGAAACCTAAATCATACGAAAACCTTTCGCAATAATTGAGAATATAGTTCGTTAGACAGCTTTATTTTAGTATTTTATTTTATTTCTTTTTGGTTAGTGAACGGTTGTTGGATAATGATGGTGAATAAAATATTGAGGAACAAGCGATGCACCACACGGACCTGCCTGTTAAAATGATTCAATCCACACAATCCGTTGCTCGTTGAGTCAGCCAGCCTTCAATAAAATCATTTTATTCTGCTTTGTTAGTAACCATAACGTCGTCTCTGGTCTCAACTCAACTCTTCTTTCGCATCACATAGTTTAGATTCTGTTTTGAGACTCGACTCCTTGAAGCCTGTTGTATGTGTAGACGATGATGGAGCTGTTGGTGTTAGGTTGCACAGGAATCGTGGTATTCCTTCACGGGGCCCATTTCTTTTTCCATGCTCTCACCCAACACATTGCCCTCCGCTCCCTCTCTCTCAGGTATGTACCTCTCTCTCAACTTATTTTTCTTGTTCCCTCAATCATCTCATCAACTTGATTCTGCAAAAGGGTATCTCTTATTTACTTCTTTGTTTCACTGCAGTTTCTTGGGGTTCGTAGGGTGGTAGAGACGTGAGGAGAAAGAACAATGGTTGGATGTGCAAGCAAAGTTGATCCTCATACACCACAAAGACTATGTTGTTAATTGCTATTACTTGCACCTCCCGTCACTCTTTGTAAATATTTTAGTTGTTAGCACGACAATACACGTCAAATTATAAATCTATGAATGTGTTGTTCATCCTTATGTTTATTAATTCTTGTAATAATTTATTTATTGCAAGAACAAAAATTTCAGATTCTGCTTTCCGAAGCATGCGTTGTTTATTTATCGGAATGAATGTTAATGTCAATTTATATATTTCTTTGGACTTGTCAACCATCTACGGCGCTGAATTAATTAGTTAAAATTAGAAAATACAAATACCATGATTTGGTGAGATGGGTGAGTTGCAGTCTTAGGCATCTCTTCTTCCAACTTTAATTATTGTTTGGGAAATAGGGCACAAATTTCCTGTTCAAATTCCAGAATTTGTAACATAAATTATTGGCAGAATTTGGCGTGGTGAAATACTGTGCCATCTTCGATTATTGGTACCTTCAGTTCCTCCTTCATCGGCGCTGAAATATCAACCTTAACTGTTGACCACATCGGCTTCTGGCTCTGGGGACTCCATCCAGTCGACCCGAGTGACGACAAGGGACTGAAGTTGAACATTGAAGTACTTTTGTTTTTTTCCCACGCCGTCCCTATCTATTTTAGATTCTTTGCAATTTGTTCACAGGAAAGCAACAAGTGATGCGATCAACTAGTATAAGCTTATGGAAAAAGTTTCAAAACAATAAAGGCCAAGAATCTTTATAAATATAATTGAATGTTGTCAACTTTGTGGAGGAGGACAACTTGTTGACTTAATGGTTTAGCTGTAATCTATTATAATGAGTAGACTACCAAAGACAATTCATGAAAACAAGGGGTTAGTTCTTCTGAAACCTAAAATGGATGAAGTGAACATTAGTAACATAGATGAACCATGATTCTAAACAATATATATCCTAAAGAAAGAAGATATTTCATTTAATTATGTTTTTTTTAAAGGGAGGAAGGGTGTCATTTACATTACACAATGTGTTCTAGACGAATTGCTACAATGATCCATTATGGTGCTATGCTACGCAGATTTCTATCAGAGTTTCCTTTGTCTTGTCTGCATCAATGGGGATTTCCTATGTGCATTGGAGTGAAAGGGGTGTACTTGTAGAGACGCTGACGCACAAGTCAAAATTTGACAAAATAAAGGTATTGGTGTATGAATAATGTGTACCTGGCTAAGGCTGCTATAAAGTATTTATAGGGGGTGCGGATGAAGTGTTAGGTGGTTACTTCATCATAAACATGTTATATCTCTCAAAAAGGTCCACTGCTCAATGTGGCAAATGTCTTTTGTGTATAGGGCCTATGCTCATAGGGTTGTGTGATTGACAATAATTGATAATCAGGTGGCAGTTGTCCTTGGGAGTAAGTTGAGCGCTTAATCAATTTAGGAGGTGAACCGGCTAGCTGATCGGTAGCCGAACTAAGTAGCTCGGCCTTATTATACTTCCAAAACACAACAAAAAGTATAAAGCTTTCTTGATTTTATGCCTTTTGAAATTTTTCTTTCTTCCTAGATTTCTTTGAGCATACTACTCAAATGAGAATTGTGTTTTCTATTTTCATTTCTAGCCCCTCATGTTTTGTACACCTATCCTCATATACTCAATATACACTAGACCATTAAGGGGTTGTGTTAATACTTAATAGTTAGCAACCACTTAATACATGTTTGAATATACATTGCAACTCTAAACATGCCTTAAGCCATTTTTCAAGATGTTTGGGTTTACTTTTGCATCCTGTCTCAAACAGGATTTCAATTTTCAACTCTAAAATCGATGTTGAGCCAAAACAAGTCTTTGAATTTAATATTAAGTTTTACTACAAAACTTATTTTCTAAGAATGTATAGTGTCAATACAGGCAATCTGTATTGTTTTTTTTAATAATAAATTCTCCAAAGACCCTAAATGGTTCTGAAACTCAATACAGAATGCTTGTATGCATGGCTAGATTAATTTTTGGCACTTGATGCCCTTTAGATTTGAGGTCATAAAATAGGATATCGTGGATAGGTTGGGGAAGCTAAGTTTTGAGAACTGTTACTGGTTGTGCTGTTAATCTACTACTGTTTTTTTGTGGGAAGAAAGTATAGGCATTAACTTTGGCTGTCACCGTGATTTTCTGATCATTGAGATCATCAGGCTGCGACAATGTTTTTATACTTTGTGCAGAGAGATTCAAATAGCCAGAATGGATCAATTCATCTATTGAATCAGGCAATGCATCACGATTTAAAAGAAATGAAATGATAAAAATCTAACTACTTAAAATTCAACAAAATGATATTTGGCGTCTTTTCATTTTTAAATGGAGAGCTTTCAAAATTAATTAGCTCAAAGATCCTCAGAAAATTTACTGTACCAAAAATTTTAGAATTTATTGAGACTAAATCATAGAACCTTTTAAATGACAAATGACTTCTCGCGATGACAGAGTCAGCTAGACTACTATAGTGTAGGTACTGCGTACCCACTAGGTAGGATGCTTTTGTTTCATTCCCCGGAACATGCTTCCTTTGCATTTCTTATTTCATTTTTATATTTTAAATAAATTTTTATTAATATTTACTTCATTGATTTGGTATCGTAGAAAATGCTTCAAGTGGTAGCGGCTTATATCTCTTAACCAAATTGTTTAAAGTTTGAATCCTGATTTTCGGTATGGAATAAACCATGTTAGGAGGAAAATACTCACCTTGTGTGAGCTCACGGTCTCTAGCAGAGATTAGTTACTGCTTCCTACAGTGGATACCTTGTACTAATACCATGGTAACCCAAAAAAAAAAAAATTAAGAATTAAATACTACTTCCAATCCTTTATATAAGCAACAAATGGTAATGTTACCTTTATATAAGCAACAAATAGTAGTGTTTTTAATACTATTATTTGTTGTTTATATAAAGTACCGTACCGGAGGTAGTATATTTTTATTTTCTATAAATATGGTAATGTTTTATTATATATATTTTTTTAAAGCTGGTAATGTTTGTTTTTAATCCCTTGAAAATAAATTATTTCATTTTAGTTTTTCGTTTACGGAAATGTGTTAGATGTTCTTTTGTTTTTTACAAAAAAATGGTTTCCTTTTAATTTCTCATTTATGCAAAAAAGGATTACATATGACACATTTTCATAAATGAGGAATTAAAAGGAGACATTTTATTTTTAAAAGACTAATTAAAAACGCATTTAACTCATAAATTAACGAATTCGTGAAATTTTTTTCACATGAGTCACAATTTCTAAAGTTCTAACCCATTATGTGATAAGGTTAAGGCTTTTGCTACTTAGTATTTCATTATTTTTAATTAAAATTAAATATAAGGAGATACTAAGTGAGTAAAATTTTGTTAAGCAAATTATTTTTAATTTTTTTAAACTAATAATTTAAAATGATTTTTTTTAAGTTAACGAGACATCATTTCTAAGTTAACCCTTATATAAATATGTTAAATTAAACTAGTTTGTCCGTGGGCTTACGAGTTACGCCCGTTATGATAGCTCTGCTTATATACCACGTGTAAACGGATCAAAATTGTTGCCCCCCAAAACTGGACCGAAACCCAAAATTATTAAGCGTAAATTACTTAACTAAGTATATTAAGAATTAGGCCCAGTTTGTATGAGTTTACTTCGGTGTGGTTGGCTCATCTAGGTACTATATCAATAAGCACTTATGAAGCTTATCTATTATTTGAATGTGCTTTGATAATAACTTTTGAAACTCGTTTGGAAGTTAGAAATGTAAGCTTACGAACATCGGTCCTCGCTACAGCCAAACCAGCTCATGTGATATATCTTTTACAATATTTTTTGGCTAAATCAGTCTTTATTGATTTTTAATATTCTATTTTAACGCTAGCGTTTCTCAGTGTGCCTATTCAAATTTTAATTAGCTTATTCTGATCATACTTGTGACAATAAAACTTATTTAATAAACTATACACAAATAAATACTTGTTTACGCTGTTTATCCAAATTAATGGAGACTAATTTAAAATAAAAGTTATATTTACAGTAATAATTCTTTTCTGTAGCCAACTAAAAAATAGATAAATATATTTCTTTAGTCAGTCAAGTTTCAAAAAAAAATGTATTAAAGGGTTTTACATACTTTACTGTCTTCCTCGTGTTAAATGCAATGCACGGTTACTATTAAGTTAGATGAAGCAATTTTGTCTGACCAATTTAGATTTATAAAAGCCTTTGAAAGTGGATTTCAAGGCTCCTTAACGAACAGTTTTATCTAGAACAATACGGGGGAATGTGAACAAAATGGAATAGAGAAAACTACTTAGCTAATTTTATTCAATTAAGGTGTGCCGCTTTAACTTACCTAAGAGACGTTATTGTGAATTTGGTTTATGTATTTGTCAGGTCAATAGTGAGCTTACCCTTTTATTTTCCCTGCAGGCTTAGATATCGATTGGCAATGCGCGCTCGGTCTAAGGCACATGTTTTCCGAACACAACTATTTGACTCCCAAGGGGGACTCTAAATTTTTAACATTTTTTTCCCTTCAAGGTAGCAAATTGCCAAATTCTTAACATGTTTAGTATTTTTAATGATTTATCCGTTTTCTTTTTTGGGAGAGGGGGGTTATGGATGATTTGACTCTATATTTTCCTTTATTTTTTCGTGATCTGTAGCGTAACTTGTACTCATTTGATTTTCACATTTAGCATCGCCAAGTTTCGTGGTCCACCAGAATAACTGGGGAATGAAGATTTTTGTTCTTGTGGAACATATCTAAGTCAGTTCGTTCTCGCTTGTTCAATCAAGTATGCTAAACGAATTCGGATCATAAATTTGAATTGCCTAGAGCCGACAAATTAGGGGGGGGGGAGGAGGGAATTCGGTGCCAATTTATTATCGAGTCAAAGGTTTCACATTTGGATACGCAGTTCGCTTTCTTTGGTCGTAAATTTCCAGTAATATTCGTGCAGTTGAAATTGTTGTTGGTTTAGGCAGCACAATGGGAATAGAATTTAAGAAGATCAAATCCCACACCACAAAACCAGGAAAGTTACAACGTTCAAGTTGAATTATTAAACTCGGTCCGCCAGCAGCTTATAATAGAAAAAAATAATAGTAACGTCAATTACTTGTGCTTTACTTTGCGCTGTTTCTTTCGAAGGTGTTCACGCTCCTCTTAAATTTTGATGCGGGATTAGTTAACATTCTGAATTTTGGTCTACCGGGGTTTGTTACGAGTCTGTTTGATACCTTGATTCTGTGCCTCACCAAGTTCAATGAATTATTTTATTTAGAAAGAAAACAATAGGAACTAATCATTAAGTCAAGTATTAAAACTTGTTTACGAAAAAAAAATATATGGTCCTGTTTAATAACAGTTTTTAAAAATTAAAAAAAAAATATTTTTAGTAACTTCTTTTTTAAAATTATTTTTCAAAACTATTTCTAATATAATTGTTTTAAAAATTGAAAATGGAAACCAAAACAGTTATAAGGTGTTTCTGTTTTTATTTTGATTTTTTTAAAAGGAAACATGCAAACAAGGAAATAAAGAAAATAAAGAAATATTTCACCAAAAAATAAGAAAATAAAGAAATATACTTTCAAAATAAATTTATCAAACAAATTTTTCATTTTTGGTTTCTAAAATTATTTTCAAATTAATACTTACCAAATGAAATTTATGTTTTATTTTTAAAAAGCAATAATTCAAAATTATTTTACAGAATAATTTTTAAAATTAAAAAAATCAAAACACATATAAAGAGGTACTACGTCTAGATAAATAAAAGATTATTCTTTTATACTTGAAATTACAGCTTATATTGGGGTTCAGAAAAATTTGTAGTCAAGTTCATCCGTCAACAAACACGTTTAATGAGGACGGCAGTATGAGTTTGACACGAAGGAGCCCAGTAAGCAGCCAGTGTCATTGTTTTTCTTGTAAAATGCCAAATCCTTGTCTTATTAATAAATAATACACATTTTTAAAATAATTATTAATTATATAAATTATTATGATCAAATATTTGTTTTTAACAAAAAATCTTAATTGAAAACGTTAAAATATAGTTGAAAATCTATTTAAATATTTAGATAAAATATTTATAAATAAGATTATTAAAATATTAATTCATATTTTAAAATTTTTAAAATAATAAATATTTGGAAATAAATTTAAAAAATTCAATGACATGTAATATAACGCGGTGGAAGCAATTCCCAGCCACACAAACTATAGAAAGAAGGATTTTTATTTTATTTTTATACGAAATATCTACTACCAAAAACAGTAATTAATTTCTGTTAAGAATCATTAGTATACACAAGGTAAGTATTTCTCTCTCAATATGATATATTTCATATCTAAACTCAAGATTCGAATCTTAAATAAGTTGACTAAGAAACACAAGCCGATATTACTTGTACCGACAGATGTTAGGCTATAGAAAGAAGGACGATGCGAAGGCTAGCTAACGCTGTTGCTCTCAGTTCAGTCAATAAATAAATGGGAAAAGGAACACGTGTTAATCACGTGTTGAATGTTGTGGGACCAATCACGAAACTTTTTTACTCGGTCGTGTCTTCTAATTCGAAATGTTCACATATTCTGTTGTGGACACGTGTTGGACATGTCTTTATGGCTGCTGCTGCTAGATGCCAAGCAAAATAACAGTACGGATAGAGATAGACAATAAGGGAAATTCTTGTAGCCAGAAGACGCAAGGATTTCACGTCAATGAAGCCAATTTAGACGTGGATTTTCTTGTTTTGGTGGAGCCCTCAATTGGCCCAACTTCGCCTCAACGTCGTGTGGCCGTGTGGGACAACCCACATCACATAATCTCAGGTCATCTACATATTCCAACCACTTTGAGAAAAATGAAAACTATTACTATTATTTTGCAAAACAATTTTATTGTAATTGTTAATAAACGTCTTCGATTTAAAAACTCATCGATGGATAAATTAAAATGGAGAATATTTTGGTGGCGAATATATGTTGAGTTTGATTTTTAATTTTGTTTAATATTTTTTTATAAGATTAGGTCCTTTACTTAATAAAAGTTTCATAATTATTATAAAAATTTTCAAACCGCAAATGACCATTCATTCCTTCCGTCCCTTTAGCGGTAGTGGATCACCTGACTCTGCCTTCCCAAGTTTCCCTTTTTCTTCAAACACAATAAATAGCTTTCCCTGTATCTCCTTTCGATATTTTTTCTTTGTTAAGAATCTCAATTAAATAAAGATATGCAGAAGAGATAGGCCCAAATGACCCCAATTGCCAAATTCAGTAAAATAATATGTTTAATAATTTTTTGTTAAAAGTAATTTTTATCTATTTACTTATTAAATTTAAAATTCTTATAAAGTCTATCATATTTATAAAATTTTACCAAATTAAAAAAAATAATTCTTCACTTTATTTTAATATATGATATATGAGATGTTATTTAAAATATAACTAAATAATTCGTACTCCCTTTGAATTCGAAAATTTGAAGAAAAAAACTCATGCGTGATAATTCAAAATATAAGCAAATCTTAACTTATTTAATAAAATTATTCCCAAAATATCTTATCTAATTCAGATTTTATTTTCAATTAGCCATTTGATTCTCGTGATATCAACAGCATGACCTTTAAAATGCAAAAAGAATATTTCCATTTGAAACAAATTTTCATAAAATTAAAGTATTCCATCAATTAGTGTGAAGAATAGTTTAGAAACTGGAGTTCATTTTTAAATGATGTTAGCGTAAATTATTTTTTTAAAATATTTTGAATCAGCATAAATTAATTTTTTTCATATTTGAGTTTGAAAATAGTATTTGATTATATGTTTACAAAAGTGAAAATTATTTAAAACTTTTATTTATTTATTATTGCAATAATAAAGCATGATTTAAGGTTTGGATTAATAAAATTTCTTGGAAATAAAACTTATTAGAAGTGCCCTTTTTTTAAATTTTTGACACATGATATTATTGTCCCTCTTCCTCTTCATCTCTATATATAACCAAAAACGGTGTCAAAAATTTTTTTCATCAATTTCAACATGGACTACGAAATTTAGAGTTTTGCAAATAATATTAGTTAAATAGTATTAAATATGTTCTATTAAATTCTTTAATTACTTAAAAAATAATTCTTGAATAATGTTTATTTATTTTATGTATTAGGTGTTGTTCAAAAAATAAAAAAAAGTTTTAAATGGGAACAAATATATTTATTAGATTAAAAATATAAAAAGTAATTATTTCTTTAGTAATAAACGATTTTCAACAATGTTATTGACGACACTAATGTCTACTTGCACAAGTATGCATGTATCACTTTAGAAATTAGACATCTCTTAGTCAAGTGTTAGTGAAGTTAGAACATAACTAGAACAAACTTTTTCTAGAAAGTACTTATTGTTTAATGGTTAGTGCAAGAGGGTGCCAAGAATTAGGAGAGTATATGGGTCGGTTTGGGTTAGGATTAATTATATTTGTACCTAAACGGATAAAAATACTTTGGTTTATGCTAGATTTGTACATTTTTCTTGCTAAATTAAAAATATAAAAAATAATTATCTTTTTAGTAATAAACAATGTTCAACAATGTTGTTGACAATACTAATGTCTACTTTCACAAGTGTGCGTGTATCACTTTAGAATTAGACATCTCAACAAGTGTTCGTGAAGTTAGAACTTAATTAGAACATACTTTTCTAAAAGGCACCTATTGTTTAATGGTCATTGCAAGAGGGTGTCAAGAATTAGGATAGTATATGGGTTAGTTTGGGTTAGGTTTGACTAAATTTGTTACCTAAACTAATTAAAATACTTTGATTTAGGCCGAATTGAAAAAGCAAGAATCGCATAAGAAGGGGGGTTGAATTGTGTGATAAAAAATTTTAATCTTAAAAACAAGTTCGTAAACGTTTTTAAGCAAAGGATAGATAAGAACAAGAACACAGAGAATTTATACTGGTTCACTCAACCTTGAGCTACGTCCAATCCCTTCACCTAGAAGGTATTCACTAACCAACTTTAAGCTACACAAGTATTCTTCACAACCTGTTCAGGCTTTACAACGCAATTACCCCAGATTACTTAACAACCAAAGTATTCTTTGTCACTAAGCCTCTCCAGGCTTTCAAAACAGATACAGTTGTTTTACAACGAGATTCAACTCACAAAGTGAGGATATAAAAGATTAAGCACAATTACAAAATTTTTCAGAGAATACAAAGATCGTCTAGTGGACGCAAGAAAGCAATAGGATTGTTTTTGAGTTTTTCTTGTTGTGTCACTTGGTTTTTTTCGTGTTTGTTGTGTCTCTTCTTCTTTCTTGATGAATATATAGTCTTCAGCGAAAAAGAGCCGTTGAAGATGATTTAGCTTCAGTCTTCAAGAAAGAGATGCACGTATTGAGCTTTCAGAGAGGTCTGAAAAGCGACTTTTGATCTTGCACCAAAAAGGAAAGTGCAGGACTGAGATGATGGTCTACTTTTCTGAACATTTTTCATTTAGCTTGGCAGTTCTATAAGTTGACTTCCTTTTTTTGTATAGCTGCACCTTTGCACTAGAATGTTTTTGTCTACCATTTAATGCTTGAAATATTTGAAAGTTAGATCTCAAAATGGTAAGCATTAGTATCGAAGTTTGCATACATAAAAGACGTATAGACTGAACGAGTATTTAATAACTTAGTTGTTTAAATAACTTACGTCTAGACGAGTCTAATACTAGCGTTTGAGCTTAAGACACAGTCCATGGAAAGAGACTTACTCTTGGACGGTCATCAATATGAATGTTGGACGCCATGCTTTAAATTCGTTATTATCAAACAAAGACTTAAACTTTAATAAGTTTGTTAACTTCAAAACTTTGAGGGACTATACGCTTCAACGTCTTTGGTTCCAACACGAATTTGTTCATTTTTCCTGCTAAACCCAAATCAAAACAACTTAATCAATAATAGGGTCGAGTAGAGTTGGGTCTATTGAGTCCAAAAGCTTAAATACCATTTTAAATTTTTCAAAAATTTGTAAATAAAATCAATAATTTAATTAATTAATAAATGTAAAAAAAAAAAAAAAATAATTACAAAAGAAAGTGTCACACCAACAAGTTAGGTCATTAGATTCATAGATTAAAAATTAAAAACTCATTACCTAATCTAAAGAGAATCGGGGTTGAATGGGTCGGATCGGGTTTGACCTAAACAACACCGGCTTTCAAACCAATGTATTTTAATTAAGTTGGATCAAGTTGAGTTCCCAAGTTATCCAAACCATGAACACCCTTAACTAAAAATGAGAGTCCTAAATAGATTTAAGAAAATCCGCCTTGAAAGTTGAGTCATGAGCACTTGTTAATTTGTTTGGAGGGAAGACAAATTTAGTATAGCCACCAATTTTATGCATTCATGTAATCAAAGGAATTAAATAAAGATGGAATGATTCAAATTTTAAATATTAATTTTAAGTCGAAACTATAAAATTAAAATTTGAGTCGTTCTACCTATAAAAAAGTTTCCCACAAAAAATCTATAAAAAAGTTAAATATAACAATTAGTAAATAAAAAATTAAATATATGATAAATATATTTCTTTGAATATTAAATCTCATTATAAATCACTGTTTAGTCTTAATTACAAATCACAAATCCAAATAATTTCTTATTTTCTAAAAATACGAATAGATGTTGACAATAAATTGAATAATACAATAACTTCTAAATTAGGGTTAATATAATAATAGAATAAAATTACTATAATTTTATTATGTTTATAGTTTGATTTAGTTTTGTTCAGTTTGAACATAATGGGTTAGAGAGACTTGCAGTCCTCAATTGGGATAGTGTTTCAGTTGTTTAGTGATAGTAGAGTTCCATGGTCGTTCAGCGAGTGATGGATGACTACTTGTAAGCACTCTAATACTCAAATGTAGCTACGTGCTTGAAAAGTATAAAATCTCAAAGGAGAGAGTGTACCCTTAAAAGGAAGGCCCCTAGTGCTTATATACTAGTCCGAGAGTTGATTAGGTGGAGTTTAGAAATAGAGTGGGTTAGTAGTTTTTCTCATATGAAACGTGTCTTTTACGCCATTTAAAAAGGGATGGTCTTTGTCAGTTTGCCAAGTAAGGGTGTACAAAGAGAGAAAAATTGGGGTGCAATATCTCGGTTGTGTCCGAGATGCGCCTTTATAATTGATGTAGTTTAATTTGAACATTTGAATTGAAAATCGAACTAAAGTGTATAAAAATATGATTTTTTATTTTCATTTTTTAATTAACATTTTGTTTTATTATCAATTTTTTTTAAATCATTTCTACGTGTGAATAAGTTGTTAAACATCTAATCTTGTGTTTGTTTGTATTGAAATATAGTAGAAGGAAATAGAAAGGACAAAAATATATAAAAATGTTAATTTTTCATTGTCTGATTGAGAGAGGAAATAATAGGAAGAAGAAATTTTATTTTCAAGAGACTCACTATAAAACACTTTCTTCCCAAATTGATATGAAATGAGAGAGAAATAATATCTCTCTTTTTTATTTCTTAAAAAATTAAATAAAATTGTTTTATAACACCAAAATTTTAATAAAATAATAAATAATTTTCTATTAAGAAAAAATAATGAAGTAAAAGATTAAATTATTTTAATTTGTATAAAAAATAATTTTCATATAATTTATTTATTTTTTTCAACCGCTGAACAAACAGAGAATTTTTTTTTCACTTCTTTACTTCTTATTTTTATTTGTCCAAACAGCACATTTTTACTATTTTATTTTTTATTTTTTCTGTTTCTTTTTATTTTTCTCTATTTTTTCTTCTTTATTTTATTCTTAATCCAAACAAAAGATTGAAAAATAAAAACTTGGGGCAAAATTAGCTTGTTTTCACCCACAATTGAAGCAACCAGTCAAGATAGCTCGCGTCAATCAATATCAATTCATATTTATTTGCTCCGGCAAGGATCTCTGAATATCTCCTTGCCCCTAAGGTATCCGTGTAAATAATGGCCAGCGCTTCTGTCACTTATTAATGCAGCCTGTCGATTTCTTGCTTTGTGGGTTTCAATTAGCCTATAGTATACTCCTTGCCTGTTCGCCAAGTGGAGAACAGAGAAATTATTGCCGTTTCATAGCAAACGAAGTTTGACTATATGTTTCTATGTTCTTACTTCGTTTTCAATCGGTTCACCTCGCACTTGACACTAAACACATGCTCGTCTGCTTCAACTCGGTAGTACTTGTGAACGACTCACAACCACACTATAAGGATTGGTACAAGGTTCTCACCAAAAACAAAAAAAGGGACTTGTAGAAGGTAGACGTGGACCTATAATTCCGCTAACAATGACAATAGCTATATTAATGAATGTTCATTAATGCTAAAAAAAAATATCTTATTGTGATTCAATAAGTGACATGAAAATAAAAGATCCTCACATTTAGTAAAGGAGAATAAAAATATTTTGCACATATAAGAGATTGTTAAAAAATTTCAATTTGTGAATGAGTGAAAATGAAACTTTTTCATTTTGCATAAATGGGAATAAATCTTTCCCATAATAAAAAAGCTGTTAAACATTCAGACGGTAATTTGTTGTAAAAAAATCTTTTTAAAAATTGAATAATAATAAAATATATTTTGTAATTTTTCACATCTTATTTCTAATAATCTCATTTAAAAAAAATTAAATTAAATGGGAATGAAAAATTCTTAGCAGCGACTTAACAAAATAATTGTTAAGTATAAAATAATTCACATATATTTATAAATATTATAATGAATAAAAGTTAGAGTATAATTTCTATACACTGTCGATGTACAAAAGTTTATATTATCAACTAATTAGAAATCATTGTTAGATTCGTTGTTATGAGTTGTTCTTATTTCATTTTTTTTCTTTATTGTGAGATTTATCTGCACTTATTTTTTACTAGTATTCTAGTTTGCGCATTACTCAAGATAAATATTTATTTTTATATAATTAATATTTATATTAAATAAATGTTTTTAAATATATAAATTATATTTGAGATTTATAATGAACAATTTAAATTGTGATATAAAGTTATTTTTAAAATGAATCAAATAGATGTTTAAGAATATCAAATATACATATAAAGATAAAAAGAAAATAGCTTGAAATGGTTGAGCAATATATTTTTGGGTAGTTGCAGGGGTAGTGTATGAAATACAATTGTACATTCTAATTTGTTGTATAGGAATAGATAATTAAAATTCATAAAAAATAAATAATTTTTAATATATAAATTATATTATAGTTAAATTCATAATAAATAAATATCTTCAAATATATAAATTATGTTTTGAAATTACAATAAACAATTTAAATTATCATATTGGGTTATTTTTAACTATTAATGATATTTTTAGATGATTAAAAATTAATTTAAAGATGGAGATAGAATATGATAAATTGAAGGAAATAGACGGTTAAGAAGAACTAACAGGGATTGGGTCTAATGGAAGAGATTAGTTCCTCCACAACATGGTAAACTAAGAGTGTGTTTAGTAAGCTACTCTAATAACTTATAGGCTACTTTGACTAGCTTTTAAGTTAGTTTGACCAAAATAAGCTTGTTTGATACACTAGCTTATTTTAATAGCTTCTAACTTATTTTCATAAGCTACTTCAACTAGCTTATGAAAATAAGCTAGCTTCTAAGCTACTTTTTTTTTTGCCCTTGTTAATTTATTTGAATCTCTTTCTACCATTTTTTTTTATCAATTTAGAAATTAAACAACTAAATATATTCTTTTATGTCATTTTACATTTATCAACTAACTTATCAGTTAACTTACCAAATACTTTAAATTCAATTAGCTAACTTATAAGCTTTAAACACTTTAAATTCTAATGAAGATTTAAACCTTAGGGTGTGTTTAGCAAAATTAGCTTATAAACTAGCTGAAAGCTTGTAAGCTAGTTGAAGCTTATAAGCTATAAGCTAGGAGCTGAGTTTATAATTTTGTTCTAGCTTATTAGCTTCAACTAGCTTACAAGCTTTCAGCTAGTTTATAAGCTAATTTTGCTAAACACACCCTAAGGTTTGAATCTTCATTAGAAGAGGTGTCCACATTTAGTGTATGACTGTATATTGAACATGATTGTCTCTAAACGAAAATATATATGAGGAAAAAAATAAGATGGTTAAGAAGATCATGTATATATTAAGGTAAAGATTAAGAGGAAAGTAACTTGAGAAGATTGGGACAAATTTTTTGGCTAGTTGCACTGGAAGTTCAAAAGGGAGAGAAGAGAAGAATATTAAAAATGTCTAATTGAGTAAGTGAGGATCATTTTCTTAGTTGTGTATTTTAATTTATAATTTAGGAGTAGATTTTATATCTTACATGTGAATTATATACACGAACTAAAATATTATTAAAATGTTATTTAAATTTATTTTATTTATGATAATGTCTTTTATGACAAGAAATTTTTGTATAATCGGAAATTTATTTTTTAATTCATAATTTTATTTAAAATTTTAATTCAAAATAATATTTTCGTAACTTTTGTTTTCAGTTTTAACTAACCTTTTATAATTATAAATAGACTTGAATTACATATAAATAATTTAATGTTAATATTTGGTTTTTTTATAATTAACTAAAATTAATGTGTTATGTGTCTCTCTCTCACCCTCACACACATCAACAAACGCACACTTGCGTTTGCGTTATTTATATTGACATAAATAATTTTTTGTGAATATTTTAAAATTTTGATAATTGATTAAAATTTATGTTTGTATCTCTCTCACACAACACACACATATATAACTAAAACATTTAAATCAATCAATAAATAGAAAAATAGAAAAAACTTAGCAAAGTTTTTATAATAATTTCATGTTAATTTAAATATTTTCTTTTATGTCTCATATATATAAATAAAATATATAATGTATAAATGTGTAAAACATATATACCATTATTATACATACAACAACCAAAAAAACCCATTATTGTATTTGTTAATGAAATGTTTTATAATAGATAATTAAATACAAGAACCAAATATATATGGCAAGTGAAATAATGGTGAGTCTCTTATTTGTAAAGTAATAGGTCTAAAATATGATTTCTACTCATGCAATATGTTAGTTAAATAAGACAAGTGATGCGCCATGCTTGATAATATTAGGAGTGTCTCTCTTTTCTATTACTTTTAATACGAAAAAAAAAAAAAAAAAGACAAGTGACTTAGAAAGTGTTATCAATTAAATTAGCAAATTTCTTCACAGTCATATAACATGTCATAAAAAAAAAAAAAGAAGCTTGTTCCAGAAAAATGTCATCATAAAAAATAATTTTTCTTGTAATGAATTATTTATACACAAGACTTCCCTTTTACAAAAAGATTACTGCAATTCCTTTTTCCCATGTATTTGTTGTTGTTGTTGAAAGAGCTTTATTAATATAGTTTTTGCACCCAACACTAACATTTAAAGATATTTTCAAATAATTTAATTTTTTTTCTCCAAATTAAGTAACCGTTCACCTGTTGGTATTAAATTAAAGACCCAATTCTCTCAATAATATTTTTGATAAGTACATATCTCAAGATCGAATCTAAGATTACGAAAGGGATTTGAGCCTTTTTCATTTGAAGAAAATTTTGAGTTGTTACATCGTCTTGAGATCAAAATATGCACATGAAATATTTGTTGTCTAAAGTATTGATTAAATTTGAGATCAAGGTTGCCCCATATGTTTAAACATTTATTCATAGCAATTTTGAAACATACAAATGAATAAGGGTGTGTTTGACCTAGTTTGTTAAAATAAAAGTTATTTGGTAAAAAACAAGGTTCAAAGTAAAGTCTAAAGAATAAAAATCCGTACAATATTTCTAAAAGTTATTTGAATTAACTTTTTTTTTTATAAATTTCTTATTCTCATTTTATTTTCTAAAAAGAAATAAGTTTCTAATTTTTAAGAGTTTTTATATTAAAAGTGTTGGACCTAATTTATTTATTTATTTTAAAGAAAAGAACAATAAAAAATAAGTTGAACTAAACACTACTACCTAAGTACATCTTCTATTCAGAAGAATTAATTTTAAGCGTTATATTTGAATCACAATAATCATACATGAGAAACTTTTCTATACTTAGTTGACCAGCCTCAGTTTACTATTCTTCGCATGTCAAAAAGGTTATAAAATTTTTCATGGTAATTAAAGAGACGTTGTCTCATCCCATATTCTTCAAAATTGACATATTTAATGCATCGTGAATTACGAATAAGTACTAATAGATGGTCACAACTCGCTTTGGCGAAATATTAATAGATACTTACCCAAAGGGGTTTGGCCTAGTAAAAATATGTTAAGTTCATATGACTTGAGAGTATGTACAGGAATATTTTATAAAAGAAGTTCTTGGCTCGATTCTTACAAAAAGCATCTTTTTGAAAAAAGAGTTTACTCATGTTGCTTTAACTTCCGGAACGTGAACTTTTTCCTCTACAGTTTTATATCACTAAAAAAAAATTCATAGATACTTTTTTGTCAGTAAATTTAAGGTAAAGATTGATTAAAAAGGAGGAATAACGTGCGGGCGGAGGTGGGAAGCACACCGCGCAGGGCAGCAAGAAGTAGCAAGGAAAGGAGAAGGTGGCTTGCAGGTTGGTGAGAGTGGGGGGAGGTGGCTACCATAGGCTCACTAATTAAGTTAGATTTGGATCTTAACAAATAAACTTGCTTTATTTTTAGGTTGGATTTTTGTATCACACTTGGAAACAATTTATTTTAATGTGGCACAATACAATATCGGGTGATCTCAATCATGGTGGGATTTTGATTAAATAAAACTGGAGGAAAATAAACAAGATGATATTAAGAGAGAGGAAATCAAATCCATCTAACCCAACTTATCAACAGCCCCATTCATTAGTCAGCTTAGGCAAGACGCGTTTGTGCGTGAGTGCGCGCGTGTCCACCATTCCTGTTCCTGCTCTTTAGTCCTTTGGAATAATTAGCCGCCGCAGATTGATTTGTCTTGGTCCATGTCATTGCGCGAGCGTTTCCCATGCCCATAAACAATAGCAGCCAGCCACCACCCTCCCTCGTTTCAAATCAACCCTCGTGACGCGTAATAATTCATTCTCGAATTAAATAATCCCTCTTATTCTGATCAGATAGAGATCCAACTATCAAGTCACGCGGCGAGACAGAAGATTCCGCCGACAACTTTTCTACGTACTACACTATCCCCTTCCTTCCTTCCATCACTCCATTTTCCCTTTTCTAAAACCAACACATTATTTTTTATTTTTTTTCATTTATGACAACATTATATTATTATTATTAAACAGTTTCACAATTAAGGCTGTCGTTAATTTCAATTCATTATTCCATTAAGGAGCCATCAAGAAAAAAGCTGCCCATATTCCGACAAATCACCACCTAACGACCCCAAACTCCACTTTATCTCCGCAAATAAAAACGCTAACCACAAAAACAAATAACTTCCGTTTTTTATTTTAAGATAGGCGCGTGGGTTTAAGGGTGCGCCCGCAGCCGTAGGATAACGAGGATTATGATGATGAGACGAAACGAAACCAACTCGTTTGTCTGCTGTCTGGACAACCCACATGCCACGTAATTCGGGGACTACTATAGTAATTTGCATTGTCCCATAGCACAGTCAAATTCATCGTTGACTGTGTGCATCTCTCTCTCTCTCTCTCTCTCTCTTTCTTGGATTCATCATGCATGGCCCATCCCATCCCATCCCAGCCCATCCCAATTCCCTTCTATAAATCACCCACCTGCTCCCCCCACTCTGGTGCATCTCATCTGTGCTTGTTATTTTCTTTCTTTTCTCTTGCAATCTGCCACAAAAATAGTTGAATTAATATTTGATTAATTCATTATGGCGCCGAGGGACAAGACCGGTGGCGTTAAGGGTAACGGTAACGGTAACGGCGGGGTGAAGGAGGTGCATTTTCGGGGAGTGAGGAAGAGGCCGTGGGGGAGATACGCGGCGGAGATCAGAGATCCCGGCAAGAAGAGCCGCGTTTGGCTCGGCACCTTCGACACGGCGGAGGAGGCGGCGCGTGCCTACGACGCCGCCGCACGCGACTTTCGCGGACCCAAGGCGAAGACCAACTTCCCCCTCCCTTCCGACAATGTCAAGAACCCGAGCCCCAGCCAGAGCAGCACCGTCGAGTCCTCCAGCCGCGACCGCGACGTCGCCGCCGATTCCTCGCCGCTCGACCTCAACCTCGCCCCCGCCGCCGCCGCCAGATTCCCCTTCCAGCACCAGTTCGCGCCGATCGGCGCGGTTTTTCCCGGCGCGGTGCCGGCGGCCAACCAGGTTTTCTTCTTCGACGCTGTCCTACGCGCCGGCATGGCCGGTCCGCGTGGCTTTGGGTTTGGTTACGGTCATCCCGTTGCGGCGAGTGAGCTTCACGCGACGGCGAGCGACTCGGACTCGTCCTCCGTCATCGATCTGAACCACAACGAAGGAGACCTTAAGGGCGCCGGTTCTAGAATCTTCGATCTCGACCTTAACCACCCTCCTCCGCCAGAGATCGCTTGATCCGGAATCTGACTCTTTTGAGCTTCTTTTTTTTTTTTTTTTTTGAAATTTCATTTTTAATTTTCGGATTATGAGTTTCTCTTTAGTTTTATAAGTAGAGAAAATAGCAGCGTCCGATTACGAAAAATAACATGGGAGGGAAATACTATGTGAATACGTAGGCGATTGTCTCTATTTTTTGCGACAGAGGAACCACCGGTTTCATGCTGTTGTTCCGTAAATCACTAAAGTGTTTTCCGGTTTTAATTTTGTTTCGGTTATGTAAGATGTAATGTTTTTGGTTTGCAGCGATAATTTGGTTCGATGAAATTAACAGGGAAAGTTTGCAATTAATATTTTGATCGTGATGTGTTTTTTTAATTTTTGTTTTAAATTGTGTTATGTTATGTTGGTGGCGGAACGTGGCCGGAATCTGTTAAGGGAGTTGAAGGGGCAACAAGGATAGAAAAGTTGTGGGTGAAGCGTACTTGGCAGTGGTGGTCGTTGTTGTTGTTGTAGTTGGGGTTTGATTAGTTGGCCCGCCGCCACGTGACAGGTGGCTCTTGTTGCCCCTTGAAGGTGACTGCAGCGTCCATTGGTGCGTGGGGTATATAACTACAGGACAGGTGGCGTGGCACAGTGCCACACTCTCATTTCGCTCCCATCTTTTGAATTTGCGAACACAATTTACAAATCAGTTTAATACCAGAGAGGGATAAGGTTAGAATGCTGAATACGAATATAAACCTTCAATTTACTTTCTAAAGTATTACTTTCTTTCATTATTAAAAATTATAATAAATAATTCTCAAAAGTATTAAAAAAATTTATTAAATTGAACTTTTAATGTTAGTAAAAAATAAAATAAAATGAATGAATATTCAATATTTAAAAAACTATTTATAGTAACTTTATGAAAAATGTTAACAATACATAATATTTTTTTGAACATATTTTTTTTTAATGGTTGAAATTTATTGAAATGTGGGTTTTATAATGTAATTAATGTTTTTCCTCTTCTAATTTTGTGATTTTTAATAAATTTTATTACTTTAAAAACTGTGTAGGAAAATGGATAATACTTGAAAAATTAAATTGATGTTTATTCATGAATATGAATTTTATATTCATAAAATATAAGTAAATAAATAAAACTATGTATAACTCATGGAATTAATTAGCCTTTTTGTTAATCTTTTCTTTCTAACAAAAAATTTATCACCTCTCAAATCATTCTCATTTCTTTAAAGTTGTGTTACCAAATAATGGATAAACTTTACCCTTCCATCCTGTATCTTCCGTTTCTTCCTAAAATAGACATTCCAGAGAAATCCATATATTGGGCGAAACTAACTTTCTTCTTTATCCATGACGACTAACGCAATTTTTCTCCTTTTCTAAGCCTAGTCCGAAGTTACAGGATGTTATTTGGATCTTGTTGCGCATGTGTAAGGTTATTCGCATTTTCCATAATAAAAAAGTTAGTTAATGGTATAAATAATAATTTTATTATAACGTGGTAAATTAAGAAGATCTTGCATGCCAAAGAGAAAATAAGCATGACTTTTTAGAAATGACTCTAGAAGTTGGGGGGGGGGGGGGGGGGGAGAAGAGTTAAAACGATTTATTAAAACTTTTATATATTTATATTTAAAATTTCTAAATTCACAATTATTTACTTGAGATTCATACTATTCTAAAAGTATAATAAGGCTATCAACTAGCCAACCGTTAACTCCGGCAAAAAAACCAAAATAATATTAAAAAAAAACAATTTACTATAATAATATAAAAAAATATATTTTAACAAAATGGGTGGTTTTAGGATGTATAGAAGGCGCTAGTTAGACTCGCACCATATAAAATAACACAAGGCGCCATTGCAATCTATGCCACCTGCAAGTCTGACCGAAGTGATTTTTTTTGTCTCATAGCAGAAGGCGTTGGTCAAACTAGCACCTTTTGTAATTGACATGATTTTTTTTCTTTTGCGAAACAATATATGCCATGTTGCTTTTGACCGACGTGGAACATTTTGCCCTTTAGTGGAAGGCGCTGGTCAGACTAGTGCCTTCAGTATAGTCAAAGGTGTTGGTCAGACCAACGCCACCCGTACTTTAACAGCTACCACGCATGCATTCAGTATACGATAATTGTCATCCGTGTGCAGTAATATTCCGATTCGTATTTTGATTTCGATTTTTATTCTTATTCCGCGCATGCATTCAGTATACGATAATTGTCGTCCATGTGCAGCAATATTCTGATTCGTATTCTGATTTCGATTTTTATTCTTATTCCGCGCATGCATTCAGTACTGATAATTGTCGTCCGTGTGCAGTAATATTCTGATTTGTATTCTGATTTCGATTTTTATTCTCATTCTGATTCTTATTCCAATTCCGATTCTTATTCTTATTCTGAAATGACATTTAATTATTTTATAATTAGGTTACTGAGTTTATAAATATAAATTTGACATGCAGTAGAAGTATACTTCTCTGCTCTACATTTTTCTCTTGCTTTTGTGCTTCTGTTTGCTCTCCTATCATTCCACATTGAAGTTATTTTTTGCTTATGTGCTCTTAATATTTTTCTTTCGTATCTCAGTTTTTGCATCTTCTTTTGGATTTTAAAGATGACTTCTATTATTACGTTTATTTATTCGAATGCTAGAAAATTTAATGGTCCACAGGACATAACTTTTGAAGGTGATAAAAGAACAATTCAAATTAAACGTGGTGTCACTTATGATGTGTTAACAAAAAAGATTTCTAATAAATTGAAGCTTTCAAGATATCAATCTATTTCTAACTTGACTTGTAGATTTTTGACATGCCAAAACCCGATCACATATTCAGGTGTTCTAATATGTGACGATGAAGATATTGAGTGTATGATTAATGCATTTGAACAACAATTTGTCATGACAATCCTTGAGATATATGTTGACGTTGAGACTGCTGGTTGTTCCTCATTACCAGTTGAGATAAATCATACTCAAACTCACATGTCTATGGATTCAAGAGGTGGTACATCTCAGTAGGAGTTCAACTATGTTGCTCAAATACAGATGTAGATGGTGACTTTGATGCCAATCTTGAGCCTAACAACTTGGCAGCTAATTTTTTTACTGCATCCCCTACCAGTTCATCATTACCAATTGATGAACAACAACCACAATATGTAGGTAATTTCGAATGTTTATTTTGTATTTTTTTTAATGTAATAACACTTGTTTCATGCAATTTGTTTAATCATATGTAGGCCAAACACAAGCTCCACTTTGGAATATGTCACCCCACTATAAATATATCAATTGGGATCACCCTGACCAAGAGTTTCCTTTTCATGGGTCGGATGTGCCCCTCAACTGGAGTATGGGTGATGAGCTTTACACGAGTTTACGGTTTGACACCAAACGTGATGTGTAGATGGCTGTAAAACTTTATTCAATGAAGACACACCAATCATATTGTGTTGTGGAATCCAAATCGATAGTTTTGTCAATGACATGTCCGAATAGTGCAGACGGGTGCCCATGGAAAATGAGAGCAATATTGTCCAAGAAGACTGATAAATGGACCATTACTAAATGGGGCGGTAGACACTCGTGTATGAACATTATGCTATCTCAAGACCACCAAAAATTAGACTCTGAGTTCATCTGTTCATGCATAATAGGTGCAAAATTGTTGACTCTATTTTATACATGGTACTACTAATTAAGTCAATATTGCATCTTTTGAACTGTATATGACTTTGTTTGTTTTATTATCATTTTTGTGCTTAGGTATGGTGAATGAAGACCCTGTCAGTTTCTGTCTCAATGATACAAGAACGAATAAGTGGTCAATATAATTATAAAATCACATACAGAAAGGCTTGAAAGGCTAGGGAAAAGGCAATTGCAAGGGTCTTTGGTGACTAGGACAAATCGTACGATTTATTGCCAAGGTGGTTAGACATAATGGTCAAGTATTGTCCAGGATCAACATATAAATTGGAGACAACTGATCTTGTCTTCAATCACGAAGTTGACAATCGATTCCGCAAGTTCTGCCGCGTATTTTGGACGTTTAAACCAGTTTGTGATGCATTCAACTTTTGCAAACCGATTATACAGATAGATGGGACATTTTTGTACGGCAAGTATCGAGGAACATTATTGATCACCACAACACAAGACGAGAATGCATGTGTATTGCCACTTGCGTTTGCTATTGTTGAAGGGGAGACATTAAGTGATTGGTCTTAGTTCTTACAAAAGATAAGACGCCATGTGACCTAAAAGCAAGGCTTATGCTTGTTTTTTGATCATCATCAGAGCATTAAATCAGCTGTTTCAAATGCAAACCTCAGTTGGCAGCCACCAAGTGCGTACCACGTGTATTGCATCCGTCACATTGCAAGCAATTTTAACCACCGGTTTAAAAATGCGAAATTGAAACAAGAGTTGATAAGCATGGGTAAATTTATTTCCGTTTAGTTTTATGTTTTATTGTCGTTGGTGATGTTTGCTTAGATACTTTTGTGTTGTTCTCGTTGCTGCAGGATATACAACATGTAAACACCAGTTTGAAAGGCGTTTGGAAGCATTCCGTGAGACTAGCCCTGAAATACGTAGGTGGATTGACACAATTTCGTTATCAAAATGGAGCATAGCACATGATGAAGAAGGGCGTAGATATGGCCATATGACGACAAATTTGTTCGAGGCTGTTAACAAGATATTAAAAGGTGCACGTAATTTGCCAATTACTACTATAGTGAGGAGCACTTTCATGAGATTGGTGGAGTATTTTGTTCAGAGAGGAACCCAAGCAAGAGTTGAGTTTAGTTCTGGTCAAAGGTATTGCAAGAGGTTACTAGATGCCTTACAAAAAAATTTAAAGGATGCTTGCACGCAGAACGTTCGTTCGTACAACATTCAATCCACTAGGTTTGAAGTTGAAGAACCTTTCAATCCAGTTACACAAAAGGGTGGTCAGACATGGACAGTTGTTTTAAATGCACGACAATATGAGTGTGGTGCATTCCAAGCATACAGATATCTGTGTTCACATGTCATAGTTGCATATGCCAAAGTCAATATTGATTATTATCATTATGTGGACCCTGTGTACTCAATTGAAAACGTCATTAATGCTTACTTTGGCTAGTGGTGGCCTATTAGAAATGAGTCCAACATTGGTGGTGGAAGTGGTCCCAAGATTGTCCTAAATGAGTCCATGATTCGCAGCAAAGGGCGCCTGAAGTCAACGCGTTTAAGGAATGAAATGGATTGGAGGGAATCACAACGTAAACAACGTTCTGGTTATTGTAAGCAAGAAGGCCACAATCGAAGTTTATGTCCCCACATTGTGCAAGAGCATGGTCTCGGTGATGATAATCAAAATGATCAAAACTAGTCCTTGTGTGTAATTGTCTTCTGACTAAGTATGATGTATGTATTATTGGTCGTATCGTTATTAAACTTGTTAGCACGCTTTACCTATTATCATTAAATTTATATTTGTTGTTATTTTTTTTTTTTACTTACATAAAATTAACGTGGCCCTCTTATTTAATATTTACATTGACAACAAATAGTACATATGGCATATACAACACATGATAAACATGTCAAGAACAACATTAAACATGACTCATTTCCTAGGTCTCCAGCGCTTATCTTCAGGATCATTTGGTGTCAAAATACACCCACGTTGCCTATGTCTTACGCCACGATCTAGGTTCTTCCTAATATATTCCTCTGCATGTGACGCACAGGCTTCTCCCGTAAAAGCTTCATTTAGGTTAAACCCTACCCCAGGGGGGTCATGCTGATGTGAAGAACTACTACCTGGAAACATTGCCCTACCAGATGTCGGGGACAGCACTGATGTGTCTAGCCATGGATGGCTCAAATGAAAAGGCGCTCATGGTGTGAACACAGGATGTGGATAAATTGGTGGAGTCGAATATGTGGGTGGATCAGGAACATAACACGAACCTTGCCCTGGTGTTTGGCTAGTACCAAGTGCCAATGGATTTTGGATTAAGTCCACTAGTGAGATAGGTTGTTGTGATGGGTACTGATAAGAAACAAAGTCACTATAAGGGTAAAGGGGGAGATGCATAAAAGGTCCCCTATGTCGGTACTGCTGGGGGGGGCTGGTAGCACAAGTGGTTCATGGTCAACACGCCTACGGCGATGGTGTAATCCTCGACCTTCCTTCCTCCCTGCTCTTGTCTCCTCACTAATTAGAGGCTCGGGTAACTGTTGTGATGGGGGTGCTTCTTCAACAGCATCGGTCACCCAATCCATCTCTGTGTATACCTCCAAGCAGTTCACAAGATCTTTTCTCAATTCATCAAAGTTGAAGCTGCTTCGCTGGTCCTCGGTTGCACAATGGTAGATTCGCTCGAGGCTATCAATCTACAAGAACAGTACAGTAATTAATTTGGATATTCGTTGCATAAAACCAAATAATGCTTATGTTATATGATTAAAGTATACTTTGTAGAAATAAAAAAAATTCTTACCACAAAACCCTTTTTTGCCCCTAATCGACTGATCCATCGTCGAATACGTTTCCTATATCATGTCATGTACCCTGAATTATGTGTGAGTTGCAAGCTATTGGCAATCATGGTATTATATTGGCGAGCATGACGGTTGTTCCATTCGTCTATGTAGACAATGTGTTATTGTTGCCCATCCATGTCTTGCTTTCTTCGCAGCATAAGGTCATGGAGCTGCTCTGGCTGACGTGGAATAGATGGAATATCTTGCACCATATTAAATTGACACATTACCTGATCCGATTGGTGCCATTCAATGATATTGAAATTAATTAGTGGTACTACCGATCTCCAAACATTAACCCCCTCTGTACAATAACCTAGTAGCATATCATAATGCCCCATATATGGAGTCCAAATAATCTACACATGTGAAGAATACGTCACACATAATATTTCATCAAACATAAATTAATAAATCATATTTCGAAAGAACTTACATCATCCTGCCTCATCTTGTCAAATGCCTCTCTATAGCCTGGGAGGTTTTGTCTTTGGAATCTGAATGTTCGACGGAGTGTACGATGCCACATGTTCATTAATAATGAATAAAGTTAAAATGATATATGTATACAAACTTTTTCATGCAGGTGTAATGTTATTCATTATACTGACCGTGCACTAAATGGAACATTAGGAACTTGCATTGGAGGGTTGGTGGGTGCACAGAAGGGAAACCTATCCCATGCCCACAGTTGCACTAAAATGCCAGCGCCTCCCATCTTCTTCGGTCGTAGTTGGTGGACAGACACAACTCACGATACAAGTAGCTAAGGACAGCTAATCCCCAGCTTAACTGCCCACACGCATCAAAGTCTTCAAGGACCGGAAGAAACCTTAGTGGCACATATGTACCTGAATGATCTGGAAAAAGCATTCCCCGCAAAATACGCAAAATGTATGCTCGGGCAAACCATTGCAACTGCAAAGGACTATAGGCATGCATTTGGACTTCACTGAAAAGCTGATTGAGTCAATTCATTTTTAATCTTGCTCCTTGCATTTCATTTTCCGGTGGCATTATCCCTAATAATTGCTCCACCATAAGCCAATATGAACCTGATGCCCTACCAGTTATCGGATCTTCATCGATTCGTAAACCTAGCTGCACAGCAACATCCTCTAATGTGATGGTACATTCTCCTTATACCATGTGGAAAGTGTGTGTCTTCGGCCTCCAGCGCTCAACTAGTGCAGAAATCAGATCATGATCTAACTTGAAAAAATCAATTTGAGCGACGCCTAGAAATCCAGCACGTTGTAAAAGGACCCCAATCTCTTCTGGGAACAATGTCTCATGCTGAGCAATTTTTAGGGCCCGTCTGACGTTCAAAATGCAATCCGGTGCCCTATTCCACACGTGTTCAGATACATGTACCGACTAAAGACGTAACAACAAATCATCATGTGGACTAGGGTGTAGGGTTTGGCTTGCCATACTACATGTAATCAACAAAAAAAAAAAAGTAATATGTATATTGTTAACAATTATAAATTATATAACACTAAAATAAAAACCTAGTAATTAAACTAATAAATGTTATTTACTTACATCAAAAATTAGGTACATGTTATTTAACTTTTAAATTATTTACAACATTATAGTGTAATATTTCTTAACTAGGTCACTAATATAATAAATTATTTAAACCATAATTTCTAAATCATAAATTATGTACAATTTTTCCTCATTTCGAATTACGATCTAAATTATAACTACACATTTATATAATTTAAAAACGCGTATATATATATATATATATATATATATATAACTATAAATAACTTTAAATATAACGTAATGAATTTTCTTACGTTTATATATATGTAACTAAAATTATATACATAACTTTAAATATAACGTAATTTTTCTTACGTTTATATATATGTAACTATATATATATATATATATATATACTTAAAAACGTATAAATTTATATTTGCAAATGAAATTCATTTCATTAAAGTGTTTTACCAATTTCACCCTAAATTATAGTACCTGCAAAATCCAATCTTTAATTTTTAATCTACAATACAATAAATAAGTCTCATATCAACACTCAACAGTCTTAAATTATTATCAATATAAAAAATATATATCTATATAAACGTCATAAATTAATATATAACAATATAACAACTTCGTTAAATTTTTAAAAGATAACACAATACTATATTAAAATTAAAAATGAAAATTTTACCAACTAAGATTACCTCTATGATTTTACTAAGACAGCTTTCCTCTCTACTAATCACACAGATTACTTCAAAAACACTATTTTCTCTCCTCTCTTCCCTTCCAGCACCAACGCTTCTCTCTTCCCTTCCAACACCAGCACCGTCTTCTCTCTTTCGTTCCAGCACCAACACCGTCTTCTCCTCTTCTCTCTTCCCTTCCAGCACTGTCTGCTCCTCTCTTGTAGCACCGTATCCTCTCCACCAATTTTGTCACCAATCTCCTCCTCTCTGCCCGCTTAAATGAACATATCTTATTAAACCCGTGAACCTGCTGTAAAAAAAAGGGGGGGGGGGGTTGGGACGGGACACAAGAGGCGCCGGTCGCAGTGGCGCCTCTTGCACCCATGACAGAGGGATGGGACGGCCACAAGAGGTGCCCATGGCAGTGGCGCCTCCTGTGGTGCCGGTCAGTCGTCAGCAAAAAAAGGGGGGGATGGGAATGGCTCGTATGGCGCTGGTGGCAGGCGCACCTTCCGCACCCCTGTGCCTCGACGGGACTTCTCCTCCCTCCTGTGCATGGGTGCCACGTGGTGAAAGAGGGTAGAATTTTCAATGGCGCTGATACTACGGGGGCCTTCTTTTTTTTCGCTTTGGAACCAACCATGGCGCTACTTGGAGTAGCGCCTTCTTTGACACAGTTTCCCAAACAACCTACTTTGGTAAAATGTTTTTTTTCAATAATATTTTAATAATTTGTTTTTTTTTTTATTACCAATATGGTCAAAAAGCCGTTCACTCCCCTACATTGATCAATTACTCAAGTTACCCGAAAAAAAACCAAAGTAGTATTAAAAAAAAAAACAATTTATCATAATAATGTAAAATTATTTTTTTTTACCAAAATGGGTGGTTTTGAGATGTATAGAAGGCGCTAATTGGAGTGGCGCCACGCAAAAAAAGCAAGGCGTTGGTTCCATCAGGGCCACTTGCAATTCAACTCGATGCAATATTTTTTGTCTTGTAGTAGATGGCACTAGTCAGACTAGCGCCTTTCGTACGTAACGTGATTTTTGTCTTTTCTGAAACAATGTCTATGGTGTTGCTTTTGATTGACGCGACACATTTTGGCTTTTAGTGAAAGGCATTGGTCAGACCAGTGCCTTCAGTCTGGTCAAAGGCGCTGGTTAGACCAGTGCCTTCTGTACAGTCAAAGGCATTGGTCTGACCAACGCCACCTGTACTGCTATGAGGCGCAAATTTGACTAGCGACACCTGAATAGTTTTCGTTCCAACAGCCTCTATGCACGTATCTGCGCGCATGCATGTAATATCCGTATTTTGATCATTATCGCCTGTTCGTATGTGTTACAGTATAATATTCTGATTCTTATTCTTATTTTGATTTTGAGATGACATTTAATTTTTTTTTAATTGAGTTGCTAAGCTTATAAATACGAACTTGATATGTGTTTGTTAAGCTTATACATCTCTGTGTTTGATAATTTTGCTCTCTTGCTTTCGTGCTTCTGTTTGCTTTCTTGTCATTCCACGTTGAAGTTGTATTTTGCTTGTGTGCTCTTAGTATTTTTTTTCATTTCTCATATTTTGCATCTTCTTTTGGTTTTTAAAGATGACTTCTACTATTACTTTTATTTACTCGAATGGTAGAAAATTCAATGGTCAAAACTAGTAGTTGTATGTAATTGTCTTCTGTCTACGTGTGACGTATGTATTATTGGTCATATCATTATTAAACTTATTAGCACATTCTGCTTATTATCATTACATTTATATTTAATATTAATAATTTTTTAATTACGTTAAATTAAAATGGCCTTCGTACTTAGTATTTACATTGAAAACAGATAGTACGTGCAACATATACGACACGTAATAAACATTTCATGGAAAACATTAAACACGACTCATTTCCTGGGTCTCCAACGCTCATCTTCAAGATGATTTGGTGTTAAAATACATCCATGTTGTCTATGTCTCGTGCCACGATCAACGTTAACTAAAAAATATATATATAACTATAAATAACTATAAATATAACGTAATTACGCTTCTTACGTTTATATATATATATAACTAATATATATATATATAACTATTAATACATAACGCAATGGATATATATTAAGAAGTGTATATGTTTAATGTATATAACTCAAATCAATACTTAACGGTCTTAAATCATTATCAATACAAAAAATATATGTCTACATAGGTGTCATAAATTAACTTAAAACAATATGATAACTTAATAAAATTTTTAAAGGCAACACAATACTACATTAAAATTAAAAACATAAATTTTACCAACTAAGATTACCTCTATGATTTTACTAAAACAGTTGCTTCAAAAATACCGCCTCATCTTCTCTCTTCCCTTCCACCGCCATCACCACCACCACCGTCTCCTCTTCTCTCTTCCCTTCCACCACCACTGTATCCTCTTCTCTCTTCCCTCACCGTCTCTTCTCTCTTTCAGCTTTTCTCTTTCTTCACAAATACACATCCGCACAGCCCCTTAAATAATGGTGAAGAAGAGTTTCACCTTCTCAAGCAAACTACTACGAAAAAAAAGGGGGAGCCTGGCACTTGTGAACGCGTGCGTCTACAGAAAAAGGGGGGGATGGGACTTGGCATGGGAGGTGCCTATGGAATTGGCGCCTCCAACCTCACCGAACTACAGCCTGCCCGCATGGGACGGGATGGGACGTGGGACTTGCAGACACAAAGGGAGAGGCGCCCATGGGATTGGTGCCCCATGCCTGACAAGAATCGGCCTACGCGAGGTTACAGGAGCAAGAGAGGTGGCGCCCATGGGACTAGCACCTCTTGCACCTCGAGTGGCGCCATGCACAGTAGCGCCTTCCGTGGCCCTATGCTTCAACAGGACTTCTCGTCCCCTCCTGTGCATGCCCGCCACGTGGAGTCCGACATTTAAATGGTGTTGATTCTACCCGCACCTTCTTTTGGTTGTTTTTCTTTTGTTTTGTAGCAAAGCATGGCACTACTGCGAGTAGCGCCTTCTTTTACACAGTTTGCCAAACAACCCATTTCAGTAAAATGTTTTCTTTCTACAATATTTTAATAATTTGTTTTTTTTTATTACTAATATGGTCAAGAAGGCCAAGTTACCCTAATGTATGACAATCCTCAAGGATAATCATGGCTTTATTATCAATCCTCGAAATCGCACAACCATCGCTGTCAATCACATAGCCTTTACAAACATAAACCCTACATATGAAGGACAATTGTTGTAACATGTTGCAGATTTTCTATATAAGACCACCTAACACACGTTAAGGGATCCTCTCCAATTCAAAATAATTACAGAGTGTTTAGTTTTTTTAATCCCACCATTCATATTCATATATATATATATATATATAGTGATACACCCTATGCATTCTCTATAAATACCCCATGATAACTTCAAGTAGGTACGCATAACCCACACGTACATCAATATTGTTACATTGTCAAATTCTAACTTGGGCATCAAAGATTTGTAGGTATGCATTCTTGCTTTGACGCACAAAGGAGAACCCTATTGACATAGTACAAAGGAAGCTTCAGTAGAATCTTTTACTACAAACTCTTATAGTAGTTCTATCAAAACAAATACAAAACCTTTCGTATTAAATAGTATTCCCTTTTACAATAGATGTTTGTTTTCATTTATTTTTTGTCAAATTTAAATAAAAATATTTTGTAATTTTTTTCAATACACGCTATGTTTTACTCTATATTACTAAAAATAAGTGACTATACCATCCGAGAATATGTGTACGTATATGCATAACGTGAAATTGTATGAGTCTTTAGAATTTTGTTATATTTTCAACACACGCTAAAGTTTAAATGTTTATAAACTGAGCATCATACGCAGCATGTGACCTTTTTTTTTTTGGTTGAAACTCAGCATGTGACTTGAGCTTGATTAGATGACTTTGCGGGACGTAAGATCAAGCATTAGTTGATTCCATTTAAAAACGAAGATTCCTTGCCAAACCCACGCAAAAATAGAGGGCAACCATAAGACAGCTAAATATATTGAATAGGCAAACAAATCTGTGATAGACGCATAATATTAGACAAATAAATCTTTATTAAAAGAGACATCTAGTTGTAAGAGGAGTGCTAGTGACACACTCTCTAACACACTCCTCTTAATACATACTCTATTATTAGTTAAAATTTATTGAAAACTACAAAATCATGAGAGAGAGTCATTAAATAGGATGTAGAACCCACAAATTTTTATAATTTTCAAGAAATTTCAACTAATAAGAGAGAGTGTATTTAAAAGAGTGTGTTGCTAGCACTTCTATTAGTTGTAATGTCGATATTTTAAATAGGATTACTTCAAATAAAGAATAATTGTCCAAAAAAAATATGACAAAACCCATTATTTACGGGAGAGTGTATCTTTGCCATATTTTGGTTCACTGAATCCTATTTTCTTGTTTTCTATGTATCTTTTCATCATAACATTTTTAAATTAACTACAACAAAGATAAATTTACATCTATCGTGATTTTCCTTGGACTTAAATAAAATGGGAGAAATATAAGGTCCCCATGATTTACAAATTCCTAGTGAGCATTTCTCGTGGTTGGATATTTACAAGCACATAACACATCGTTTTCATTGCTTATTTTGGTACGCTTATGGTATGTTGAACGTTATCGATTACTTATTGTTCGTAGTTCTTTAGTTATAGATACGCTGGCTTGCCTAGAACGTAATAGATTGTGCTCTCGATAGCAAAAGGCTACACCAAATTCGATGAAGTTTGAAATTATATAAAGCAGTTAAAAAAAATTAAGATGAACTTGCCCTTGTGTATAGCTTATGCACCTGCCGACTTTTAACAGACCCCACAAACGAAACACGTAAGCGTGCTTCACGATAGATTGTGTACTAACCAAACATTTGATTTCTTACTCCTCTTTAGCGTACCTTGGACACCAAGCGCTAAAGTGTTTCCTTTCGTTTCATACACTACAGAAAAGACTTTTTTCCTCACTTTTGAGTTTTCTTGGTTGAATCTTGAATGTGGTCCTGTGGGCTCACCCTAGCCTGATAAGTTCTTCAGATGTCGCAATCATCGGCCATGTTGTACGATTTTTATAATGTATAACGAATACCGCGTAATATTTAGCCATTGCTTTGGCCTCTGTTGGTTAGGATGCAAAATTTGTTAGTTGAAGTGTTCCACTCACGTGAATTAGGCAGCCATTAAAACAAGTCCAAACAAATAAAATAAAAATTAATAGTTTGTTTGAGTCTTTGTATAGAGAACCAGAAATCTAAGCTATTTATACATGAGGAATGCTAGTCACTCCCTCTACAATTGGCTACAATTTATTTAAAATCACAAATTTTGGTAGGTCTCACCTTTCATTTAATAAGTCTTTATCCTAATTTGAAAGTGAAATTCCTAAAATTTATAATTTTCAATAAATTTCAGTCAATAGTAAATAAAGTATTAAAGAAAATGACGTTAACATTCCTCGTTTATGCAATCACCTTTGGAAAGCAAATTTAATAATGGTGACCAATGCATGGCATGGGATGGCATATACAACCTTTACCCTCAAAGAAAATAAAATAAGATGAAACAATCGAGCATGTCATGGTGTTGATGGTGGAAATTTGTTTGAGAAATCAAAGTTGTTTCGATTCTCAATAGCTAACTTCTCACAATGATTCTAATCAACAAATAAAGATTTTTAAATGGGACTCAGAATTGAAAATTTTAGTACGGATTCTTTTATTAGAACTAGTAATTAAGACTTTCAACTTGAGAATGATTCGATTAGTATTTCATGATTTGGCAGTAATTCTATATATTACTCGAACTTGTTATTTTCTTAATACAAATTGAATTAGTATCAAATTCATTTGTAATATATGTAAATATATGGTTTCGAGATATTATGAAGCAATTGAATAAGAGCATAAACTTTAAAACTAAATTGTGAATGAGTTATTGAAAGAATAGAAAGTTATCGAAAGGAGAAAGAGTTATAGACAAAGATTGCAAACAACTATAACATATTGAAGTAAAAGATGGGTTAGAACATACATGTTTTCCTTGGAACCAGTAGCCATATGTGTGGCGTGTGTGGTGTACAGGATTTGTGTAAATGGTCAGAACCAAATAAAAATGGCTATATGTCACTTATTTATAGATATTTCATTTAACGATAAAGTAATTACAACAAGACACATATACAATATGCAGATAACCTCTCAATAATATGTTGACACCTATAAATAAGCGTCTTCTAGTAGTAACTGCTTCCAACATTATTATGATATCCTTTGCACATCATTTTGATTTGTCCAAGATCTTTTGTCGAACGTCACTTGAAGATTTCTTCGAATTCCTTGAAGATTCTCGTATCAAACTCTTTTGAGTAGTTTTCTTGTGTACTAGTTATAATCTTGTTGAACAGGGTATTTCGACAAAAATATGAATCTTATCAAAAAAAGTACAGATGTTTGATAACTTACTTTCGTGTATGTCTTTTCAACAATTACATTCGACAAATTTCATAATGACCCTAACACATGGCTATGCAGACTTTCTTCCCACCCCAATTCACTTTTTCGTAAAAGGAAAAAATAAAATCATTTCACTAAGAATGCTATAAAATATGAAAAAGCTAGCCGCACTAAGTCTTTTCTAAGCACACAATGAAGTACAGGAAAAAGTTGAAATAAAAGGGAAAAAAAAATGTACCATAAGCCATGAATTATGTTAGTATAGAGCAATTTCTCAAAAAAAGAAAAAATGTTAGTATAATGCATAAGTAATATTGACCATAAATAATGTGTAGGAAAAAAAACATTGAAAAATAAAGGACGCAAATCAAAAGTACTTGATTTATGCATGTGTGAGAAATATTAATTATGTTAAATTAAAATTTTAGTCCTTATATTGGATACTGTTTTTCATTTTAATTTTATATAAACTTATACTGTGTGAAAGATGTTTAAATTATAATATCTTAGCTTTCTATTTTAAAATTTTCACAGATAAAATATACTATATTTCAGCCATTAGAGAGCAATTTTATTGAGTTATATGAGTACATTTTTCTTATGTAACTTTTAAAATCATCAACAATTATTTTTGAATATTTTGTTATTGACTTTATTAAGATTTCAAAGATGGGTTGAATTATGATATTAATAACAAGGTTTGAATTCTGATTGAACTGATAATATTTAAATATATATTTTTAATATTATATAATACATTCAGTAATAAATTGATACAAAAAAAATAAAATTAAGCTAAATAATATTTTTAATCATTGAAAAATTACCATATACAGCCAAAATATACTATAAGATATAAAATTAAGCCTAAATAGTGACCCTCGAACGGACTTTTTAAAAAAAAAAAAAAAAGGTGACCCTCGAATGTAAAGTTTTATAGCTTAATATTAAGCCTTTATTTCATTAAAAAAAAGAGTTTACTTTTTATGTACTTTTAGTGTAAAAGATTTTACGGTATTAACCAATCAAAAATTACAATTAATATAACTTTAAATATAGTTATTATAAAAATCATCAAACTTATCATACATAGACATTTATGATCGGATAACAATATAAAAAATCATGAGAAATGCTAGAAACACATTTCCTGATACACTCTTCTAAACTCATTTTCTCTTATTGGTTAAAATTTATTAGAAATTACCAAAAATTGTGGGTCTAACGTCTTATTTAATAAACCTCTTTCATAATTTTATAATTTTTAATAAATTTTAATTGACAAAAGAGTGTGTGTTAAATGATTTATACTATCGGTGAGTAGAGTCTAGACAATTTACTGTTAAAAAAAATAGGCGAATCAAATATTAAGAAAAGAAACAGTTGGTTTAAAACCCACTTTTTATTGTCGGTTTACATTACCTTCTAATAAGTGAAACTCAAGTTTTATTTTTTTTATAAAAACAAATATAAGTAAGTTATAAATAAGATAAACAAATAAAATTTAAATTTTACTTTTTTTAACAAATCAAACCTGAGTTTTTAGTTAAATTCATTTAAATAAATGAGTTAAACTTGAGTATCTTTTTTTTTTTCACAAACTAAACTTAAATTTTTTAAGTGTTTAAATCAGCTCAACTCATTTATAATCCAAAAAAATAGTCTTCAAAAAACAGAAAAAAAAATCCCGTTCTACCAAATGAACCTACGGACATATATGAGAACGTTTATCCTGTCTTCACAAGTAAGTACATGTTTAGATTATAGTTGAGAGAGTTCAAAAATATTTTTACTCTCAATATAATAATTTATTTATTGTGTGCCTTAAAATTTACAATTATATATTAAAATTCACAAAAAACAAAAATTTAACTTTAATTTAAACATAGTCTAACTTACCATTCCAGGGATACCAGCTGCACTGGACCCCGTAAAAAGTGTAAATAACCGATAATTATTGAACTAGGAATGGCGCGTGAAGTAGGGAATTGAATGAAGGGCTTGGAGGCGGAAATGTTATGTTGATTATTTGCCATGCACGTGTAATGCAAGAAGGGTGGGACCCACTATTGAAACCGCGGCTGCTGCTTTTGGTGGGACCCTGCCGCTGCCTACTGCCTAATCATATCTATGCTCAATTGCTTTCCATACCGGCATCCCCTTTTCCTTTTTATTTTATTTTATTCTTATACTACTTTTATTTTAAATTTAAATATATTTTTAGTCTTTTAAATTTAAAGTAAGTTTGTTTTAATTTTTTAAATTTAAAATGAATTTTTTAAATTTCTCTAATTTTAAAAAAATATGTTTTAATCCTTCTATCTAAATGTCATTGATAAATTTGTCACACAAAACTTATCTATTTGTATTCCCGTTAGTAAAAACATTATACCAAACTTAACTAATGTTGCACAATTGATTAATTTGTCTTGTTAATGATGTTGTAGGTTGTCCTAAGAGATTAAAATAGACTTTTTTTAAATTAGAGAAACTAAAAAAATAATTTTAAATTTGAGAAACCAAAAATAAAATTATTCTAAATTTAAAAACTAAAAGACTTAAATATGTTTTTGGTCTCTCAAATTTGGGATAAATCCGTTTTTGGTCTCCCAAATTTAAAAGTAATTTTTTTAGTCCCTCTAATTTAAAAAAAGTTTATTTTAGTCCCTCAGGACCACCTACAGTATCATTGATAGGACAGATTGAGTCATCTATCAGTGTGATGTTTTTACTGACAGAAACATTACTGGGTGGGTTTTGTGTGGTAGATTTACTAACTGCATTTGAGAAAAAGGACAAAAACATGCTTTTTTCAAATTACAAAAACTAAAAAAATTACTTTTAAATTTGAGGAATTAAAAACATATTTAAGCCAAACTAAAAATATATTTAAACCTGTATTTTACACAACACAAATACCACACAGCTACGGAAATAAATTTTAAATTATATTTACAAGAAGGAGAAAGTGATTCGTGATAATTGAAAACTTATTGTTGTATGTGAATTTCGGTTTTACAAAATTATAGTAAAATAGGTCTTATCGTTAATAAAAATCTTGATCAGTTGAGTTTTACAAAAGTTCAAAAAGACACATAAAAATGTGAATTTTCACATCTTTTATTAGTACTGTATAAATTATATGTGTTCTAAATATACTTTAATAGGTGAATTATATTATTTTAGAAATTTAGTTTAAATTTTGAAACTGTTGTTTAAGCAAATAATCTTTTTTTGGTCATCTTAAGCAAATAATCTAATTATATTATTTTGTATTTGAATGAGTAAAGTGTGCTACGCATTTAATTTTTTTATTTTACCATTATGTAATTATATATTTAAATAAACATAATGTTGTACTAAAAAATTGATTAATAAATAACTAATTATTCCAACGATTAGGTAAACAGCAATCATTCTCCTTAACACTTGGCTTAAGTAAAGGATTTGTGGGGCACGCTGCCTTAGCCACACTGTGCCTGCGCAGCACTTTCCTCCAGATTGTAACATTTCATAAGTTGCATTGAATTAAAAGAGGAAAACGTTGAATTAAAACGAATGATTCATGCTTTAGTTTGCCAATTTGATAAGGTATTGATTTCGATTTGATATGCGAAGATGCTGCTTTATTATGAAGGATCAACAAGTGGGGGGAAATAATTGAGGATTCTCTTTTGTTTTAGTTTTAGAATAACTGTGGATTTTGTTCTCTGCTTGGGATCTTTATCCCTTCCATTGTTTTTTCCCCCCTTACATTGTGTAATTAATATTTAAAGAATAAGTTTTTTAAAAAATAAAAACTATTAAAGAAAAAATTATCTCTCTTAATAAAAATCATTTTCGTAAGTACAATTAAAATTATTAAAGAAAATTTTCTCTTTCTTAATTAACACATATATGATTTAATTATTTATTAATTGTATCAAACTCTATTAATCACATTCGTGGAATTGGACAATCGCGCAAGTAATCATAATTACACCTACACGGCATGAATTCTTTACGCCTAGTTTTCAATATAATAATACTAAACAAATATACATATTTGACCTCTAGTGTTTCAATTCAACACTAATTTAAATCAAAGTGTTTCTCATTTCCACTGAAGTGAATTACAACAAGTAAAATGAGTTAATTGTGTGTTTGCCAAAAATAAAAAAAGAGTTAACGGTGTAGACTTTCTGCACATATTTGCGTACAATTCAACAAAATTGCAAATCAAATCTATAGGCAAGGTCACTCTTAAAAATAGATAATATAGTACGTACAAGATAAATAAAAATAAGTCAAACAAACAATTATTGTCTGAAGAATTTGATTAATATGTGACGTTGATATTTAATAAGATTTTCAAACATTATGCTAAACGATATATATTAATTAAATTTATTTATAAATGCTTTGAGTTTTATAATAAGATGAACCAATTTATTGCATAGAAAAAGAAAAACAACTTTGGGAACTATATAATTTAAAAACGTAATATTCAAAAATTACTTTAAATTGTAATTTATTTGAGTTGAATTAGATGAGCCAACTTAGGAAGATAGAGTTACAATTTTTTTCGTCCACGATATTGAACTCAATTGCTTAAACATAATTTTTTTTTTTTATTATCACTATTCAGTATAATTTCAAATTTTGAACATAATTGTAAAGTGATCGTTGCATGAAATGATTAATTAAGTAAAAAAATTATTGCTATATTTTATAATAATATTTTTTACTTTTTAAATAAAAATATATTCAATACCTTAAAAGTTAAAACATATAAATATTTAATGTTTTAATATTATAATTAAAAAGTTGTTAAAATGTTATTGAAATATTTGAAGTTAACCTATTAGGATTGGTTTAGTAATAAAGAGTTTAAGTAGTTTACACCAATGTTTTAAACACCAGCTCAGATTGGCCAGCAGATGGTATAACCTGTCTAAGTCAGTAATTTGATTGGATGTGCTTGTGACTCAGTACGAACAGGCATGAATCGGCTGGTTTTACAGTCCAACCACTGACCCACAGTTTTGGATGACTTGAATTGGTCCATTGTAATTCTTTTTTTAAATGAGCAAAACGACGTTGTTTTTCTACTGAGTGCTTCTAGATTACACATTTAGAGATCATATTGCACTTTCAAGGTCCCAAAACCTAATTGCTCCTGTGGGGCCATGACTTTGTCACATAAACATCGTCGCCTCATCGGAAGTCGTTGTCCCTACAACAACATGAACGTAGGCCTAGAGCACAACCTACGCATCTTTGTTTCTCACTTTCTCTCTTCCCTACGTGTCCCTCCACATTGTGAACGTTGTGCACTCGTGCATCTTTGTTTCTCATTTTGACATTTTCTCTCTTCCACTAACGCCTACTGACCTGCACTCAAGGTTGCGCTTACAATTGCAAGGTTTGTTCTCTACACTTGTAAACATATGTTGAACGAGATTTGATTTTTGTCGACACAAATTGCTAATTTGGATATGTTGAAAAGATTGGAAATTGTATGTTATTATTAGGAATTGGTGGAAAATATTAAAATTGCTAGCAAAAGTTGTTCACGGATGGACATACTTGCTACAGGGGGTAATAAAATAATGCCACCAAATTTAAGTTTAACCTTAAATTAAAAGATTGGAAACATCTCTAATTGACATATTTAAACTTTGGAGATTGCTAATTTTGAAAATATCGGATAGATGGGAAATTGTAGTCATGGTTGGTGTGAACTTTTTGACTTGTTTAGAACTTCTTGTTTAATTACTCATATTTAGACTTTGTTATTGAGTTTGTTATTTGTTTGAACTTTAAAACTCATAGATGTCATTAAAAGTTTGGAACTTATGTGAGTTTGTTGCTTATTCAAAACTTATTTTATTTGTTTAGACTTTATAACTTATGGATGATAGATGTCAATGGATTTGAATTTAAAGAATACTCTTGTGATATTATGTTAATATGTGTAGTCATATTTTTTTTTTGGTCTTTTTTGAGCCATGATATAAAATTTTAATAAATTTTATAAATATGAAATTTGTATGTTATAAATATTTTTAATTTTATAATAGAGACTAAGTTATGTAGTTTGATTATTTACTCACTAGTTTAACTATTAACTTAATATCCTAACCGAATCGATAATTGGTTCAAATTTTAAAACACTGATTTGCACTTACATATAATATTTTAAGTTTAAATCCTATTGTTGCTATTGTAAAAAAAAATAAAAAAAAATAATTGAAATTATTTTATTTTTAAGCTACACCGCTTCGTGTGATAAAAATAACGAATGAATTTATATTAAAAAAAAAAATAACGAATGAATGATGGGCTGAAGAAGAAGTTAATTATATAATGATGAAAAAAATTGAGTACATTGCCAAGAAAGAGAAGAAAGTGCACGAATCAAGGTGACGTGTCGGGCAGAGACAGACAGCTACGCCGGCGGGTCGGCGATTTTGGGCAGAAAGAAAAGGCAAATTGGGTGTATGTGTGGGACCCTATGTGGGGTATACTGTTTTGCATTCGGTTCCGTTCTATTGCGGTGTCAGGGGGGAAGAACACTGTGTCAACAACTTTGTGAATGACCCAAAAGAAAAGAGAACAAGGGGATGTCTTTACCATAAATATCCTTAATAGGTTAGACTATGTATTTTGGTTTTTTTAATTGTCTTAATTTCAACTAGGGAAAACAGGTATACGTGTCTAATCAATCATATATTTTATTCTGTGTTTATTTTTTTGATTAAAATATTTTATTTTATTTTTAATTTAAAGCAATAAGTAGTTTTAATAGATGGTTTAGAAAGTAAATAAAATTTGAATAAAAGATGAGAAAAGTGGAGTGGAGTTGGTATGATAAAAATAAGTCAGACCGTTTAATATGAGCTTAAAATCTAGTTTACATCAAGTTTAGGATAAACTAAACTTTTTTAAAAATAAATTAGGTCTAAGTTTTTATAAAAACTATTTAGTTAAAAAAAGTCAATTTTTATGTTATTTAAAAAACCTTCTAGGTCTAATAGATAGGCTTATTTAAATAAATATAAATAATAATTTTTTGTTATTTTCAAAATATTCAATTTGTTAGAATGCATTAAAGTCGTGTATTTATTTATCTTTTTCTAAATATTAAGTACATTGACTTATATAAAGAGTCAAACTTATAAACTTACTAAAGGATAAATTATTCCCTGTTTATAAGTCATATTACAAAATAGGCTTTTAAATAAGTTGTCATAAACGTTAGATTAGACATTAAAAATAAACTTATATCATATAAACATATTAGACTTAATTCTTATAAAACCTTGCCTATTTTCACCTTTGTCCATGCGAGCTTATTTATATTCCTAGCAGTTACATTACATTTGAAGGAGTTAAAAGGGAAAAATTGAGAAAAAAAAATGTGGACACTAAAATGGCTTATCGTCATTATATATTATTATACATTTTACTCTCTACACGAGAAAAATAAGTTTAATTCTTTTTATATGTATAAAAGTTAAGTTTTGATCTTTATTGCTAACATTAGAGAATATTTTCTAGCAATATAAAATTGTTACAAATTTTTTATTAAAAACTGTGTAGCGATTAAAACTTACATTTTTTTTATATAGAGACTAAAACTTATAATGAAGAAAAATATAAAAAAAAAACTATATAAAAAGTTTAACCAAATTATTGTTCTAGTAAAATTGAAGATACAGAAATCTCTCTCTCTCTCTATTTACCATGCTTCTTATTTTTACTTTGAGATAATGTGTTGTTTTTTACATTAGATATTAGCAAGGATTAATTACTTTTTATTTTCTAAAATAAAAAATTGGAAAAACCATTTAGTGGAAAATCTTTTAAAATAACATTTTATGTAAGTATAAATACAATTAAAGTTATCAAATAAAAATATATGATAATGCAAAAAATATAAATTCACATAATATATCAAAATGAAAACCTAGCATAATGAATAATAAAATATTTGATATTTGTGCGCGTTTTGCAGAAAAATATAGAATATTAATCCTCATAATGATTTCTTTGTCTTTAAGAACTTATACAACGACCAGCATGTTGTTGATCCAATTGATACTGAATTGAAATATCTTAAGTAAGATTTTAAGTTCAAATATTGTAGAAAAAAAAAATAGAATTGAAAAAAGAAACCCACTAAATATGAGCAGCCAGATTTTTTTGACAAAAATTAATCATATATAAAACTGGTGAATACTTCATATAAAAAAAAGAAAAAAAACCTTGCACAACAACACTCAGATTTTAGAAGCACCAAATTAACAATTTACTCCTACAGTTATTTATGTATAAATAAAATATGATTATAATTACTCCAAGTCCAAGAGTAATCATATGAGAAAATTTGAAATAATAAAAAATTGGTTAGGTATGAGCGGCTGCTGTCTTTTTTTATATTGCACACTTGAATTTTAAATGTTTTGTTTTGCATTGAGGTGACACCTTTTGTGAGAAAGGAGAAAGAATAAACCATAAAAAATAAATATAAAGGCGGCAGCTACTTTCAAGTTTCAATCCATCCTTTTCCCGTCCTGTCGCATTCTATGGTTTCCTTCTGAGCGCGTTAAGTAGAGAAACTAAAATATATGGCCTGAAAAGTAGTGGATTTGGAATATTTGAATTTGACCTCTGTAGCCCTATCTTTTAATAGAAAGTATTTTTATACATTATATTTTTGTAATTTCCAGAAAAATAAATAAATATAGTAATGTATTCAAACAAATAATTTTGTAAAAAAAATATATTATTATATAAATAATACAACTCTTTTCACAAATATAACACAAAAGATTTAATAATGTAATTTAATATTTTTATATAATAATGGATCTTCTCGTAAATTATTACATAACCTATCCATGTAAATTTTTTGTCGTAAATATTTAGTTATAAATTATTAACTTTAGTAACATCTTGATTTAATTATTGAAAAATATACTCGCTATTGATTTATTATCTTATAAATTGAAAATTATTATTATAATTAAAAATTAAAATTTAATACTTTAATCTTTATATCAAGGTTAATTCATATGTTATTTATTTTTATTATTTAAAAACAAAAAATTTCAAACTGTGGGTATCAAGTTGATGAATGTGTAAGTTTAAAAAATAAATTAACATCTATATATCTGTTAAAAAGATACCTATTGGCATATTTGATACTTGTGTTTTTTCTAATGATATTATTTTTTAAACTTAATTGAAAATATTTTTTAAAATGAGATAAACGAAACATATTATATTATGATAAGATGTTATAATATTATGGACTTTTTTATTAAATATTGAATAATGTTATTGTTTAAACAATCCCCCGGGGACCAAAAAATGTGTTTTGACAATATTTTTTGTGCTTTAACTTTAAAAAAAAGTTTTGATTTTCATACACTGTAAGTATAAAAAATTTTACACTATCAACGAATCAAAAATCATCTTAGGTATTTTTAAAATAGTTATTATAAAAATTAACAAATTTATTATATATGACAATTTGTGATTCAATGACAGTGCAAAAAACTTTTATATTATGAGTGTATTTTAATTCAATTAAAAAAATTAGCTAGATTTTGGTATATCATTAGTGTAAAGAATTTACATCGACAACCAATCAAAAATTATTTTCAAGTATGATTTTTAAAGTACGAATTATAAAGTCAACTAACTTATCATGTACGAGTAATTGAATGACAATATATATATATATATATATATATATATATATATATATATATATATATATATATTGTTGCATTCTAATTAAATTAAAAAAAAAGGTTTGATTTTCATGCAATGATATTATAAAAAAGTTTGATTGTGATCTATGCTACTTTTTGATAAAAGAGAAATGCTAACAACACACACTCCCTCTTATTAGTTGAAATTTATTGAAAATTACAAAATTTTGTGAGTCTCACATCTTATTTAATGATTCTCTCTCCTAATTTTGTGATTTTTAATAAATTTTAGCCAATGAGAAAGTGTGTATTCAAAAGAGTATGTTAGAGAGTATGTTGCTAGCACTTATCTTAATGAAAACCTTTTAGAGAAATGCTAGCAATACTCTTTCAAATACACTTTTTTTAACACTATCTTTTTTTATTAGTTGAAATTTATTAGAAATTACAAATTTTCATAGGTCTTAATTTTTATTTAATAATCTTTTTTCCTCATTTAGAAGTTTTTGTGATGTTAATCAATTTCAACTAATAATAGAAAGTTTTTGAGAAAGTATTTCTAGCATTTCCGAACCTTTTTACTGGCGAGATTCTTACTCATTTTATGTTTTTTCTGTAACTAAGAAAGAGATAAAAAGAAAAAAGACGGAAGTGTGGGATAAAATATGTGAGGTGATAAAAAACAATAAAAAATGAATTATAAAAAAAATGTTGTTGAAATATATTTTAAAAATAGAATAACTCTTTATTAATTAGTTGATTGTTCGTGTTTACAAGAAGCCAATTGCTGAAATTTGATGTGAATATAGGTGTGAAGCAGGATGATTTAGAAGATTTTTTTGAGTATCTAAGGTGAGGCATGCACGTGGTACATGGTGCTGGTGTCTGAAGTTGGACAATATTAAACAAAAAAAAAGGCTGATGGGAAGTTTAGGGCCTGTGGAATGATGAGCACACGGATTTTTCGCTTATATCAATGCAAAATACCAGCGAAATACTTGAACAATAACAAGTCATTTAAACAAGGCTGCTTTTGTTTCCTTATGTTTGGTTTCTTTACACTTCCACGTCCAATCTTATTTTGGAATTTTCATATTGATCCAGGAAATTTCCTTAAGTTATGAGGTTATAGAATCCTTATTTTGCTTTGTGATTTTTTTAAGTTATAGGATGACAGACATTATGAAAAAATCCTTATTTTCATATGGCAATTTTTTTTTGTCAAAAATGAAAATTAAAAAAGCATTTGTTGGTTGGATGCTAGAATTCTGTTTATGAATGTTGTGTGACTAAATGTGAAAGCAGACTTCCATCAAGAAACCAAGATTTTTTCCCACAGCTAGCTATTTGCTTAAACTAAGCATTTGGCTCATCTAAATACCACAGAAATAACTTTCACAGTCTGAATACAAGTTTGTTTGCCTTTAACATTAGTAAATAAGCTTTCAATTGAAAGGTAGAGAATTGAGATGAATTTTAACACCCACAAAGAAAAATTATTCAGTGAATAATTATGCTGTTACCTCCTCTAACTGCTTAGTGCTGAACTTCTTAATCCCTATTTTTCTCATTGATGATTCGCAGATGCTTAAAATATAAACGGAATAACAAGTTGGAGGACAAAATTGAATGAGAGGAGTTTCTTCTTTTCCCTTTTTGGTGTAAGCAGACATACTGCTTTCATTTCTACTATAAATGATTTGCAAAAGCATCATTTGTGTTAATAAATGCAAGCGATGCTCTGAAAATGTAAGAACTTTGAAACTACTTAGTCTACTGTAGGTTAATTTTCTTAAAGGGAAGAATTTGTAATATTTTTAATTTGCTTTTGAGAAATAATCTGGACAAGATATTCGGTTGTTGGGTCATTCTCAAATCATGCAATGCAAGTTTTATGACAAACAAAGGCCGAACTACCATTCTGAAGACTATGGCGACTTTGGATCTGCACTGGTGGCTTGTTTATCACTGTCCTCAATATGAATGTTGAGAAGAATATTCGGAAATAGTTTCTTAATTGTCAGTTCACTTCTTGGGTACTACGTGGACAAGTATCATGTTAAAAATACACAATTAAGTTTTAAGTTCTTTACTGTCAAGCTCCTGTTATTCATCGGTAAAGTTATTCAGCTCAAGACTAACTCTGCAGAATTATGAAATTTGTCCCATAGGGCCATAACTAGACTGTGTAACCCTCTTATAGTCACAAAGCAAATGCAGCTGTGAATTCTTAAATTGTGAATGGAGCCCTAAACATGCCCCTCTTTAAAATTTGTTATTTTATATTTTCCAACAACATTATTTGATAGTTACTATTTCTGATCATGATATTATTATTATCTCAGCCACTTTCCTATATAGAAGAATTTATCTCTACCTCCTGAAAAATCTGAGCAATCTATTTATGTGATGGGTCATAGGTTATTAATACTATTGTCACGGACTTGTTTATAAAACAATTGAACATAATGCTCTTGCTTTTTCTCGTATATAATATACTAGCCTATGCAAACACTTTTAAATTAAGCCTAGTGGGCTTTGTAAATGAAATGCAGTTGCACATTTCAATTCAGATCCATTTCAGGATATATTCAGCCTTGACCAATCCAAACCTGGTTGAGGTCACACAGAAGTTTAATTTTCTAATTTTCATAGTGGCTAAGCTTAAGCAACCCGTTTAATCTGGTCCTTGTCCTTGACAATTTCTGCAAAATTCTATCATTTTTTCCATTTAGAAATTCTTGAAATTTTGTTATTGGTGTTCTCTAATAAAAGAAAACAGCATATAATCTGTCGAATGGGGATCCACAGAGTATTTTATACAAAGGATCTTGAGATATTGACTTAGGGTTACGGAATTCAATTGGTTCACTCGTGCTGGTTGAAGTGACACAACATACTTCTTGCAAGTTGCTTCTTTGTATGAATTCAAGTATTGTAGCTAGGGAGTATAGTATTCTTCAAGATGAATGGCTTTGCACATCAATTACAAACTATGTATAATAGTATCAGAGTACAAAATGTTAGTGGGGCTGCTTTTATTTTTTATAATCATGCTTTCCACTATGACTTGAAAGGGTGGCTTGACCGTTTGAGATATTGGAATGGATTGTATTGATTTGCAATTCTGTTTTATGTTCTTTTCTTTACCTTTCAGGTCACCTTTTCTGCATACGGTGTATTTTCTTTTCATGGAGAAATGCCTACAATCCAATAAAATGAAATGACCTAAAAAGTAGGAGCAATAAAAATTGAGGAAGCGACGTGGCAAAGATATAATCATCCAGTAATTGACTTTATAAAAAAGCCAACTAATAATTCTTTATAGGACCTTTGAGGAATGTCTGTTCAGCTACATGGTCATGACTGAATGAGACAAAAACTAACACGATCTGTAAGTGGCCCATCAAACACACAACTTTTGAATTCAAGGCGCTGGGTTATGAGGATCCCATGAATGGTCCCCGCTTTTCATTTTCATTTCTAGTTCGTAGGCAAAAAAATAATCATCATACAATGGTTGATCACATGAATCACGATAACGAGCATTATCATGTCTATAAAAAAATAGAGCCGTCCATTATATAAAGTATGAAAGATAAGTATAGTTTTTCAAATATTTCACACTCCATATAATGAGTGGCTTATCAGTGAGGTTGAGTGTAGCAAAATAAATTTGTAATTCTTCACAACATCGTAAACCAAGGTTTGATTTTTCACTAAAAAAAGTGTTCACATCTAGTACCAAAGAGTGACTCAAATAAGGTTGTCTTCACATGAGTATACCTATGAAAAAAAAAATGATGAATGGCTTTATTTTTTTTATAGACATGATAATTTTTCATGTAGATAGGTAGATTTAGGTATGTATAATGTTATCTAAATTATTTATGTCAAATCTTATAAAAATTAAGTAATAATAATAATAAGAAGATAATTAAATGGTTATTATTATTTTCATATCTTACAAATGTTTATATTATGTTAATTTTGATATATATTATTGAAGTATTAAATCATCATAAATTAATTTAAAATTTTGTAAATATAACTATGTGATAAAACTTTTTAATTTAATGATTAGTTTTAGAATAAATCTATTTAATAACAATTATTAAATAATTTAAGAGTGAATATAGCTTATAGTGTAAATTCTGTCTCCACTATAAATACCTTAGCATGAGAATGCGCTCCACCTTAATCCCCACAAAATAGCATGTAAGACGAAGATAATAAAAAATGTTGGCAAGCAGAGTCTACTTAACGAGTGTAGATGGGCCAACCCTTTTCTGGTCCCCTTTATCAGCATAATTATACAGATTGAGAATGACCACTTTAAATTTATTTATTCTTTCGGTCCAATCTGTTAACACTTATTATACTAGGCATCAACTCAATGAAAAATTATATACTTTTCTTCCCTAGAAAGTGCATGATATGTGAAAGTATGAAAGATAAGTATAATTTTTCAAATAATAAAAGTATGTGGTATAATAATAATATATAGGCTCAATTAAGTTTTTTATTCTTTAATAATTCGTGATTATTCTATTTGATCTCTTATTTTTAATTTTTTTCAAGGAGTATAAAATAAAGTATTTTTTTATCAAATGATATCTTCTATCTACTCTTTTTTTTCTCATTTAGTTTTTTAAATATCACAATTCACAAGTTTACCATTTGATTCAAATACGAAAGTGTATGATATTTAAAAGAATCAAAAGAAAAATCTATAATATTTAAAGAATTCAAAATGAGAAACAAAAACTTCAACAACGAGACTATTTGATAAAGAAAAATGTTTAATAAATGACTCATTTTAAAAAATTAAAAACGAGAGATCAAATAAAAAAACTGCAAATTTTTTTAGATAATTAAAGCTTAATTAAGCTTCATATATAATGTAAAAGATTTTGGTATAATTCTAGATTAAGAGGGTATCAAATATAAAAATATGCGCAAACTTTATGAAAAACTATATGTAGACTCGTGTCTTAAGCAGTTGATTAACAAAATTATTTTAAAATTATATTTAGTTAGAGTATATTTTAATTTTAATATATTACATATTAATAAAAATTAAAATAAATAATTAATAAATATTGAAAAGGTGTTGTAAGATGAAAAGTATTGTCAATATTGTTACAAAAATTAACTGAGTATTTGTGAAAATATTTATTGATGAGATAAAAGTTTTACATTATAATAATTACATATATGATTACGTAAGAGTGACTCATTATTATGAGTGACTAATATTTATTTTGTAGAATGTAACCATTGGCTTTTTATTTATTTGAGAAATTAAAAAGAATAGGAATTGTTGATGTGAGTGTAAAGTGATCAAAAGAAGATGAGGAATTGAAGTATTGAACATATGTAGAGCTCATCAAGTAAAATGTTGATGTGGCGAAAAGGAATTAACTTTGTTGTTAACGTACTAGCTCGCACTTCAAAATTTTAGACCACGTATTACGCAATTGATTAACAAAATTATTTTAAATTATATTTAGCTAGAGTACATATTAATATATTAATTTTATTATATTACATATTATTAAAATTAAAATAAATAAATTTAATAAATATTTGAAAAGGTGTTGTAAAATGAAAAATGTTGTCAATGTTGTTAGAAAAATCAACCGAGTGTATGTGAAAATATTTATTGTCGAGATAAAAGTTTTACATGCATTAAAATAATTATATATATAATTACGAAAAGTGACTCATTATTATGAGTGACTAAAATTTATTTTGTGGGATCTAATTGTTGATTTTTATTTATTTGAGAAATTAAAAAGAGTAGAAAATGTTGATGTGAGTGTAAAGTGGTTAAGAAAAGGTGAGGAATTGAAATATTGAATCTATGTATGACACATCAATTAAAACAAATATTAGTGTGGTGAAAAAAGATTAATTTAGTTGTCAGCATAATAGCTTGCAGTTCAGAATTTATATATTATAAATAGGAAAATGTAATTGCTCCTTTAAATTAATATATATGCACCTTAATTGAGCGATATGTTTATGCCCAATAAAGTGAGTTAAGATGACAAAAATATCAAGTTGCTTAAATACTGTTGAAAAAAATTTCTTAAATACCTCAATCGGCCAAAACATACTGGACCCACCTGTTTAACAGTCCTAGTTGTATACGAATTTGACTGGCTCATTTACAAGTCCAAGTAAACCCAAACGAAACGATTTGCACAATTACGTATAGTTAAAGTTGCAATTATTATGCGAGTGATTATGACGTGTACACATGAATGTCGTTTAAATTGTAAAGAAATGGCTTATCAATGGGTATAGAATCTAAGCAATATTCGTGTATGCATAAAGCAGTTAGTATGTTTCTTGACTTTGTGAGGCTCTACTTTAATGAAGCTAAGTAAGAACCCACTTTCCCTTTGTTTTCAAACCTTGCAGAAATTGGTGTGTGGGCCCTCCGAATCTGCGGGTGGGATTGCCTACATCCAATATGTTTAACCTTAAGTCGAGTTTGGACCAAAAAATTATTTTAAGTCAAAACATCGCGCAGCCTACCCCTCACAAGAACAGCCTCTAGGGCGGCTCTCTTCAAATAATACATACAGCGAATATGCACTAATGTTTTGTATGTCATGATAATAGAAACTGTCAAAAAAAGAAAAAGTCAAGAAAAAGAAAAAAAAAAAAACACATTCATTTAGCGTGTTCTCTAGGCCCCACTGCCCTTGACAGTTCAAAATTTGCAAATTCAGTTCATATGTAAAATACGAAATTAGAAAAGAAATTTATTAGATAAAAAGTAAAACTCACAAAAATTTGTATTTTTTCAATAAATTTCGGTGGCTTTGAGTGTGTCTTACTAACGTTTCTCTTGATAGCAATATACATGTCAAATTTGGACTTTGGACTAACTTAACCTCAAAAATTAGTTTATGGAATGAAAGTTGTCATTGTTTGTATATATTATCTCGACCACATCACGAGGAGGCAAGACTGTGAAGTTTGCATGACTAAACATTTGCGAGCGGTCAAATAACAACCCAATAATAGATGGGCCAATAGGCCTAACAATAACTATTAGGACAGGTTCTAATACCATTTTAAATTTTGGACTTAGATCTAACTCAATCTCAAAAGCCAATTCATAGAGTGAGGATCGCTCTTCACTTATATACACTATTTTAGTTATATAAGTAATCAATGTGAGATCTCCAACCATAATTTTTTGGTATAATGACTATTTATAAAACTGTTACAAGGGATTTTTTCAATTAATTAGAAATTTTTTTAATAAATATCCACTGTCAACGTAAAAGATTTTATATTATCAACCAATTAGAAATCAACTTTGGTGTGACTTTTATGGTGATTATTATCAAAGTCAACAAACTTACTATATATGGTGATTTGTGATTAGACCATAGTGTAAAAAAAAACTACACTATCAATGTATATACTTTTTTCTCTTAGAAAAAAATACATATATAAGCAAAAGATGAAAAAAAAATGAAATAGAGAAATTTTATATTTTTGTGTATTTCATTAAATTATTCTGCTTTCTTCTACATTTTTTAAATTAAGGTGTGAAGAGAACTTGACAGAATCTTATTTACTCTATTCTTTAATAAGATAAAATTTCGATGATTATACATCAAAACATTTTCGATTAAAAATACTAAAATTTGAGTGAAATAATTATGCACAGGTTTCGTAAAATTTCTTCAAAAAGAATACTAAATGTAAAATCTACGTTTTTATAACTCTTATATTCTTCTTTATTTGTGAAACTTATAATACAAAATCATATTTTTCGTTGTTTATTGTTTATTTCAACTATTAGTTTAATCTTTTATTGTTCCGTTTGTTTCAAAATTATTGTTGTTTAATGTTAATAATAACAAAATAAGAAATATCTAATTAATGCAAAAATATTATTATACCTTAATTAAAATACTTTTAGTAATAAATTAATGGATTGAATATATTTTTAGTCACTCAAAGTATGAGAATATTCATTTTTTGTCCCTCAAGTTTAAAACATAAGTTTCTCATCCTCCATTTTGAGAAATAGATTCGTTTTAATTCCTTAGACTAACTCTGTTAGGGTATATGCTGACATGACTAACAAATTGACATGTCATTGTGTGCCATGCATCATTTTCGTTCCACGTAGATATCATAGGTTCCAGGTCATATGTTTGAGAGAGACTAAAATCAAACATTTACATATTTAGAGGAACTAAAATCAAACGTTTACAAATTTAGATGGATTAAAATCAAACTTTTACATATTTAGAGGAACTAAAAATATTTTTATCATATTAAATGTTGCAAAATGCTAATTTAGCTATTAGATTGCTTAATGATTTAGCTTTGAAAATAATAGTCATCCACTAGAGGGTTTCCTCCCAATTTCTATTAACTCATGGTATGTTTCTCACAAAGAAGTTGTCATGTCCAACCATATAAGTGCCAATAGAAAGACAGATGGTCCAAATTATCCTCCATTTCACTACACAACACACGTCTTACTACTTGAATGATGCCATGACTATATAAGTGGCCCTAAGTAGACAATCCTCTCGAATGGGAAACCAATGAATAAATGAATGTCAAGGAATAAACTTATTGTGCCACACTATCTAATGTCAATTTACAAGAGGACAAGAAGGCATGACACTAAATATTTCTTCTTATTTGAAGGTGGCTCGATTGGCTACTAGCTTTGGGAATTCTTCATCATAAGCCTCAACCCCAGGCCTTAGTTGATGCATCCTCTTTCTTAGTTAGCTCATTCTCTTGGCCGAGACTCCAAACTAGTACCACTCTATTCCCTTCTTGGCAAAAAGAATCTCAAGCCCTTTTCTAAACTTAAAACAAACTTTTCTTCACCTCTCTTATAGATATCTCGGATCCTTGGTGCAACTTTCAACTATCTTATCTTCTTTTCTTAAAGAAAAATAAGGAAGGCGGATTACAATACTTTATTAAGAAGAATAATCACAAAAATTGAGATCAAGAGTTGGACTTGCGAAGTGCTTTTTCCTATGTTGGTAGGCTCTAGCTGGTAAATTCTTTTCTTTTTTATATTTAGGTGGATTGGTGGTTCACATTGCAATTTGGTTCAGTTTTTAAGTAAAAAGTCATTCAAATCAAACATAAAAATAATATGTGGTTTGATTTGGTTTAAATGCAATATCAAATTTGAACCAAACCAAACTGATCTTTTGTGATTTGGTTTGGATTGGTTTTGTGATTTTAAAAAAAAATTAACTTATTTTTATATAAATTTTAAAAATATTTTTAATTTAACAATTAACAAATAAAACGAGACAATATAAAATCTAATAACTAATTAATTATGAACAAGTCTCGAAATTGACATTTACATAACTATAATACAATAACAAAAAACGAAAATGATAATAACTATATTACAAATTACTTATAAAAGAAGTAGTTTAAAAATCATTCATAAACAATTAGTTATGTACTGCCAAAATGTATTGACCTCTTAATTTAGGATTATAGGATTTTATATGGAAGTATAAAAGGAAAATCAATATAAATATAATGTACGATTTGGTTTGGTTTTTGCAATATAAATCAGATATTGAACCAAATTGCAATAAAAAAATGTGATTTTTTCTATTTTTGATTTGATAGGTTTTTAGTATTTTTGGATCGATATAGCAGTTAAAAATGGTTTGGATTAGTTTTGAACAACGCCCTAGGTGCATTGGTCATATTTCTTTATTATGCCTAAGGTTCTTAAGCAATTGGAACAAATTTGAGAATCTTTTTTTAAACTAATGATTAATGTTGCAAAATCATGTGTTTTCTCTCCTTATTCTAGTTATGGATTAATGTATATAAATAGGATAAAACATGTTTTTGATTTCTCTAAATATGTAGAAGTTTAATTTTAGTCATTCTCAAACATATGACGTGGCATCTATGGTACGTGTCGTGTGGAACGGAAATGACATGGTTGGAGATGATATATCAATTTGTGATCTACATTATCATTTAATGTAATGGAGTTAGTCGGATGGACTAAAACATGTTTATTTCTCAATATAAAGAATGAAAAAAAAAAATTTGATTTTATATTTGAAGGACCAAAAATAAATATTATTAAATTTTGAGGAACTAAAATATATTTAACTTTTAATTAATTAATGATAGTGAAGAGTGAGAGAGAAGGAAAGATGAAACATTAACAAAAAGAGAAAGATGATGGGTGGACAAGATGAGTAATTAAAGACACATATAATTATTAAACTAGAATGTAATTGAAAAAAATTGATTTGGTCCTAAATATCAAAGATTTTAATCAATTGCTAATGCCAGAGTTTCACATATTGAATAGCACGTAAATGAAACAATGGGCTGATCATATATTCTTTTGAATATACTTTAAAAATGTAATAATTATCACGACCTTCAAATGGGAAAACAAATATTGTATTGACTATTTTCGCCCCAAAAAGAAAAATACTGTGTTGACATTTCGACATATCTCCTTATTATTCTCTGTTGACTGAATTTAATTTGGTTATATATTTCACACGACCTGAACTTTTTTAATAAATTTCAATTTTTTACAAAAAAAAAACAAAATTTTCTTTTCGGAAAAAGGACTCAGTTTCAAACTTCGACCAAAAGACGAAGGTTATGCTGTGCAGCTTCGGTACATTACATGGAAGAAATTGACTTTTGAAATTTAAAATAAGTCATTTATTATTTTAATTAAAAAGTTAGATAAGTTAGTGGTTTGTTTAACTTTTTATTCTATATTATTGTGATTAATTTATCTAGGTGGTTTTCGGTGTCTTTGATAAATTATCTATTTTATTATTTGTGTATAGTATAGAATTTATAGCTATCTAATATTTAAGTTTGTGCGTTATATAAAAAACTGTTTATTTTTATATAACTAAAATTTATAATAAATTAATATTTTTAAATATACAAATTATATATTAGATTTACATTAAATAATTTCAATGGTGATATAAAGTTATTTTTAGTTATTGACAATTTTTTTTTAAAAGAAATTATTGAAATTTGATTTATAGAGGAAAATTAAAAAGGGAGTATATGAAAGAGATAAAAGTTTAAAACCTATGCCCTATTTGGTAGGCATGACAGACAAAGACGGAAGACGAAATTGACCCTTTTTTTTTTATTTTCTATCGTTTGGTTCAACAAAAATGTTAAGAAAATTTTAAATTTTTCATAGGTCCCACTGACTGAATTTCACCAACAAAATTAGGTTTGAAAGAGTAAAACACTTACCCTTCCCCAAATACCCTTGTGTGCGAGCCCAGCAACGACGCACAACGTATCGATTATAGTCATGTTTTAATCCATCAAAGTCATTGATTTCATCCATGCATGCTTCTTCAATCAATTATATATTAGCTTTAATCGATTACATGGATAGAAGCCCCTCTAACACTACACGATAATCAATTATGCATCTTCAGTAATAGGTTAAACTGCCACAATTTGAAAATAAAAGCCCCACAATCAATTATGTAATTGATTCAAATTTGGAAATAGAAGTTACAATCGATTGCATAATCAATTAAAATAGCTATGCAACGTTCATGGAGTTGCATAATCAATTACACGATTGATTTCAATAAAACATTGCATTTTAGAGCTTGCCATAATCGATTATGTAATCAATTAATGTGCATTTCACATTTTATTCATCCAGTCGTAATTGTTTAAACGAGACATTCTAATCAGTCAAATGGATTACGTCACCATTATTGCTACGACTCTAGTACGAGGCAATATGGTCATTTCATTTGTTTTATAATTTCTTTTCGCTCTTTTCATTCAAACCAAACAACCTTATAATATTATTTCCATTCTATTTTCCATTTATTTCTCTTAAATCAAACAACTTAAATCTCTACTTTATTTTCTATTTATTTCTCTCTTATTTTTACCTATTTTCATCTATCCTATTTTTCTCTTCTATACCAAACAGAGCGTTAAGAAGATTAAGCATTCATATTATGAAAAAAAAAATTAGATAAAGATAAAAGAATAATAATTTGATATTATTGAGAGAGAAATATTTTAGCTAGTTGTAAAAATATTGTGTAAAAGGCACATCTGAAAGATATAAGAAAGTATTAAAAATATCTAATTGAGAGAGTAAACAAAGTAAGGGCCCGTTTGGGGTGGTTTTTGGTTGTGAGTTTTGAAATTTTCAAAAACTACAACCAGTTTTTAGTTTTTAAAAATTAGTTTTAGTTTTTTTTTCTAATTTTTGGTTTCAAAATAAACTCACTTTGAAATTTCTTATTCTGTTAAAATTAGTTTAAGAATATGTTTGTGTAGTGACGACAGTGGTAGTGGTGACAACAACAATGATGGTGGTGGCGGTGGTAAAGTCGACAGTGACGGTTATGACGGTGTCGACAACAGTGGTTGTGGGGTGCCAATGGTGATGGTGGTCGTGATGGTGGTTGTGGTTGTGGCGGTGATGATGGTAGTGGTGATGAAGCTTGTAGTGGTGGAGGTGATGCTGGTGGTCGTGGTAGTTATGGCAGCGGTGATGGTGGCGGCGATGCCGATGGTCGTGGTAGTGTGGTAGCGATGATGGTGGTGGTGACGGTGATGGTGACGGTGGTTGTGGAGGCGGCGGCAACAGTAGTGGTGGTAGTGATAGTGGTGGTGACAATGGCGGTGGTTGTGGTGGTGGTGGTGGTAAGAAAGACTATTGTCAAATATAATGATGTGTATTTATTTTTAAAAACCAAAAACCAAATTCACAAATCCTTTTTTCTTGGTTTTGAAAATGAATGTAAAAGTGTTTTGAAATTGAGTTAAAAACCATTTCAGCTCCATTTTAGCCAAACGCGTTTGTTTCGAAAATTGCATTTGAAAACCAAAAACTAAAAACTCGCAACCACCCTAATGGGGCCTAAAGTTTTAGTCCTTTAAATTTTGTATTTTAATTTATAATATAAAAATAAAAGAGTTTTAGGTGCAATTTATTTTAAATAATACTTTAGGTGTTCAATCATGAGTATTATTAGTATAAATTTATTTACATTGATAATTAATTAAAAATAGCCACATATCATATATCATATACATCATACAATAAAAGCTTATCAAATAAAATATGTCCATATCATCCTATGGAAAGAACATATGAAAATGAAAAGAAGAAAGTGACAACTAAGGTTTGGTCTAAAACCTCCGCTCCCACCTTCATAATGGGATCAGGTATCCAACGAGATATAGAGGCCCGGGCTCAACAACTAAACGCCCACTAGGAGCGTCATGAAATAAATGATACAAGACCGTCAACAACTAAACCCCACTATGATCGTCATGACATAACATGATACAAGACGTGTGAATACATAATATAAACATAATGAAGACGCATCATGATGCATGGCATGAAATATGAACAGCCGTTGCCTCTAATTTCTTCGTTTCCAACTTAGTATTCATTAATTAATTAATAATTAATAAAAAAGGAAGGGAGCAGTGTTTGATTGAATAATAAATAAGAACGGCAGTCGTTCACACCTGCTCCCCCAACGAATGAATGTTTAAAACGACATCGGTGCGCCGCCGCAGTCAATGGACACGAGACGGCGCCACCACTAGTACGACAAAAGAAGAGCAACAGCGACAATGACCAACCAACGAGTGGAACGACCAAGGAAAAAGACCTACTACTTTATTTTTTTTGCCCTGTTTTCGTGTGTGTGAGCTATGTTTTTTGGCGCAAGGGAAAGAGAACAAAACGAGGTGCGTTGCGTGTGGTAATGTAATAAAGAACAGCGTGACGTGTGCGGTACCGACAGATTCGGTGGTGATGGAGCTTCTCGCCAGAAACACGCCACGTTTTCCTCTCACGATGTGGGGCCCACAAGGCACCGTCCGTAATATAAAAAAACAATATTTACTTTGGAAGGAAAAGGGACCACATGGAAGAAGGGTCAAATCAGACACGGCAGAGAGAGATGGTGTTGTGTTGGTGTGAAATGACGGCCGGCTGGGCGCAGGTGGAGCAGCTTCAGTGAGTGATGGATGGTGCTGTGCTGACGTTTCTCTTAATTAATGTGTCGCTATTATCCAAAATATTACCAATAAAATAATGTTGCATCCAGAAGGAAGGATATATGGACATGTAGCAGACTTAAAATAATATAAGCATTAAAAAATAAATAATATTTACCCAAAATAATAATAATAATAATAATAATACACGCAGTATTAGACGTGCAAGAGTATGTTTGGTAAAAAAAAAGATATGAGTAGAAAATAGAGTGGATCAAAATAGATAAAAAATAAAGTAAAATTAAATTATTTAGTTTTAAAAAAAATAATAAGAAAGAAAAAAATAAAAAACAAATTAAATTAAATAATTGATTAAGAAAATTTAATAGTCAACTGTTATAATCTGATAGTCAATAGGTGAGAATAAGCAACTATTAAAACTAAATAGTCAATTATCAATGCATCGGTCGGTCTTTCTTTTAGCATTTCATGCTTGTTTTGTGCAAAAATATATTTTGGTGGGACTTACTATCTTCGTACCCATTTCTACTTTCAAACAAAAGGTAAATGATTTCTATATTATTATTTAATTATTACAAATTATTGTGTATAATTACATTTTATTTTAATAAATAATATATATACATATATTATTCATTAAAAAATAAAAATATAATAAAATTTAATTGCTCATTTAATCTTGAAATTAAAAAACATTTTTTAGTTTTATATTTAAAAATATTTGTTTTTTACTTTTTATACATATTATTTTTTAGTTTTTTAATCTTTAAAAATTAAAAAAAATTGTAACTATAAAAATCAAAATGAGTAATTAAACTTATAATATAACACTAGTATTCATTTCAACGATAGTTTTGTTCTAGCGAGAGAGTTGGGTTGGGGGGGGGGTTGCTTGCGTGTGGGTGGTGGGGGGTTTTGTACTTTTGCAGTCTTGCGTCTTTTTGTCACTCAACTGTGTGCTCACTGCTCATAATAGTTTTCTGACAATTGGGTTTGAATAGGTCACATTCTTGCCATACTAATATCACTGCATCACCTCACAAAAACCCAAGCTAACCCTCCACAGTCCTCACACCCATTATAATAATTTAATACTCAAACAAAATAATATTTTTATTATTTTATTCCACCTAATTATACTTTTTAACTTTATAATATTTTTATTCACATTTTAGTAAAATAAAATTATATTTAATGGACATTTATTATTTTTATTATTTGATAAAAATAATTTAATTAAATACGTTATATTTTAGTAATCATTAATTTATTTAAAGATTACAAAGCACTGCTTCGATTACCTTAGCCAATATAGGATTATAATATAATTTTCAATACAATCAAATATGCTATTGAATTTTAATAGTGGTATCGTATTATCTATTTTCGCGCTCCCAGTATTACGTGATTTTATATTAGATTTATTATTTTACATCAAGAATAATGTTTCTCACCACCAGAATAAAAAAACCATTATCAGTTCAAACTTTCACATAGCCTATGTGCTAGATTAAAACATTATATTGTAAGTGTCTTTTCATTATTATTATTTTTGGTAATCAAGCGTCTTTTGTTTGCAGGTACATAGTCTTGCTGACAACTCTATCAACACATAATATTAGTTTCTAAAATTTTATTAGTGTGTGTCGGCACTCTGCAAAGTACAGTATGCTAGTAAACAACAAATCATATTTATTATTTTGTTAATTTCTTAATTCTATCAAGATATTTTTCATTTCATAGTAATATATTTTTCTTAAAATACGCACAAAGAATCAAACTTCTTAATTTATTAAGAATCTGTAGAAGAAAAAATAAAAAAAGAAAAGTATTTATTATATGGCTATATTATTTAATGTAATTTTAATAAGTAAAATATTAAAAATCTTATAAAAATAGAGAATGTATTGTATCACAAGTTCACAACAAACTTCATACATCACAAGTGAATCGGGGCGTGTTACCTTTCCACACACAATGAAAGGAACAATCAATGCCCTTCAGCCCTCACCAGTCCTTCACTTCCTTCCGTCACATCCGTAGGCTGGGATATCTCTATAGTTTGACCCCATAAATGCAAATCCAGATGCAAACCACGTACTAAAGCAGATTTGCCTTGTGTTGATGACGTAAATTAACAGTTCAAGTTTTTTCTTTTTATAAGTTACTATTAGACTTCGTCTGTATTTGATGCGAAAAGAAAAAAATGATAAAAAATAAAAAGAGAAATAAAAATCAAATACTAATTAGTGTGAAAAGAATATTATTTAAATACTAACTAGTATGAAAAGAATACTAGTTAAAAAATTAAAAAAAAAATTAATGAACATTAACTATAAATTTTAACATACTTTTGGTGTTTTAATAATTTTATTTATTATTTATTTAATCATTTTGTTATTAAGACAAGGGAAATGAGTAAACTCTTGGTTCATAAATTTGACAAGTGTTGCAACTTTAGTACCTGAATTTAATAAAAAGAAAAATAGTTTCTGAATTGCTACTTCATTATTCAATTTACTCTTACTATTGAGCCCTCCTTATTAACTTTAATGGAACATTTTACGTAACATGTGAAGTGCTTGCATGGTACACACGTAATACAATTGCACAATCTATGTGTACAAGGACAATTTTGAAGATTGTTAAAGTTAGGTGTGAAAAGTTGTAAAGCATTTAATTTAGTCTCTAAATTTGGCACTTACTATCGTATTAGCCTTTGAATTTGGCGTTTGTTGTCATAATAGTCCTAAATTTGATGAAATTAAAAAATAGTCCTTGAACTTGTATTTCACCCTTCACATTAGTTCAATCATTAACTCATGTATGTCATCTTTAATGAAGTATACTAGTTGGGACAACCTAAAGTGCATTTGTGGTACACACATGAAAATGACCTTTCTGTCCTAGTTGTTAAGGACCTCATGTATCACCAGTGTTTTCTTAATGTGTGATTTAGTGGTTTACACGCAGAGTATATGAAGAGTACACAATTTAAACTTTCCAATAGTTAAAGATATTATTATTCGTCAGTCCTGAGATTGAGGTCTCTTCTTCTATATAGGCTTCTCCAAAAGTATCTATTGTGAGTGTATGCAGGAGACAACCTTCGTCTGTTGAAGAGAGTCGTTGGAGCATTAAATGCAGCATTTAATGCCTATCACCAATTTGTCACTTTGATAAGATAAAGCAGTTTGCTTATCTTTGCCATTCTTATACTCAATCTTGTAGCAGTAGTTAAATCTACTTTCCCGTTCTGACATCTATACGCACATTCCTTCCTTTTCGCATAAAGATAACTTTCCTCAAGAGTAGGTATATAGGCTTCATATATATCGAGGTAGTTTACGTTCTGATTGATGCGTAGAACACTTACATTGTCATCTAAAAGTTGTTAGTTACTGAATTCATCTAACAGATAGACAAAGACGATATGAACTTAAATTATCAGACGGTTGCTTGAATATATTACGGATGACCAGACGATTGCATAAAAACATATTCATTAACTGTTTGTTATTATCAAGATATTTAAGGGTTATAAATTCGTCCTTTGTCTTAACAGATACACACCAAAATAAGAAGGATCAAGAAGCTGTGCATGTATGGAATTATACTGTTGAAGATAGCTTGAAAGAATTAATTAGTACTACCTATACCAACAAAATGCATCCACTTATCGGTAGCCTGTCACTTATGAACTCTATAGTTAAGCATGCTTGACTTGGAGCAATTCTAGGATGGGTGACTTCTTGAAAAGTTTCCTAGGAAGCATGTGAGTGAGAATAAGCAGGTTGAAAAGTCTTGTGTTAGTTTGTGGGGACAGTCGTCGATCTTAAAAGCAATCAGGTGTTGCACTCAACACATATATTTGAAATGGGGTCAAAGGTAGGCAATTGACCAACTCGATAAATAAAGTATTGTAGATTGGAAGGAGGTTCTCAGTTAATTCCCTTGACTTCATCATATCACATATCCTTTCGTCATCATTAAGTAGTTCAATCTCCCAATTTGGGGCACCACCTCTTCGACAAGTAAAGGACACCTCCTCTATCAGCCAAAGCAACTCGCTTGTCCCAGTAAAAATAATCCTCAAGTCTAAAGCTTGCACATCCACCCACAAAAACTTCGCGCTGTCGAGCGAGGGAGGAAAAATTGACTTAGTCCCCTAAACCTTTTCTTCTACCATGTCCCTGGAATCTTGAAAAAAAATAATCAAACTTGAATAAGGTGGAGATGTCCCTACTTGTATTACTAATGTTCGAATCAGTACCCTTAAACCTCAAATCAAAACTCTAGGGCACATTCCACAATGTAATACCAATGTTTTCCTAATGTGTGATTTAGTGGTTTAATAATTTGAAAGCGAAAATTAAAGTTAGTTTTGTAATTAAAAGTTAATAAATAAATTGTAGATGTGTGGTTGTTGTTTTATGTTGTATTGCCTTGGAAGCTCTGGTTTGAGTTGTCGAATTGGAGAAAATGTTATTTAAGACAAATGTCTCTATCGGTGGTGTTTCAATTGGTGCAGTGAGAAGTCGTAATTTTGAGTCAGTTTGGGCCTTAGAGTGTTAGAAACATAGAGATGCGCCTTAGTAAGCCTAATGCTCTGTCTTAGGGCCCGTGACCCTTTATAAAGAGGCAAAACCCCTCTTCTCCTTCCATTTGTTCACCAAACGCCTTTGGGAGTGTCTCAAATTCTCTTAAGGCTCTCCCAATTATCCTTAAGGTTAAGGCTTGATCCAAGACCCATTTCCTCTTCCTCTTCTTCTTCTTTCTCGTATAGAACCCTGGTTGCCCCAAATTGGTGAGTCCTTCCCTCTTCGCTCTTGATTTTCGTGGGTCTCTGTTGGGGGTGTGGGAAAACTTCAATTGAATATGAGTTTGCTACTAAATATTGATGGATTTGGGTATGGGTGTTGTGGTTGTAGAGATCTCCCTTTGATTTGGCTCAAAGGTTCCATTTTCTCTTTTCTCTTCTTTTCCACTAATTCAAATCTCGGAGGCTCCAAGGGGTAAAGGAATATAACTCATAGTTGTTATGTGTTGGATGTATGTTGTTGTGCTAATATATGTTGGAGATTTGCAAAAATTTTGTTGAAATGAACTTGGTGGTGATATGTTGATAAAAATGGGTTTGGATGAGAAATCTATGATTGTATGATAAAATATTGAAATTGTTGTACAATCTGATGCATATGAGTTTTGTTGAGGTTGATTGATGATGTTGAAGCTCTCAATGAGTCAGAACTCTAGATATATGTTGCTGGAAAGTGAGTTTTCTACAGAAAAATAAGGTTTTCGCAACTCTGTCGCAGATAATCAATTATAGAAGTCTCATAATTGATTATCTGGAGTTCTAGAAGCTGTTTTCGTGACTCTGACTCTAGAATAATCAATTATGGAAGCTAATAATCGATTACCTGAGCTTCAGGAATTGTTTTCTTGACACTAATTCTGAAATAATCAATTATCTCTGTCAGAAAATGAATTCTTGTGCATTTTTTCTAACTGATTTATTATATTATTACAATAGATAATATGTTAGTATAGTATTTAATCTATTATTTCAGAATTTAATATGTTTTAGAATTTAAAATTTTTGCTTCATAATTTGACCCATTACATATATATACGTATATATAAAAAGGGTGTTATACATTTTCTAAAAGTTATATTTATCTTGTATACTCAATTTTCTAAGGATATTGTGTTGAAGTGAAGATATTTTTTTAAGTATGAGTTTTGTTGTTGCTCCAAAAGGGTTTGAGAATACTTATGAGTTGTTGAAGTGGAAGGTTGCTTCAATAGGACCTCCACTTGTTATTGAGAGGATTTGTTGGTGAAATCCTAAAGAGGTATAGGCTCCTTAGATAGGGCCTAACTGGTTTGCCATGTTAGATGTTGAATTGAGCCTACATAGGGTTACTGGTGGTTGTTGACCACGTGAGGCGCTGAATTGAGCTCACATGGTGTTGTTATTAAATTCTATTGAATTATTGTTGTTAAATTTATTAAACCGTTGATGTTAAATTAATAGTGAATGGTGTTGTACATGCATTCATGCATGAGCTCGCAGTGGTGACTACATTGTGAGTAAGCACGTAAGTTGGTTGGTTGGTTGATAGGAACTGAGGCTCAGATGGACCTCCAACCTAGTGTCGGAAAGGTTAGTGAGGGTCATTGCACCTAGAACCTTGAGGATAAGTAGATGAGTAATTCCACAGGGGGCCAAGGTCGTTGTAAGTCTTGTGTCGTAGTGAGCCACTACCCACGTATATCTATCCTACTCAACCACTTAATTTTATCCATTAATCAGAGCTACGGTGCTCCCCAATAGCAGTGGAGAGCGTTATGTTAAGGAACATGTCTATGCTGGTTGCTCAAATGGTGAAAACCTCTCGAGAGTAGTGTCTTCATGCGTTGGCATAATGGATGGTAAAATTGGTTTGTGATGTGGTCATGCGTCATGGATATGTCTGTAGAGCTCTGTGTGTGTGTGTGTGTGTATATATATATATATTTATATCAGAATGTGTATGACAATACTATATCATGGTGGATAATGTTATGTTCTTTCGTTTGAATGGACACGTATGATTCTATTGTTGGCTGTTTTCTTTTGATTATATGTCCTATTGTTTTACCTAAGCTTACCCTTGCACTGTTTTGTACGTGTGGTTCGTGCCTGTGATAATCACGTCGTTGATCTAGCTGTTCATAGGTGATGGCGAAGCTGTTAGCGTAGAGACGAGGAGAAGTGATGAATCACAACCTCATTTTGTTGTTCTATGATAGTTGTTTTACTTTTGAGATTGGATGTATAACTTGATTAGCTTTAAGGAGTAGGTTTTGTATTCCACTCTCCCTTACTAATGTATATTTTGAGTAGTAGTGTTGATTCATATGTCTTATTAAATCTTTGTTTTATAAATGCATGTATATATATAGTTCAATTGATCATGATTGAAACAGATGGTCTCCCTTATATATATACAAGATATGATGATGTTAGTTGCATGAGAATCGATGTTAAGGTAGTTTTCATTAAATCTCACAATAATAATGAAATGAATGGTAATGTTATTCAGTAATGACAGTGAGTTGTTACACACAAGGTGTTTGCCACCTTTTGAGAAACAATACAATGCAATTGGCACTCCAAAAACTTTCCTTGCTCATCGAGATGTTGCCTCAAGGCAAATGCCCAAACCATAACAGGTGACGTTGGTCCTGTCAGCACTTGTGGGCTAGATACAGGATCGCCAATAAGGGCATGCTTAGAAACTACTCTTGTAAGCGTTGAAGGAAGAAGGCAAGGAGGCACATGGTAAGCTTTGTGTTGTAAAAATCACCTCCATCGTCGAATACTCCCCCTGGAGGAGAAATGGGGTCATCGTGATACATAACAATCCTACCTCGACCTATCCATAGTGAAGTAGAATGCACCATCTATACCTAGTAACACTCCACAATAACAAGGGTAGAGAAGTAAGTCAAAATGTATAAGGGGAAAAAGTACTTGAGATAATCCTTCGACAAGTAAAGAAGGCAAAATACTCTTCAATGGAAGCACAGAAGGGAAATAGTGAACAAGTACATAGAAAAACAATTGAAAAATGCTTCGTTTCTTACATATATATAATGAAAAGTCATTTATATGCCAAATGTTAAGCACGTGGCACCCTTTCAGTAAAATCCCTCAAATAAAAACCCAAGGTCATAATTGAAACTTTGAAAAGCACCAAATGAAAACTAGACACAATAATCGACACAACAGTCAAATGGCCTTCAAAAGCCATCTTTTAGCTTGACCTGAGCATATTGACTTGGGGATAATTGTTCTGGACTAATCATAAGGGCGAGCACTAAAGCTCGAGTTACACACTCCATTTGACAAAGGACTTGTTGCCATTCTATGGACGGTTATCAACAAATTGTATTGCCTTCACTATAACATCAAATAACATGTGTAGTCGTAAAATCCACATATGACGAGACAAACACCGCATCTCGAGACACATGCCATTGAACAAAGGATAGTATCATAATGCACAAAGGACCATGACTCCTTCATCGATTGTTGATAAATATCCCTCTCTGTGACTTCAAGAAGGTATGCATCCTTACCACATAGTGTCATTGCTCTGCCAAATTCTAACTTAGACATTAGAGTCCCTACAGGTGCACACCCTTCCTAATGTTGTGGACTCAGAGCAAGAAAACAGCTCCACCTCTCACCATTAATTGCACGCCATTGAAGACCCTTGTGAAGGAAGTACTCCCTTCATTCTACCACCCCAGTTCACCTCAGAACAAATACTATTGTTTTTCAAACATTCCATTAATAGGTACAATTTCTCTCTATTTTTCTTTTTATTATATCATGTCACCTAACATATTTATACTTCTTTCTCTTTTTCTCTTTAAGGGTGTGTTTGGTAGAGAGAAAGGAAGGAAAGAGAAGAAAAGAGAAATAGGTGAGAAATAAAGTTGAAGTTAAGATTGTTTGATGGAAGAGAAATAGAGGACAAATTAACTTTTTGAGATTATAAATATTATTTTTATTATTAATAATAATATTTATTTTTTTATTGATATTATTTTTATTTATTTTTATTATTATTATTAATATTTATTTTTATTATTAATATTATTTTATTATTATTATTAATATTATTTATTTATTTATTATTATTATTATATAAAACAAGCATTGTTGGGGGGGGGGGGGGGTAATTAACAGATTGAAATAGAATCGATTTGCCTTGCTTTTTTTTTTAAAATGCAAATAGATTTGCCCAAATGCAAATTGATAAAGCAGCGAGGGAAGCAGAATTGATTTGTTCAAATGCAAATCGATTTTGTTATCATTTTTTTTATATTATTTTGAAACAAATACAAAATAAAAAAAGTTGCAAATCGATTTCAGCCTATGTAAATCGATTTATACAGGTTATTTTTGTGAAGATCATCTCGCGTGCACTGTAAATTCTTCGCTGTTTTGCAAAGAATTTTCTAGCGGTGAGTCCCATGTCTTTTTTTAAATATTTCAACGCAATTCTTCGATACCAAACGAGAGGAAAACAGTGCAATCATTGGATTTCTCTTCTTTTCTCAACTTCTTATCTGTTATCAAACGAAGCGTAAGTGTTAATTAACACCTAGACACCCATGAACTTTTTTCCTTTTTACTCAACAAACAAATGAAAATCCGTAAATAAAGAAGAGTAAAGTCTCAAATTTTTATATGAATTTATTTTCTGATTATTTTTTTCGCATACGAGAAAACACTTACTAAATTAAAAGTCAAACACATAATATTTTTATAAAAAATAATTGAAAATATTAAATTTTGTCATAATTATAAGTTGGTCTAAATTTTAAACCAAAAGTTAAAATAATTCTAAATTTATTTAAGAATAGAATACGAAAACTAATAAGTTCAGTGTGTCTGTAGTTTAATCCAATTTTAAAAACGAAAATCGAAAACCAAATTGAATGAGATAAAATTCTTTTAAACGGATTTCAATTTTTTTTGGTAATGATTTGTTTGGATTTTGATTTTGTAGATTGATTTGGCGGTTTGAAATACTTTGGATTATTTTTAATAATTCCGAAATTTTGTAACTATATTTTATTTCATTTAATAAAGTTATTTTGTCATAGTGCCTTGTGTAATGATAATTTAAAAAATATTATTTTAAAAGATAAATAATAGAAAATAGAAAAAATTCTGGTAGAGCAATATTATATCATCTTATAATTTTAAATTTTCTATATAATTTTTATAATAATATTACATTAATAAATATATTTAATATTTATTTTTTTAAAATATTTAACATTTTCTTTATCCATTAAAGAATAAGATTCTGTAAAAAAAAAAATAGAATTGTTGATATTTACTCCGAAATCTAATAAATGGCAAATAAAAATGTCCAATAAATGATGCCTAATAAATTATAAATAAAAATGTCGGGTGATTTGATATCACAGACATCGAGAAGAAGCAACTTTTTAAAGCCGGCACATTAATAATGCGCTGGCCCCTGATTCCTCAAAAATGTTGTACTGTAGTTCTCATTTCCTAGCTTCATACAGTACTACCTTTTTTTTAATAAAAAAAAAAAAGTACATTACAACTTTCATTCTTAAATTAATTATACTATTTTGCTAGTTGTGCTACTTATCCAAAACGCAAAAGTAAATAATGTTAGGTTTCCATGAATACGCAGAATAGGCAAAACTGCAACACATTATCATTTATAATTTTCTTACACGATAAAATTGAGAAAAATAATATAATCATGAAAGAAGTGCGAGGAAAAAATAAGTATAAAAAGAAGAGTATAAAATAAAGAGAAATAAAAAAAACAATGTTATAAAAAATACTGTACAAAATAATATAATATTATTAATTATTACTGATGTCTTGGAATGAACAGTAATTAAAGAATCAATGGATAAAAATTTTATTAAAAATTATTCAATGTACTATTTTCCTTCAATATTTTTGTAAAAAATTTTAATTTTTAACTAATATACCTAAAATTATTCGTAAACATTTTTTCCTTATTTATTACTCCAATCCGAACAGCACAATAACGAGAGTACAGTTGGTTTTTTAATTTATTTTTTTACGAGAAGTTTTATGCTAGACAGTACTAAGACAATAGTTATCCAATCCTAAGCCTAATACAAGAGGATAATCCGTAGTCTATTTGGAAACTTCCAAGTTAATTACATTAATAAAATTAGGATTCACAAACATTATTTCATTTAAGTTTTATATATATTTCTCTTTTCCCTACGAAAATCATTATTCAGGTGTAATAATTTTAAATTCAAAATTAAATTGTGTAAATAATAGTTAGTGTTGGTGTAAGATGAGTCCAAGACAGTCTCGGAGACGTTATTTAAAACATTTTAAAAATATACATATTATATAAGAATTAAAGAAAGGAAAGGAATTTTAATGGAAGAGGTAAGGTGTATAAATGGACACGCGCTTTGGATAGCGAATGGGTCTAAAACTGGTGGAAAAATATACGCTGCGAAAATGATAAGAACCAGACCTCTGACTAGAAAAGGAATACCATCATGCTGATACCCACACGCTCGCTTCGCAGTTCCCGCTCCCCGCAGAAAAAGCACTCCCACTAGCGCGTGTCACCACACTCGCGCCCTTTCTCTTTCCCAGGTGGTCCCAACCGCATCAACGGTTCTCAATCCCTCGTCGGTTGTCTACTACGCCGCCCAACATTCCAAAAGCGTCAAACCGTAATAAATTAACCACACTTTACACCAACATAACCAACCAACCAAGCACTTCACAACCACAACCACAACCACAACCAATTTTTCAAACCCCATAATCATGTAAAAGCGACGAAAATCGCGTAACACAAACGACTTAAGATATATCCGCGAAATGAATTAACAAAGTACTACGTACTACCAAAACAAAATTCGTAGCGACATTGATAAGGAAAATAAATGTATATACAATATATATCATAGACTTTTTTTTTTTCATTTACCTAATGTTAGATAGACTCACATGGACAGATACATGCTACTCCCTCTACGATAACGTACAACGCTAATAAAGCCTAAGCATCACGAGGGAAAATTTAAAAAAAAAAAAAAACATGATGGAGTAGATTAATTAGATACGAGGGAACGTAAAACGACGCCGTGAAAACCCTAGTGAGGACTCATAGCCACAACGGTGGAGGCTCGTTCAAGTCGATGGGGATCCCACGCCGAACGAGTCCCAGAAACGACGCCGTCTGAGAGCTCTCCACGATTTGAGCTGCGCCGCCAGCGGCGACAGCGCCGTCGCCGCGTCTGAGACCAACGGCGGCTGCGGGGGGCGGCTGCGGCGGTTCGATGTCCTTGAGGACGCCGGTGTGGAGAAACTCGGTGAGGACGAGGCTGCGCGAGGGGACGTTCGGCCAGCGGTGATCGGAGGAAGGGACGTTGAGGTCGAGGCAGAGCGGCGGCGCCGGAGGGAAGTTGGTCTTGGCCTTGGCGCCGCGGAGGGAGCGGGCGGCGCCGTCGTAGGCGAGCGCGGCCTCCTCGGGAGTATCGAATGTGCCCAACCAGACACGTGTCTTCTTCCAGGGGTCGCGTATTTCAGCGGCGTAGCGTCCCCAGGGTCGCTTCCTGACCCCCCTGTAGTGTCCCTCGCGAGAGGCCGAGGAAGAAGACGCCATCATGAAACCAAACCAAACTCAAAACGTTAATGAAAAAGAGAACCAACCGAACACAACAAATGACTATGTTATGTTATGCTGTGATATGTGTGGGTGTATATAAAAGTGGAGGGACCCACATAACCTCCCGTAATTGTCGGCTGGCCGGCACAACAACACAACCCTTCTTCTCTCTCTCTCTCTCTCTATTTCTTTCTTTCTCTTTGCTTTTGCCTTTTGGTTTTGGTTTATATATACACACACGCACACTCGCACACTCGCACAATGTGGATAAAATGGGTGCTTTAAATGAGAGCCGTTGATGTTGATCAGGTTGGGAGGCGTGGGATCGGACGGTTGATGATTGAGGATGTGGAGCCGCCGCCTGATGAGACGTGCGGGAAGGGGGAGTGATGCGTGTGACGTAAGCCCTACTGGTTGTGTACGGCTATGCTGAGCGGCGCCTGACATTATTTTTAATTAATTAATAATGTGTGTTTGGGTTTGGGGATTGTGATTATTTGTAATAAAGAGGGGGGTGTATATAATATTTATGGGAATTTGAGTTGACGTAATGAAAGGGAAAGGTGGGTGGGGATATGATGCGAAGGGGATGCGGTGGGGGAGTGGAATTGGGAGGGGAGGGTGTGGGGTTGGTGCAGTGACAGAGACTCCCACGTGGAAGAGTGTCTGAGTTGCAGGGAACAGGTGGAGTTGGGCCACACACTCAATATGGGCTTCTCTGCTCTGCTTGCCGTGTTTGACTCTGTTGGGCTCTGTCCTCTCTCACTTTAATAAACCAATGCCTTTTATTACTATTCTTTTTCGCCCACGAAAGCACCTACCCGATTCTCTTCTATGCAATGCTTCCATTAAATAACAAATATGAGAAATTAAATAAATTTGAAAAGTGTGAGTGGTGAATGACGGGTGGGGGTTCAGAGTGAGTGACTGCAGCAAGCAGGCGGGCACAGTTTATATGCCTACAGATACGGATGTAATAATGGTCACGTGAATCCTATTTTACCTTTTTTTTTTTTTTTTCTTTTTTCTCCTTTCTTGTTTTCTATCTTTTACGATTTATTGTAATATTAATTAAAATATGAACAGATATTGACTAAAAAATGAAAGAAAAAAAAATCTAAATTTCCACTACCATGTATGGCAACCATTTGTACTTAACGTCGACATATTTCGTAATTGTTAGATTTGAGACTTTGATATCTACTAGCCCAATCAACATTTACTTCTACGTTAAAAAAAGTTATACGCGCATTTATATATATATATTATAAAAAAAACACTTCGATGTAATCCCGGAAAAAAAAACTAAAATGCCGTATCAAGTATCAACTCTCAAGTTACCGGCACACATTTTTGGTGGTCGCGTTTGGACCATCTTTGGATGATTCTCTCCCTGCACGAGGACAAGTGATTTTACATAAATTTTGTTTTTTTTTTTAAATTTGCCTTTTGGTTTCACTTTGTATATTGTATGACTGTGATGATGATGATGATATGATGGGACGGCAACTTTTTTATTTGCTCCTTTTTGTGTGCTCTGTGGGATGTTTTGATTACTGTTTACTTTGTTGTGTCTATCAAACAACTTGCCTGCGTCTGCTTCTGCATGGATATTGGAGGGTAGGGAGACATTAGGGTTATTTACTGTTGGTTTAGGTTGAGTTTTGCTAAATTTGTTATTTTAATCAATTAAAATAATTTGAGTTGAATCAGATTTGTATAATCTTTTTTATTAAAATCAAATTAAACTAATCCAATCAATAATGAGTTGGGTTAGATTGGGTTGAGTCTTTGGGCATATAAAACTAAAAATAATTTTAATTTTTTTTAAAAATTGTATTTTTTTTTCACCATTTTAATAAATAATTGTGAGAATAAAATTAAAAAAATGTTACTACACTAAATATAATTACAATAAATATGGTTGTCCATACATTAGAATAATTGTATATAACTTTTGTTTTTTCCTTTTTCTTTTCAAGTCATTTTTTTTAGTATATTCATTTTGATATTTGTTCTTTAACTAGACAAATCATCGTCATACATTTAAATCGTACACTTTGACTATTTATTAAGAGATGACTCACTCGAGCAGTGTGAAATATCAATCTCGTAGTGCAAAATAAAGCAAGATATTTAATAAACAAAACAATATGGTAAATATAGCATGATATCAACTACTCGTGTATGTTATCATTTTTTTTATTTTAATATATTACCTAAGTTTAATTGAAATATATATATAAATAATAAATTTAAAATTAAAATGTCACATCATTGGATAAGGTTGGATTCATAGGTTCAACAATAAAACTCGTTACCCAACTCAAACAACAACGAGTTTGATTTAGTTGGGTTGAGTTATACCCAAACAACTTAAAAACTGAACCAAAATGTTTGGGTTGAGTTGAATCGGTTTGGATTTGCAAGTACTGGTACCCGAAAACACCCCTGGAGACATGGCTTGTAATACTCAAACAATTCATTGTCTAAAATAATTACCGATGGCTGTAGCTTCTTTTACTTATATTATCACTATATATAGTTCATGTTTAGATAAAAATTTTAATAAATACTTATAAGAAAAATTAAGAAAGTAAAATGAATTAAATTTTATTTATAAATTAATTTATACATTTTAATTTGTATAAAAGTTATATCATTTAGTTTTCTTAAAGTTCATTTTAAATTGTATATAAATTAATTTTAACTTAATTATAGAAAATTTAATTTATTTTACTTTATTTTTTTATGTTTTTTGAGAAATAGAGCCATAATTACTATAAATAGTAAAGGTATAATATACAGATTTAGCTAAATATGATAAAAATATATTTTAAATATATAAAGGTTATGTTAAGAAATAAATTTTTTATTAGCATGTAATTTATTATAAAGTAGATAATATTTTAGTATTATTTTAAACCTGACCTACCTTATATCTAGCTCAGCCAAATGGACTCAAGATAGGGAATACTTAGACAAAAATAACTAACACAATGGAAAAAAACTACTAACAACTTAGAGATAATTTGAATACTCTCAACCTTCCCACCTAAAATAACCATTATATCACATAGAAAATCATCAAATTATCTTATCTAAGTTATTTAGTTACATCAAGAGAAGTATTTGTAAAAACAACCATATGTCAATATACCGGGTACAATTTCTATCCTAGTCACCTTGTGCCTATGATATTGACTGACTTGACCGTTAAACTCTTTGTAGGTGACCTCCTTCCACTCATTTGACTAAGATCTCATATAAAAAAAACTAGTCAATAATCAACCTATCAAAGACCGACTTAAAAATCTATGATAAGCATGTGCCACCTCGTTTGTACTTGAAAGGAACAAGAATAATGTGTATATTTTTTGTTCAATTTAGCATCACAAATTGTCAAATTTTTTTATAAAGTTATAGTTTAAAGTGAAATATATTAAATGAAATTATTTTGAAGTAGTTGTTGATTAAATACTTTAATGCAAGGTTACATTTTTAATGAAGTTACAAATTTATCATCATACTAACTATAAGAACTCTTAATTCTTTTGTCAATTCCATCTAAACTTTGGTATTATTTTCTCGAAATTTCAATCATCTTAAAAATGTAATTATTAATCTCATTAATGTTTTTATTTACAAAAGAGTAAATACTATTTTTATTCTTAAATATTTTCCATCTCACATCTATCATTAAAAAAATAGATATGTACTATAAAATATTTTGTTTTAATAAATCACCTATTTACTTAAAGATATATTGGTTTGATATTTTTGCACATAATAAAATATTTGTTCTTTTTTAGTTGTCAGTATTTTTACATCACCATCTTGCAAAATTCATTTGTTAAATTCACATTTTATAAATTTTATTTCATTGAAAGAATAATGTTGATAACTGTTATGTGTTAATATTTATTTACCAATTTATCTGAATAGCTATAATTACTAATGTCTTTAAGGCTATGTTTGGATTAGTGATAGATAATGAAATGGAATGGATTGGAATGTAATAGAGTAGATTGGTATGGAATGAAATGGATTAAAAATGTTATTCTATTGTTTGGATATTTTATAATAAAATGGAATAAAAATTCAATTCCATCGTTTGAAAAAAGGATGGAGCAAAATGAGTTATAACTTTTGAATTCCCACATTGACCTTACTTTAAAAATATTTTATATTTTATTTATTTTATGTTCTTATGCATTATTTTATTAGAACCATAAAATTGAGTAAAAAGATACGGTAAAAAATGACTTAATAAAAGACATGTGTCATTTTAAATTTTGATATTTTTAAAAATAATATACTCCTATACTATAAATTAGAATCCTTAAAATAAGGGTAATATTGTGTTCTCACAGAATTTAAGGGGTAATTTAGTCATTTAACCTTTAAAAGTTATAGTTAGATAACAACGTCTAAATAAGGGAGTCAAAGTGATGGTAAAAAAAAAGGGGATATTGGGTGAAATTTGAAGAAAACTTAGGAAATGTGAGTCTAATTTACTTATTATTTGATGGACAAAGATTGTTAGACACTAATTTTAAGTTTAAAACACAGATCGAAAAGAAAGAGAGAGAACAGAAATAAGAGAAGTGTAAGTATAGCAGGTAATATTTTGTTGGTAAAAACTACACGTATTTTTTATAAGAAGCAATAGGAAGCAATCTTAGTTAAGCCAGATAGGATCATTATAAATTACAAAGCGCTCTCTCCTACATTTAATGCAGTTATTTATTTAAGATTTAAACTCAAGACCATTGATTAAACTAAAATAACTTCGTATTAGTTGAACTACGCACTCAATAATAATATAACAGGTAATGTGTGTGTGTATGTGTATGTGTATATATATCATTTTTATTTATTTATTTATTGGGAAGAAAAAGAAATGGAATAGAAAAAAAAAATAGATAGCAATCGATTTTTTTTATTTAATTGAAAAATTGGGAAAAAAGGAAAAATGATTTTTAAAATTAAAAATTTTCTTTTCTTCCATTTTTCTTTCTATTTAATTTTTTTTTTCTCTTCCCTAACCTTTCATCCACCGCTCTAAAGACATAATCGGTGTGTTTCCTTTTTTTATTCTGTTATGATGGGTCCACATATCATAAAATCCAACGTCAAAGAATAAAATTGAAACAATCTTTAACCTGCCTTCACGTGTGCGAAATAAAGTAAGAATAAAGTAAGGCAATTTAAGTACAGAATATTTTTTCTGCTCAAATTCCCAATATTTTTATAAGGGTCTTACTAACTAGTAACTTTAGAATACTGGTTAAGAAATCATTAAATAGAAAATTTTTATTGAAAGAGTTGTATTGAAAATCACGGGAAAGATGAGGAGTAAACTACTATACTTTCTAGTAAAAAAAAAATTATTTTTGATTCCTTAACCAGTATTCTTAAGATATTAGTTAATATTTTAATCATTAATTACATTAAATCATAGGGCTCTAGTTAACCTTTTTTTTTAAGTGAATCATCAATTTAGTCTTTGAAATTGTAATGATTAGTCAAATTGGTCCCTAAATTTAATAAAATGCCAAAAATGGTTCTTGAATTTGAAATTGTAAATTATTAATCAATTTAATCTCTAAAACTATAATGGTCGGTCAAAGTGATTCTTAAAATTAAAAAGAGTTAATTACACTTTTTACCTCCTAACTTTAAAATTTTGTCCTTAATTTTTTTTTTGCACATTTTAACCTTAAAATTTCCGAAATTTTGTCCTAACTTTAAAAATTTGCTCATCTTGCTCCTTAAACACAATTAAGCCTTTAGAAAATGATAAAAGAGTTAGATATAGGATTTGAACCTTTGATGTCTATGTTCTCTACAACCACCATAACCACTAAATCATTTAGTATGTTTAATTTATATATATATATATATATATATATATATATATATACTATTTTTGCATCTGTTAATCACACTTTTGGTTCCTCAAGTGTACATTTAAATTTAAAGCATGAAAAAATATTAAAAGTTAAGATGATAAACTTATTTATGAAATATTTTTATTTTAATTATATAAATTTATAAATTGTACAAATTTATTTATTAAATTATATAAAATTATTTATTAGTTAAATTATACAATAACTTATAAATTTCTTTATTAAATATTTTTATTTCTAAATAACTATCCTCTAAATAAAAAGGTGGAAAATGTATAAATAATTTATAAATAATAAAAAATATTAGATAACTAAATAAATAAATTTGTATAATTTATAAATTTTCATAATAAAAATAAAAATAAAAATATTTAATAAATAAATTATCATCCTAACTTTTAATATTTTTTAATACAAATGTAAATATATACTTAGGAGATTGAAAGTACAATTAAAAAAAGCAGTAATTATATATATAATATATGTTTTACATACAAGCTAAATATTAAGACAATAGACAAATTTATGACTCTCATTTTGTTTTGATAATAATAAATAGTCTTATACTTAATCGTCTGATTTCACATTTTCACATATTTTCACTATCGTCTCATTACATGAACTATGTATGCAAATTAACTCCCTAAGATGAAATGTGTGTGTGTGTGTATGTGTGCATGTACGCGTGCGCTTAACTTGTCTTTTTAAAGCTCTGTTATTTGAGGACCTTTTTTGTGATTTTGAGAAGTGCACACCCTCTTGAAAAAGAAGACATCTACATATCTATCCTCGATAAGAGTCAACTTTATGCTTAGAAAAAGGAATTTGAGTACAGATGTCAATACAGAAAGCAAATATGCCCACTGCAATAAGATTAAGTACGAGAAAAGCTAGATAAAAAGACGGTTTTATCTTATCAGAATGACTGGTTGGTGAAAGGCATTAAATGTTGCATTTAATGTTTTAACGACTTTTTTTTGCTTTTAAAACGCCAGACGAAGGATGTCTCCAAAAGCACTCACAACAAACGCTTTTAGGAGAACCTTATAAATAGAAAGATACATCTTTGTTACAAGCGTGGAACACTTGAAAAACTTTCTCTCACAATCTGTAATTTCTGACCATATTTTTGCTTGTAAACATTTTCCTGAGCCTCATGTATATTTGTCTGATAAGACGTTAGATTAAGTGTGACAACTTACCCTCAACCATTTCTCCGTGAAATTGGTGAAAGCCTAAAGAGGCTTTGAATCAAAGAATATTTGGGTTTTTGCTTGGAGAGACAAATGAAAGACTACTTGGGTTGAGCCTAAAGGGGTTTGAATAAAAGAATACTTGTAATTTGTTTAAGTTATAGTGGGACTTGGTTGATTGCCAAGAACTGGACATAGTCTTTGGGATGAAACGAACCAATATAAATCTCTATGTTTCTCTGACTTACAGTTTCTCCTCGTTTTTACAAACATCTTTTGAACGACTTTATTTTTTGTCCTTCAGACGAAACGCTTTTTGAAAAGGTTTTAAAAAAATCTTTAATAACACAATTCAACCCCATTTCTTGTGTTATTCTTGTGTTTTATACTAAACAAATTAAATGACTTGTAGCTTTAGTGGTAGTGAAAAAAGAAAGGGTCAAGAGTTTAAACCCTATCTTAAACATTTTTATCATTTTATAAAGGCTTAATTGCACTTTATGAGCAAAATGTGTGAAATTTTGGAAGTTGCCACATCAACACAATGATCAATTAATGTTGGAATAAAATTTGTGAAATTAAATAAGTTTAGGGTCAAAATGCATGAAAAAAAATTTAGGGGCATAATTTGTGAAAATTTGAAAGTTGGAACAAAAAGTGTAATTAAGTTTTTTTAATTTTAAGAACCAATTTGTCTGATCATTATAATTTCAAGGATCATTTTGCCATTTTATTTATTCAAGGACCAATTTGACCATTTATTACAATTTTAGGGACCAACTTGATTGATAATGTACAATTACAGGAACTATTTTGTTGTTATATTAATTTTATGGACCAATTTAACTAACAATTACAATTTTAAGGACTAAATTGATGATTCACTATTTTTTTTTATAATTTTCATTTTAATATTTTAATCATTAATTACATTAAATGGTTTTTAGTTGTCATAAAGACATATGGATAGTCATTTTTTTGCATTTATTCCTCCTATCCTTCTATTCTTTTATTCTGAAAGTCATGTGTTTATTTCTTTTTCTTCCCACAAAGCATGTCAAAATTGGCTAGATAACTATAGTCCTTCCATATAAATTTTTTTTGCTTAAATATGTTTTTAGTTCTTTAAATGCAAGATAAGTTTTCTTTTGGTCTTTCAAATTTAAAACTTTTTAGTCTCTGTAATTTAAAAAAATATATATTTTAGTCCTTTTGTCCAAACATTATTAGTGAATCTGTCACATAAAACTCACCTACTAGTGTCTCTATAAGTGAAAATATCACACTAAACTCAGGTGATGTTGTACAGCTGACTCAATCTGTCTTGTTAATGATGTGGCAAGTGGTTCTTAGAGACTAAAATAGGATTTTTTTTTTTTTTCAAATTAGAGGAGTTAAAAAGATTAATTTTAAATTTTAGGGACCAAAAACAAACTTATCCCAAATTTGTGGGACTAAAAACATATTTAAGCATTTTTTTTCGATTGACATTACCCTCAATTTTCCACCATTGTTTTTCATTTTCTTTTTTTAATGGCTAAGTAGTCATCCATTATATCTCTTCATTTTTTATTATTGCAATGAATTTTTTCGACCCAATGTGTCCTCTTTTAAAAAAAAAAAAACAATTATTTTTCTAAAATTTTGTCTGTTCTAAAACATGATAGTCGTCCACACTTGTGCTCTTACTTTCATCCCTTTTAAGAGGAAGAAGAGCACTAAAATGTGTTTAAAATTTTAGGTAAATCATTATATTTGTTTTCCTTTTTTGTATCAAATATTTTTTACCTCTTCAGTGTTCACAAATTTCTAGTATCTAAAATTAAAACTAGGTACAAATTAAATTGACAGTGTGCATAATGGGATCACTATGTTTTGGTTTTAAGCTTTAGACATTGTTTAGTGGAAAAAATGCCTAGGAAAACTTTCCTAATTCAATGGAGTAGTGAATAAATTTAAGGAGACACAAACATAACAAGAAGAAATTCGATCTTGAACTTAGGTTTCACAATAAATTTGAATTTAACAATAAAGGTAATTTCCATTCTCTGCAATGTGTTTCTCTATTTGCCATCAAAATTAGAAATTTCAATTTTGTTATGTCAAACTCCTTTTTGTCTAATGGATTGTCATAACCTTTATTTGATTTCTTTTCTTAATTTATTTTAATTATATTTAAAATAATTTGTTGATGATGACTATCTTTATGGATTCTCCTTCTAGTGCATGAATTGAACTTCTTCCTACATTATTAATGTCTTTTTCTTTTTTAATGAATCGTTATTTTTGTTTCATTGAGTCTCTAATGCTTTTTGAACTTCCCTTGTTGAACATAATCTCCATGATGTTTCTGTCTACAGTTTGAAACAAATAATTTTTCACCTTCAAATCTTTTAGCTTCTATTCTTCAATTGTCTGGCTTTGCACCTTTGTTAGCTAAACTCCCTTAGTTACTATAGGAATCCCTGTATCCACCAATTGCCAATATTCTTTTGACCGAAGAAAATTTTCCAATGGCATTGCCTAATGATCATAATGACCATCGAACTTAGGTATTGTTGGTTGCACAAAGTTATCGTTCCCTCACTTTTCCTTACTATCTATTTTCTCTCTTTCTCACTCATTAGGAAACTGTAGGTCCTAATCACACTATACTAGGCTCTTTAATGGAGCTTTGATACCAGTTTTTATTAGCACACGAGCCAAAGAAGAAAGGCACACAATATTTGAACAAAAGAATCTCATTTTTACTGAACAAAAATAGATGGCTTATAAAGCCTTATAAGATGAGAATTAATCAAACAAGTGCTACCCACATTTGCAAACGTGGTGACAGTTACACAAACAAACAAATCCTATCCTACTTAGTGCTCCCTAACAAATAAGAACTTATTAAATGAACAGAACAAACTATATCAAATAAAATAAATCCCAACGAATATTATGAAAAATTTTCTTTCTATACAAGTAATCAAACATTCATCCAATTATTCAAACGTTGGTTCAGGCTTCTAATGACAAAGGCTCCATTTAGTGCTTAGAGAAGCAATCCTGATTGCTTCCAACCTTCAATGTAAAAAAGAAAGCTTGGGAAATTGAAGGAGTCTTACAACACATATCATCCTTGTGATCAAGGATGGAACCAGAAAAAATTATTTACAAGGACAAAAATTTATCACATGATAAGCAAAATCAACAATGATCAATTTCTACTGTTAATAATTGTTTAAAATTAAGTCTAATGAAAAATAAAACATCTATATCTCATGAAAGTAATTATAACTACTTTAGATGCAAAAAAGAAAAATAAGCACATACAAACAATAAATCATTTCTTTTCAGCCATCAAAATTATGATATTCTTTGTTTTTGATTTGATAAAACTCTTCCATAATTTATTTTTTTTGGTGAATGTCTTTCTAACATCCTTTTTAATATAAATATTCTTTTCAAATGCATAAGAATTTAATTCTCTAAAAATTGAATATCTTAAAACAAAGTCCTTTCATTGCCTAAAAAGATTTATTATTCCAAATTCCATCCTTTACTCTTTAGTTTTAGTGCTGAAGTTAGTTTACTAATTGCAATAAAACCATTCATTAGAATAAATCATTTCAATAATATATCTTTATAGGAAGTAGAAACCCTTAATTTTTAAGTTCATTTTGTTATACATTACAACTATTACGAGTGTCTTATGTCTAGTATATATAAGGTCTTTTCTTCAATCACCACATGGATGAGATTATGAGAAATAATGAAATGGGTTTCATTGTCCAGTAATACTGGAGACCAATTCTTATTCAAATGATTGCCAAAAAAATATCAACATGTAATTTGGTACCTAGGCGTGCACATAAAGGGATTGGATTAATGGATCAATAATGGGCCAAGGGGGGGGGGGGATTTTTTAACAGAAATATTAAGATGCCTTGGATCTTTAGGGGGAGCGGCTGCCCCTGCAAGCTTACATCTAGGTCCGTCCCTATTTGTGATGTGCTTGATTTCCAAGATAGAGTTCCTAGGGCTTGTGGTCCAAGATAAAATGAAACGTTCTATGTTGTTTTCTTCTTTTCGATTTCAGCGATTTTGATGAAACTAAAATGTATTTTTTTATTATCATATTTTCTATTTCTTTTTTCAAACGCATCAAACATACAATAAAATCTAGGGAGTTGTTATTCTCGCACCCCTATTTCATCTTTCCACTCCCCTATTTTTTGCATATATTTTTTTGACAAAATTACCCTTGATGAAAACAAGTTTTCGTTGTGTATTAACTTAATTTTATATTAACTTAAATTTGTTTACTTTTTACTGATGTTATATTGTGTATAAATAATCTAATAACTTTTCAATTAGTTGAATAAAATATTTATTAATTTAGTTAATTTTGACACTTAATTTTTACTTGTTTTAAATAACTATAATTATTACTTAATTTGCGCACTTAAATTTGTTTACTTTTTGTTGTTGTTATATTGTGTATAAATATTCGTATGTTGAATAAAGTCATATATTGTCCAAACTGCTTCGTGTGATGCAAGCAGACCATGTCTAGATAATCATGCAACTACGTACTCTCTACATTTGTCTAGATCATGGAAAAGTTCCAAGTAGAAGACTTGGATGCATGTCGAACTCTTGTTTGCGGAGATTGTGCAGCCAACCAAGTGTAGCAAATAAGCTTTGGTTGCATATACAACTTGTCCGGCCTCTGGTGTTGAATGATAAATTTGCTCCAACCAAACTAAAGGCACTTGTGCTCTTCGTTAAGTTGCAAGATGTGCTTGATTGTACTTGACCTTAAGGAAATGCATCAAGCAATCAATCGCCTCATTGCAAGTCAACACTCGATGGGAACACGAGGTCTAACCTATGGGTAGGTGTAGGAGAGTTGACACATCATCTAGAGTGATGGTTATCACCCCTACTAAAAGGTGAAATGAGCAAGTGTCCATATGCCACCATTCAATAAAGGCATACAACATGGCCTTGTTACATGAGCTATAATGTGTCTGTATCAAAGTCCCTAGCCCTTGCTCTATGATATATCTCTTCACCTGCGGATGGACCATGACTGACCAACTTCAACTCCACCTACAATTGTGGGCCAATATGGTGCAAATAAAACCTCAACAATAAGAGTTCCTCAAGGCCACCTGCATAAGGGGCCTTTGTTGCCCATGGCTCAACTAGATTTTGCAGCTCAGGAGTGATAACTAACTCATCTACCTCATCATTATGCTTTACTGCCTTACGCTCTTATCATGTTGCTACCTGTCTAGCTCTGCTTGTTGAAGTAATAGGATGTATTCTCTGAGTAGCAGCTGTGGATGGTCTTGCATCGTCTTCCTTAGAACCAACCCTGCTTTTGTGTATAATGTATTGTGTACACGACATAATTTAACCGCAATAATAAAGTAAATAATAGTTTATTAATTTAATTTAATAAAATTATAATAAAGTAAATTAATTTATTTTAATAATAAAGTAAACAATAAACTAACTAATAAAGTAAATAATTAACTAAATAGGATTTCATTAAAAAAAAAACAAATTAAACTATATACACAACGAAAACATATTTTTGTCAAATCGAAATAGGAAAAAAAATCTAAGAGCTCACCAGAGATGGCGAGAAGAGGTGAGTTGCACTAGAATGAGTGAGTCACCATAGGAAAAGAGGGGTGCAAGAAAAGGTGAAATAAAGAAAGAAAATGGAAGAGAGGAGAGATTTAAGAGGTGCAAGAAGAGAGAAGGGGGCAGGGAAGAGACAGATTTGAGGCGTCGCCAATAGGGGTGATGTTGGGGGAAGGATTTAAGGGGGAGTTAAGAAGTTTAAAAGTTAAGGGTAAAAGTGTCTTTCAAAAGGAGGAGAGTGGGAAGACAAATTAAGGGGAGTGAGAATAATAGTGACCTTAAATCTATATGCTCTCTCGCATTTCGTATTATTGATGGGTGATTGACCAAATTAGGTCACTTTTATAAACTATTTATCTAATTGGGGTTTTTTTGAAACATATTATTAAAGTGGGGTGGTCAACGACTAGCGTTTTCAATTCCACGTTAACTTTTTTATTAATTGGTTTAATTTAATTGCAGAAAGGGAAAGGTGGCTGCCATGTGAGATACTCCAGTGGCAATAGTGTTTTCAAAAAATGCTATTGCCACTGGGGTATCCCACGTGGTAGCCACTTGGCACACAAGTGGCGGAATTGGTGGACACGTATGCAACATGCTAGTACTACTAGCGTTTTTGCTTTTTTTATTTTTTTTAAAACAAAAAAAGGTGACATGTGCGTAATATGTTAGTAGTACTAGCATTTATGCCTTTTTATTTATTTTTTAAAAAAACGGAGAATGCTAGTTTGTAATTTTTTTAAAATTTTGGAAAACGCTAGTAGTACTAATGATTTTGCTTTTTACATTTATTTTTTAAAAAAAGGTTGAACGAGTAGTTTTTAATTTTTTTTTTTTAAAAAAAATTGGAGCGTTTTCGCTTTTTATATTTATTTTAAAAAAAAATGAAAAAAGCTAGTTTTTAAATATTTTTTTATTTTTTTAAAATTTGGAAAACCCTGGTAGTAATAACGTTTTTTCTTTTTATATTTATTTTTTTTAAAAAGCTAACAACGTAGGTTTTTTAATTTGTATTTATTTTTTTAAAATTACAAAAACGCTAGTAATACTTTAGTTATCACTTTTAATATTATTTAAAAAAAAACTAAAATGTAAGCTTTTAATTTTTTACAATTTTTTTAAATTGAGAAAACGCTAATAATAATAGCGTTTTTGCATTTTTTTATCTATTGTTTTAAAAACTAAAAATGCAGGTTTTTATTTTTATTTATTTTTAAATTGAGAAAACACTAATAATAATAGCATTTTAGGTTTTTAATTATTTATTTATTTTTTTAAAATTGGAAAAATTCTAATAATAATTGTGTTTTTAATTTTTTACTTTATTTTTTTAAAACAAAAAAATGCTAGCTTTTAATTTTTATTTTTATTTTTTTTAAATTGGAAAATGCCATTATCACTAGCGTTTTTATTTTTTAAAATAAATATTAAAAATGCTTGTTATATGAGCGTTTTTAATTTTTAAAAAAATATAAATAAAAGATTAAAAACTCTAGTTTTTAATACAAGCATTTTCTATTTTAAAAAAACAAAAAAAATCAATAAAATATTAAAAAATCAATAAAAATAAATTAAAAAATAAAAATGCTATTAATACTAGTGTTTTCTATTTTAAAATAAATAAATAAATAAAATATTAAAAATGCTAATAATCTTAGCATTTTTAATTTTAAAAATAAATAAATAAATTAAAAATTAAAAACTAGTGTTTTTTTGTTTTTTTAAAAAATAAATTAAAAAAAACGCTAGTAACACTAGTGTGTTGCACACATGTCCACCACACTGCCAATTGTGTGCCAAGTGGTTATCACGTGAGATACTCCAATGACAGTTGTGATTTCAAAAAACACTATTGCCACTGGAGTATCCCACATGGCAATCACCTAGTCCTTTCTGCAATTAAATTAAAAAAATTAACAAAAATGATGATGTGGAATTGAAAACGCTAATTTCCAACGTTTATCACCCCACTCTGGTAATATGTTTCAAAAGAGTCTCATTTCAATAAAAAGTTTATAAAAATAACCCAATTTGATCAATCAACCATTGAATTATCCACGGGCAGTGTTTGTTGGGCCTCACTGGGTTGTTGTCTCTTTTGGTTCTGTTGTACTGTTGCCCCAAAAAAAACCCAACCCCACCGAAATCAAATTGGCTTGCTGGCTTTACATACCCAACCCCTCCGTGTATACATTATGCTGAAATCAATTAGGTTAGCTTTGCTTCGTGTATGTAAATAGATTTTTGAGTGAGAAGCAAATTTAAACCTTACAATCATACATATTTTAAAGTTAAGACTTTCTAAAAGTCGCATATATATTTTAATCTTAACTATTAATGACAAGATATAATAATAAAAATTTATTTCACACATCAAAATAAAAACGTCTCATTTAATACGTATACAGTGTGTGTGCCGGCATATATAGGCCTAATCATGGACCAGCAGATCAAGAAAATTGTTTTATTTTGTTTCTTGATCCCAGTCTGAAATCCAGACCATACTGGGATTGATTTGGGTTTTATTTGGTACTGTGACTTGTTTCTCTTATCCACTTCAATTCAGAAACCAAATTTCAGCTGATGCAAATTTGGCAATTTGGTTGGTTTTTCCTCATCAACGCATAAACAACCATACTGCCCATCAAAATGATCCGCGCGTAACATTATAAATAGGGATGACAATGAATAGGGTCTGGGTAAGGTACTATAATACCCGTCCTTGTACCCGTATTTGAAAAAAATTCCCGTACCGGCTCCCATACCTGTGTGTGTAGCAACTTTAATTCCCTGTCCCATACCCGCACACATTATCTGCACTTTACTTACGTGTAGAGCCATGAATTTTTTTTTGAAGCCTTAGGTGAAATTTATATTCAAAATTTAATTTAATACAATTTGACAAATCTCATTTTATTTTTGTATCAATTATGAAAATATTGATCAAATTTTTACAATTAATTTTTTTAATATTTCACTTTCAATATATAAAGGAAAATTCATTTAATCCATCATTTAACATAGCTAATACAAGTAAATTTGAATAATTTTACTTTTAAAAAACCTACATTTAACAATAAGAATAATTACAAGTATTTTAATAATATTTTAAAAGCAACGCATACATTTGAAAAAGAATATAATCTTTTGATATAATTTATTTTTAATGGAGTATAAATTATTTTTAAAATTTAATTTATATACAATTGTAGTGCAAAACATTTTTACACAGACGTCTAATAAAATTTAATTATTTCATTACATTATCCCATTCATTAATATGATGCAACAATATGGCATATTTCTAGCTTACATATATGTAAAAAAAAGTTTTATACTGACAATGCATATAAATTAAACTCTTATTTTTGTTTATATTTCTCACAATGTATTTTTTTTTAATAAATCAAGATTTTTAATATTGTAATACTCACTAGAACTTATTTTGTTAATATATTATATGATATATATATATATATATATGTGTGTGTGTGTGTGTGTGTGTGTGTGTGTGTGTGCGTGTGTGTGTGTGAGTGTGCACACGCGCGGGTATGGGGCGGGTTGGGTACAATAGTACCTATACCTGCATCCATTTCCATTAAATTTTACAGGTAAATTTCTGCCTCTGGCCCCATCTCCATTAAACAAGTATTTACCCTACTCATTACGAATTTTTTTGCAGGTACCCATAAGGTCTGAATAGAATTGTCATCCCTAATTATAAACAAGATATAAATGAAAACTATGGCACGCATGATGTAAATTAGACCTTGCGTATCCTACTTTAATAGAACATTATGATTTCTATTTGTATTTCAACTTTTAAAATGTTACAAATCATATACTAACAAATAGAAAAAAGAAAAAATCTGAATAGAAGTTCAAACAGTGCGAAATGAAAATGTAAACATGATGTACAAATTTACAAATTACGAGGGTTCCCAGCTTGTAAGAAGTGATTCAAGGGGCTCAAGAAAGTGTTGTCAATATTTGGGAAGCACGCTATGGGGAACAGCCATCAGAAGATCAGATTACCCTGCCATTAGTGCCACAAAAATGGGACTTTTTTTATTAAAAGAAGCAAATTAAGATAGGAAACAGAAGAATGCTAGGATTGTCCTCAAAAGATACCAGAATAATGGGATATTATCGTGAAAGCAAGATAGGCCCATTCTCCGCAGCAGTGTGAGAATTGCCATAATTATTATTATTATGCCTTGTCATCTGGATGTCACGTGAAAAATGGGTCCTTGCTTTCGCATATGGAGCTGCCCTTGCTACAAACAAGAGTATAAATTTTTCATTCAAGATAATCTTAATTTCTCAAGGCATAGCAAGGTTAATTAATTGTGGGACTTTCACCATTTTTCCTAATACAACCCAAGTTTGAAGAGACAAATTTCCCTCAAATTCAAATTTCTTTTATCCTGGGAAACTAGTGTGAAGCATAATGTATCTGTTGGAAAACAAGAAAGTTGTATAGAGAGAGCGAGAAAGGGGAAAACTCGGGATGCGACTGTGCAAGGTCGACCAAAAATAACACTACATTACTAGTGGTTTTACCATGGACAATGATTAAAAAATCAAAAGTGATTTTTTTTTATTGAGAAGTCAAACATTTAATATTGTTAATATATCTCTTACTGTGATTTTTAATAAAAGAAATTATTTATTAATTTTTTATCCATTGCCTTTAGGGCAATGATCAACAAAACATATTACTAATTCTCATAATTATTTTTTTTTGGTTTGCACCAAAGATATTCCCCAACCAATAGTTGGAGACTAATTCTCATAATGGTCCCATATAAATGTGTGTTTGTTTCAAATTCACATAATGGTTCCTCCTACTACTCTCACAAGTTTACGTTTAGAAAACTTCAAAACAGACAATAAAACCCCGGCGCCTTGTGCCCCTATTGATATTAATGATTTTATGTACATGTGCAATACAACTAGTATAAGCTCGAGCCAATGACATTTTATTAAGATAAATGTAATCCACAAATTAACATTCTTACCTGCAATTTGCTGAACCCGGAGGATATTCTGCCGCCTTTTCCACCAGCAAACTGAACCGGTAATAAGAAGTAGAAAAGTAAAAGAAGCACCTAACCCAATACCAACTTTAGCACCAGCAGAAAGGTGAGGTCCACAAGTAGGTAATCCAGGTATGCCACATAGACCTGTATTATCCGTAAAACTGCAGTCACCCACAAGTGTAGATTACCAACCTTGATCACAGAAAAAGTGGAGGAATAGCATATAGATATGCTTCTCCTCTCATTGCATATAAATATTCTTTTAAGTTTATTCTAGAGTTTAACATTTGACAACATACTTAAAGCTAGCCCCGTGCAGAAGTCTTCCTCCTAGAGTTGCTGGGACCCTTCCAGACAGGAAGTTGCCATTAAGGTTCCTGCATGAAGATTTTTTAATACAGACTTCTCGTCTATTTATTTGTATTATGGTCAAGTTAAACACTAAGAAATCTTACAGTCTTTGTAACGATGTCAATTGTCCAAGGCTTTCAGGAATTGATCCATTGAAAAAGTTGTAGGATATGTCACTGCACGTGTACATGGCATTCAGAAATCATATCACCATGATAGCCAAAGCAAAGATTCAAACCTTCCCATAATTTAACAGTGAAGCTAAATAGCTAATCTCAAAGTGGTTTAAATCAAAGCATGAAGAAGCTGAGTCACAAACAAATTACATAAGAGGAACATTTTCCCTTTCACTTTCCGTTTGTTCCTTATTTTGGAGGCTTTAGCTTCATATATAGTTTAGGAGCAACACATGTGCTTCAGTCTAAGTAAGAAATCCCAATAGTAAGTAGGAATTATGAAGATTAGGGACAACAAATGCCTGCCATGGAAAAAGTACATATACAAGTTCATATTTCATGATGAGCATTTCTTGTCCCTTAGGTCTTACTAATGCCTCTAAGGCTTAATTTGCACTAAAACTTTGAAGACAGGGTTGGAGCTGACATCAATTCCTAATACACCTGTGCTGAAGATGAGATTCACATATTGGCATTGTACCATATATTTTATGACCTAAGAGATAAAGACAAATAAATCAATCTGCCAAACGAACTACGAAAAACAAGAAATCACTTACAGCACTTGCAAGCTAGTTATTGTTCCAAGCGAGGATGGAATAGCCCCACGAATGCTGTTTCCACTCAAGTTTCTGCAATGCACAAGTAACATAAGCATAAGGAATATGAAAATGAACATGCTCGATGATTCTATATCTTAGGGAATAGCAAAATAAAAAGGTCAGATAAATTATTCAATATCGCTACATCAGTACTTGTCACGCAACTTGTTATTTGATAAGCAGGGCTTTGTTTTGTTATCAATATATCAAGCATAATTCATACATCCATGCATTGCCATGACACAAATAGTAATGTTTTCCTGAAAGGAAACTGTTTAAAACTCACAGGATTTGTAGATTATGCAGTCTGGAAATGTCATTTGGCAAAAAACCCTTCAGACCTTGATTGTCAAGACCACTGTTCATCAACAGATACAGCACCAAGTAATTAAGATATTGAGATTAAGTATTCAATACAGCTTTCAAAGCAAAATACAATGGCTTTGTATCCCAGTGATACCAATCTCTTAGCTAAGGGCAGAGTGGAGCTGTAACTTGTAAGTTTATTTTGACTAATGAATACGATACAGCCCAAAGAAATTTAATAAAGGGGAGGGTCAATGTAAGGGTTACTCACTCAAATAAGGAATATAAAAAGGATGATTTCATAAAGCACGTAAAACTTAAAATTCCCAAATGAGTGAAGAAAATTTGTGTGGAGAAAAATTTTTGGCATCAGTGTTCAAATGCAAGTTATCCTTGTGCACAAAGACGTATTTAGAGACAAAGTCTTCAAATTTATTTTATTTTTTCCATGGGATTCATACTACGAAGCTCTGATGCTGAAGAAAAAGTTTTGATTCTTGGTTTCGAATTTCGATACAAAAATAAAGAAAAGAACAAGAAGGAAAAAAGGAAGTAAAAGAATTAACAAGAGGAAGATGGAATTAGATGCTACCACACAACCAAATATACAATAAAAGCCTAAGAATAAGGATAATAAGCAATTACAGTCCATCAATGACCCATTTGCTGCTACTTTTATCTAATCGGCAATCTGCTCCAGTCCATGGATGTTGTTGGGGAACACAAGGATCACCATTCCACCCAAACCTGGGAGGAAGTCCCAAAGCCTTCTTCAATGTTTGTAAAGCCGTAACTAGAGTAAAAGAACAATGATCAACTAATAAAATTTTATATGCATTTGGATTAGCAGAAATCACATCTGCTACCATTAATAGTGCATAAATCAGAGAACAAGTAAATGTAACAGTATCATAAAGCAACAAATCAATGCTAGGCTTGAATGTCATCTATAAAAGGAAGGAAGTAAGAACAACAGCAGAAATCAGTTAAGGAAAAATATGACAAGACAAAGGGACCTAAGAAGTATGATAATGCATCTAAAAGTAGCAAGTACTAGCACGGACCCAAATAATCATGTATCTTGAGGCGTGTTAATTAATATGAGAAATAAAAGGCCAGAAAATGGTGATTCTATCATGATAAGTTCCTACAAATGTAAATATAATGTTATTGCTTGCCTAAAACCTGAACAAAATCCAGATTGTGTGTGGTTATTATGAAATTCAAGTCTCCTCTAGTCAACCCACATTTTATTTAATTATATAATAAATATCACACATCAGTATGAAAATTCACGTTGAAAAAAATAGGGTGGTGAATGTACCTTCATCTGATAAAGTTTTTGACTCGGCCATTATAACCTCCAATATCTCAATGGCATTGATTATGGCAAAACTACCTTTTTTTGGGCTCAAAGTTATAGTCAAAGTCCTCCCATTAACAGTAACAGTTGTATTGAGCACAAGGGCAGCATAACGATCCCCGCTCAATTTCACAATATCAACATCTTTAAAAGCAACATCACCATTTATCTTAATGTCAAAGACCCTTTGACCTATGGCAGTCACTGAATTATCAATCTCAGCAAAATGTAACCAAACAGAATAGTTTTTGTTGGGATCCACGTCCAATGTATATGTTAAATCAGGCTGGCTACTAGTACTAACAAGTGCTGATCGATAAAGAGTTTCTGGATAAAAGTTTGGTGGATGTGAAGCCTGTTTGATTCTAGTTTCAACGGATCTAGGTCGATCAGAGTCCTGACCAAAAGTTTTAATATGTTGCCAAAATCTGTCCCCTCCCAGGGGATCTGCACCATAATCCACACCAAATTTTGACTGCCCAAAACCACAACTCAGTCTTTTGACTGTTCTAAGTATTAGCCCTTGACTCCACTCCGGTCCAAAATAATAAGCTTTATCATCAATTTGAAGAATCTCGATTGAAAGGATTGCTGGATCTCCATGACCCGTTCCATGGAAACAGATCGAGACTGAACCATCCATAAGAAATACTTGGGCTTCGGTAAATGCTTGATCATCCTGATTGGTCCAACCTGATTTCAAAGAATATATTTGAGTTCCTTGAATTGAGATGTCAAACAGAGGTTCATCGGTAGCTCTAGCTTGTGCAACAAGTCCAAAAAAGATCCTGATAGAGTAATGCCCCTTTGGCACTTTATTAATGTTGTAGCAATTTGAAGGACCTTCAGACAAGGGGAAATAGCGAAGAGTGTCAAGAGGAGGGGCAATGTAACTTGGTCTAGATGCATTAGTGGGTATGCCTCCTGTATATCCAAAGTCTTTATACCAAAGGGTAGTGGTTGGTTTTGTTTGAACATTATCACGAGCTCCACAGCTTATCCGCATAGCAAATGGCCCTGCAATGAATATGAGGTTTCAGAAATTTAAACCAAGTCAAAGGTGGTAAAATATTAAAATTAAGAAAATTTTAATCCTTGGCATGTACAAGCAATCATGCTGGTTTCATTGACACTAAAATTCACCAAGTAAACAGCAACTGCAATGTAGTAACTACCTCTTGCTGTAAGTCTCCACACCCATTTTGTAGACAGTCAGTAGATTACATGCGCACACACGTGCATGAGCCTCCCCACACACACAAAACAAAAGCATAATTTGATCACATCCCTGAGATGTTGCTCAATTAAATACAATGGTTTGTGCAACATGTAACCCCAGTAAAGCAAGTTTCACAAATCATGATAAACTGGCATAGAGCCAACTCAAGGAATTTCAATACAGTACCAGTTCTTACCGAGAATGGTGTATAATAAAAAGGGGGGTAAACTTAGTTTGTTTTAGAGTTTGGACAATGTAGTTCTAATCTTTTTAAGATCAAAGTATTCTGCTACGGAGAAATGTCTGCCATGAACCATACAAACTTGACTAACCCTTCACTATGAGCAAAATAGTAAGTTGCAGAGACTAATTTGATGATGTCATTGATTTTTACCATTTTTTTCCTTTTTAATTCAGTAAGGCCATCTGGCCTTATCTCTTATATGATTTAAACCAAAAACACTTTAAAATAAAAAATAAATAAGAGATGAAAAACTGCATCATTTTGCCTTTCTCTAATCCATGAGCAATTTCTCACGCGCCAGATGAAATCAAACGTACCCCTACATTACTCAGATTCAAGCATCAATTCCACCACCCCACAGCGACACACACGCGCACTCTTACCTCTATAACTTAATTGAAACCAAACCAAAGTGAAATTAAAACAAATCTAAACCAAAATCCTTATGCAATATGCATCAACCCACTGTTCAACTTCAATGCAAATAATGAACGCGAGAAAAGAAAAACTCACCTCGTTGAGCTGCACGCGCATTAAAGGCAAAGCAGAGGAAGAGCGTCCACAGCAGAAGGAATCGAAACGTTGCTATGTTCGGCATCTTCGCTTCTTCTCTCTCTCTCTCTCTCTCTCACATCCCAACTTTTTCTAGAGAGAGAAAGAGAAAACGCTCGGACGTGTCTGCACTTTGCAGCAACACTACACTACACAGTTGGAAATGGAAATTCACATTCACTCGCTAGCTACTACGCTCATAGTTTAGTTGACTCGTGAATGAATATGAAGGGAACAGCTTTCGCGGTGGTGCTGAGCCTTATCACGATTAATGCAGGCGCGAACCGCTCAACGGTTTTAATGCTCATTTAATGGTGCAAGATTAATTAGAGATGGCATTAACGTGCGTGTTATTAGGGTAGGTCTGCGCTCTACAATACATCGTCGCTGTTTGTGGGTTCCACTTTTTGACGGCTAGATTTGAGTTTCGGGGGAGTGGGTTTAGCGTTGTCCATTCTTTTGTGTGTTTAGTTAATTTTTCTACTTGCATGTGAGCCCCACTTCTTTTCTCACTTCTTATTTAAAAAATAAATTCAATACTCTAATATTAAATAATCTTAAAGAAAAAAAATAGCATTCATATGTTGCGTTGATAGTTCCAATTGCTAGTTGGAGGTGGATTATGCTTTTTTGTTGTTATGAAACGACAACGGCAACGTGAGTGAGTGAAGAAAGAGAGGGAGGTTCAGGTACGTAGCATAAGTTCACGGGAAATATCAAATTAAACTATGCTGCTGGACTGAAATTTCATAATTGACCTTGAAGCAGGAAGGAACCGTTTTTTTTTTTCAGATCGGACGGTGGAGAAAAGTTGGTTGGTTTGGAGTGAAAGTGATTGACTATGGAGAAGGATTGGAATAAGGCGCAATCATCGGAGGGCGTCACCCGCGTAAGCAGGGTCAAATTTTGAAGGACTTTCATGCCCCTCTCATCTTTTGACTTGGAATCGCGCTATCACTTTTCTCCGGTGGCTTTTTTTTTTTTTTTTTTTTCATTTTGTAATGAGGGAGGAATTATAATATACATCTCTTACCTAAATATAATGTGTTTTTTATTTTTTTTAAAAAAAGAAACTGTTTGATTACAAATTAATTAGACTGAATAGGTTGAAGTAATCAAAACAGATAAATTTCTTTATAACCACTTTTAGAAGAAAAAAATAACGTGAAAAAATAAAATAAACTTTTTTAAAAGCTAAAATTAACTTATGCATAAGTTAAAATTATCTTTTAGAAAAGCTAATATGAGTGAGCTTTTACAAAAGAAACTTATTTCATTTTTCTTTCTATTTTTTTCTATAAATATTTATAAATAAGTTTATCTCTAAGTTTATTTATTATTGTCCTTAGTTTTGTTGTTTAAATTTGGCAACTGATTTCCCCACGATTGCTTGTAGTTAGTTTAGTTTTCTGAGTGATTGCCCTGTTAATCACAAAAAAATAATATAAGTTTAGTTTAGTTTACTCCTTTGTTAAAAAATATATGATTTTCTAGTTTTCTCTATATTCTTCTTGAATTAGTCCAAAGAGAGACTTTCATGTAGTATAATTAGACTTAATAAAAGTGTATTTGTTTCGAGTTTTGTGAAATTATACTTAGGAATATAAAATTGAGAATTTAGCATTTTATGTTATAAGTTTATCTATTTTTTTTTATATATACTTAATTTTTATGGATAAGTTATTTGCATATTTTCCTTGTCTCTTGTTCTCACGATGAGTAGTGAGAATATTTGAAGTGATTATATATTCTAAAAAAATGTTAACAATACACTCACTTTTTGACACATACTCTTTTATCAAGTAAAATTCATGAGAGACTTGCTAAATTTATGGGTCTAATTTTTACACTAGCAAAATTCACGTGAATTTTCACTACTAGAAAAAAAAATTGTGTTAAAAATAGTATTACCAGCACTCTTGTACATTCTAACTAATAACTTCTTTTTTCACTTTTTCCTATTATTTGAATTTTGAAAAATATCCTCAAAAATATTATATCTTAACCAAACATGCTTTTTAGTTTATCTAGTAATAACATTCCTAATTAAAAAGATACAAAACAATATAAAGAATGATTGAACTGTGTTTTTTTGTCTTTAATTTTTTTTGGTAATTTAAAACTTATCTCAATATAAGGATGGAAAGGTTGAAAAATGATTTGAAATAAGATAATCTTAAAGTGAGTAAGACAAAATCTATCGTCATAAAGATCACTTCTTTGTTAGTAAAACTTTAGAAATGTTAAAAACTTCACAATTTAATCCTCATTGGTAAGTTGAACAAACAAATAAAAAAAGGACAAGGACAAAAAGATGTACATCGTTGTTTATATTAGATAACCCCACAACCCACAGTTATGTATAGATCTTAACAAACTTTGTCAAAACTTTTTCTCTACGATGATTTTAGAATACAAGGATAATCCTAATATTCATTGTCAATTATTCTTTTTTTTCACAAGTCTTTTTAGGTTATTCTTTCATACAAATCTCTTCAAGTTTCACTCTCATCATCTGAAAGAATGAAAAAGAAGGAAACAACTATCACTTAAGATAATATAGGATGAAATAAGATAGTTGCTCTAAATATGTCACCAATGATTTACAATAAATGCATTTAGAAAAAAGTAAGTGTGGTTACAAAGTAACCAACAACATTGAATGTTTCATTTAATCTATTTTCACTTGAAGCAATTGGTAGACGTTAAAGACCTTTGGCGAGAAAACTTTTAAAGAATGTGAGTGTTAGTCTTCATTTAACGTGCTTTTAATGCTTTTAAACGTTGATGTTGAATCTTCAAACTACAATAGCTACTTTTGTTCCTTTGACGTTGACAAGAAATCGAGATAGGTAATTTTAGTCAAAACTTTTTATTATTGTGAGCGACAGAATGTCTTTAGTTAAAAGTTTATTTCATCACATCCATTTTTGTCTTAAACACAGTGTTCGAAATTACTTTGGTTTTATAGATATTGACTTCAAGTTTTGTTTTATTTTGAGTGATCATTAAAGGGTGTTAGATGATCTTAAGATGATTAGGTCTTCAACTTATGGATCATATGATCTTAGGATATAGATTCCTTCATATTGAGTCTATTAGACAAAGTGGTTGCTTGTATAATATTTTATTCATCTTATCTAATTTCTATGCAATTAAAATGATTTGTCAATTATCACAAATTATTTATTGAATCGTCTTTGTTTTTCAACAAAACTATAAAGATAGTTTGCCTTGGTCCTAAAACTAGTAATAGTTTTCCTAAAAGTGCTATTCATGAGAATATAATTATATACCTTAAAACAAGTGTCACATAAAAGGTTTAATGGGATTTTGGACCATATGAATAACGTCCCATGATAGCACAATGGGGAAACTATAATGTTTGTAGGTCTGATATGCCCACATAATATATAAGAGGAGCAATAGTTAAGATAAAATAATTTTAACTAGGAAACCTCTCTTTATATATAGATAAAGAGAACTTTTTTTTTATACTTATTTTAATAGTAAGTTTTAGCACTCCAATCTACTTATTAACTTTTTTTATAAACATTAAATTTCATCAATTTAAATGTTAAACCATATAATGTTGCTTCGATGATATTATGTATAAAATTTTAGATAAATTAAACATTTACCAGTATGCAATTTTATAATTGTTATTTACTTATATATTCAAAAAGTATATTATATGTTAAAATGAAGTTGATTGATGAAGTATTAACTAAATTTAAAATTTTATGAAAACTTGCAAATTTAATCTATTTAGTGAGCACTATTAATTCAATGGTTGGGTTCATGAAATTCAATCATAAAAAGTTTAAGAAAAGAAAATTTTAACACCATTTACTCGTAAAGTAAGTGAATCTCCACATACGCACAAATAAATGCATGTGTATGTGCACACACACATATATAGGGAAAATGCACTAAAAAAAAACATGAATAGCTTTTTACCATTGTTACATTAAGTTCTTAGCCAAATAATCTTTTTGAGGCTAAAAGCACACACACACACACACATATATAAAAGAATGAGAGTTGAAATTTGGCGAAAACTTAAAGTTCTCAAATTTTAATATAGACTATTTTAGCCTAAATATGCTATAAGTTTTAAGAGTTAAAAACTTAATATCGTTCTAATATTTAAAATGGTAAGTATCAAGAACTATAATCCTTGACTATAAAAATTTCTTACTTTAATTTGTAATTAAAAAAACTTCTAGTTTAAATTTTATACTCCATTCTTGTTGATATTTTACATTTAAAGGGATTAATGTGAATAACGTTTTGTAAAATTATAAATTAAAGTGAATTTATTGCTTAGCATGTAAATCAATAGACATAGGGTTGGTTTAGCTTAACTAATGGTTTCGAGTTCAAGTTTTGAACATGTAGTTGCGTTAAATACTTAGAGGAAAAGCTTTACCACCTATAATAATCTTATCTAGCTTGAATAAGATTGTCTCTCTTAAATGATATCTGTGGGCTCGTAGAAAAAATTAAGATGATTTTTTTTTATATAAAAATCAATTACTAAAATATTTGTCACTTATAATTCAAAGAAAGTTAGAGTGTAGATTTAGTCTTTTTTTTTCAAAAACGTGTTCTCACTTGATATGTTTTATGGGCATGTATGCATATTTATACACTGTGTGTGTGTCTATATGTGTATTTTATTAAACATTTTGATGAACATTAATGTAAAACTAACCTCTTCGCAAGATAGTTGTTAGGAGTAAGTATTTCTCAAAAGTAATTATTTTAGAATTTAAACTCTGATAATTACTAATAAATTTTGCTTAAAGTCACAATTTTTTTAATGTGCATGAAGAGTATTCTTTGATTAATATAATTAGAGATTAATGTCCTTTAAAATTAAAAACATATTAAAATAAATTTATTTCTCTCGATAAAATATTATTATATGCACAAATTAAAATTAAACCCTAATTAATATACTTGAAAAGTCAATTATTTAACAACTATTTCAAAAGATTAATGAATGAAAAAGGCATATACCTCAATTAACGATCGTAATAAGATAAAAAAATTTATATAGTATAAATACTTGTTATAAACATCAAATTAATGATTTTCAACATGATACTTTAAAATTATATTAATCTTATGCATGTTGTTTTACTAGGATTTCCAAACAATTACATTAGTTAAGATTTAATTTTTAATCACTATGTAATGTGTAATATATTTTTTACCCGTACTTATAATTTATGTTACTATAACTAATGTGTAATTTTAGTTTTAATTAATTTTTGATTTAATCTCTTAATATTTATTTACTATAATTGAGTTTTTCTTTATTTTATATGTCATTGGTATAAAAAGACTTTAAACATCAATTGCTTTCAACTTTCTCAATCAATTTTTCAGGGATGCAAAATAAGCTAATATAGAAAATAGGTAGATCGATATAAAAAGTAACTTTCAAGACCAATTGTAGCAAAAACCAATGTGTAAAGTATTCACTATCTATATTGGTTGAGGCGAGAACCAATGTATCAGGTCACAACCAATGAAGAAAGACTATTTTCTAAAAAAAAATGCTAAAATAGACAAGTTTTCTAGTATATAGTAGATCACAAAACTACACATTCATATCCAATTACTATACTTTCACAGTAAATTTTACAATATATACACTATCATTTATAGAAAAAATCTTTCAAAATCTAAGTAATGAATTCACAAAACTCATACGCTAACATTTACATATTTATATACTATGAAACTAATATATAAGATACATTCTACTTTGGGGGACATAGTAGTAATCATTAATAAAGTACCCCTCAAACAATTATTCACATTATATATTTCCTCTGTAAAGAATGGACCAAAATCGTTGAATCTTTGTAATTTCAAAGTATTGAATTAAAAATGTAACACATGATTCAAAACTATTAAAAAAAAACAAATAAAGTTGTGAAAAAGAAAATTACATCAAATGAGTCAACTATGCATGCTTGAATGATGTTCAATATATGTCTCATGACATAATAATTACACCTGTGGTTGTCTTTTTGTCTACTATCCTATACGTGAACACAATTAACCAAATTAACAAAAAAAACAATAAATCAAAGAAAAACAAATAACCAAAACCTTACATCTAGCAACACCCATGTAGTCTTCACATTTTATGAGTGCTTACCCATCACTATCACTTAATATGTACTAATAACTTTATGTATCCTATGCATGCTTGAATGATGTTCAACACATGTCTCATGACATAATAGCTACACTCGTGGTTGTCTTTTAGTCTACGATCCTATACGTGAACACAAAATTAATCAAATTAACAAAAAAAAGTAACAAAATATAAAAAGAAAAACAAATGACCAAAAACTTATAACATCACCCATGTCGTCTTCTCCACATTTTATGATTGTTTACTTGTCACCATCACTTGATACATACTAATAACTTTATATGATCAAGCACATGCATAGAAATTATGTCTAATATACAAATAAATTTAACAAGAAAAAATTTATAAATAAACATTTATTTTCCACCAAAATTTTCAAATTCTTTGTTGATTAATTGATCCCAAGTGAGCAAAATAATGTAACAATATTTTGGTCATAGCAAATAACAATCAACTATCAATATTGCCTACGAAATCGGGTGTGGATTAGTCAAAGTTACATAATATCATATTACAAACTATATATGATATTAGTTACCCATAATGATACAATGCACGAGAGCATTCACTCTTACCTTTGCATAGCCTTATACTCAAGTACTCCTTTCTTGCTTGTGGATTTCCCTTTTGGGGCGTTTGTTTCAAGTTATCTTCTCCTATTTTCGAGAATAGCATTCCCAAAAGTGTAAAGATGAACATGACATTCCTAAGTATTTTAAAAAAACACATGTTTGGTTAACAATTAAAATTTGATGGGAATCTTTTCGATATTTCCAATAATTATTAAAACATATGTTTGGTTCACATTATATTTTTCGATGAATATATATTATTATTATCAAAATGCCCTTACTATATTAAAGATATTATTTTTTAGAATAAATTACATTTATATCCCCTAGAGTTTCTTGAGATCGCATATAACCTCTTTTTTTTTTTAACGTTTATAGCAACCTCCCTTATATGGATACATAATATAATATTTTTCAAATAATTAAGGAGTGTCAGTGTAATATTTTTCAAACAATTAAGGAGAGTTAGTGTAGGGGTAGAAAAAAAAGGAGTATTAGGAAAATTTTAACGAAAGTTCGGGAGGCATTAATGTAATTTACTCTTATTTTTTATATATACTTTTATATTAAAGACATTTTCACACTTTTTTACTGTCTTGAACGTTATTTTTTTAATTTAGAAAGAAAATAATAAAATAGAAAATTATTATTTTTATTGTTTGAAATATTTAAAAAAATAAAGCAAAAAATATTTCTAATTATTCATAAAAATAAAAACATTTTCTCTAACTAGTTTTTTCTTACGCTTGGAATTTCATAATAACCAGTAAACTGAGTGGATTTTTTTGTTTTGTAACTTTGTATCATTTTTTAAAAATTCTCTTGTTTTAGCTATAATAATGTCATCATTTAATTTATTGAAACCAACAATAAATTCATGTTTATCTTATTATGTCTATACTTGATAACAAATAGTGTAATAGTCCGATACAAAAACAATAATAAACAGAGATAATACTACTTAGAAATCTTATTCAACACCAACTTTTTTTTTATTTCAATTAGTATGTTGTAAGAAATGAGCGCTAATTGAAATAATGAGAAAATATGGGTTTACACAATCTTATGCTTAAGGTTATCTTGCTTGTTTAAATTTTAATTCTTTTTTCCCCTCCATCGTGCATCGTTCAAGAGCTTGCAATCCATATGTGGCAAAGGATTAACTGACGTTGGCATAAAAAATATTAGAGAAATAGTGATACAGACACTTAAAAGCAAGACATTGGGAAAAAAAAAAGGGTATTAGATGCATAAGGAGAGGTGGGAATATAATGGAGGGGGGCAAAAGAAATGGCGTATCAAACGTGTGAAGGAATTTCTAAGAAACTAACCTTGGGGCAGGATAGCATACAACTGTTTTGAGTTTGTCTTTTATTTTACATCAACGTCTATTATTTTATCCACTATTTTTGTCACTTTCTTATAAGCAAAGAGAATTTCATTTTAATACAAAATGAACCTTGCCCAAGAAATGTTAAAGTCCACCAAAGATAGTTCATACATATCCTATAGTCCATGTTGATGTAAATAAATACATATAAAACTAATAACAAAAAAAGGTCATTTCAATTCCCAAACCCCTTGTCATGTGATGACAATCCTGTGTCATATTTAAAGACCCCATAATGTCCAATTGTCCACCACATCACAATTTTGACGACTAGTAAAAGATGATATCAAGAAGCCACGTGCTACATACCTCAACATCATCAATATCATGTTCTTGATTAAACAATTAGCAACATACTCCACAAAAGCATTAAAAGCATAAAAAATGTCTAAACGACTAATACCCAAAGTCATTGTACTTTTAAATCAATATCTTTTGCATAAAGTGTAGGAAAATAAAATGGCATCTTACCGAAGATTGGAACCAATTAAAAGGAGGCATCATAACTACTACAACTCAAATGTTTGCATTGCATAAGTATTAAAACCACTAGCGTAAAACAACACTTAAAGGATTGTTTGTCACTTAAATGAAATCACTGCTTTGTGTTGAACATAACCTCTTATAAATGAGGTATGAAAGTTTTGATGAAGACAAAGCCAAAGAAAGAAAGACCTTGATAAAGATACAAGCCAAAGAATTATATATATTTTTTCTAATAAGACATTTCAATCTTAACTAAGTCTAGTTCAAGGGATCAAATTGTGTAATTAACTTAAAATAGGTTTTCTAAGGGCGTAAAAACAATAAGTAAAACCCAAATTTTGAATATTAAAATAAAAAAAAGGGTTTTCAAAAGAATAATCTAACAAAAGGCAAAAAGTTGAAAGGAATTAAGTCTTATATATAGGAATTGATTTTTTTCCCTTATTTTGTCGCAAAGAATTGATGCTATGTTGAAAGAATCAGTTCTTTTATGAAAAAAATGATTCTCATAGGATTAGCGAGATTTTTTGAATTAATTTGACTTAAAATATTTTATTTTAATTGTTGCCAAAATAAATCTTTGATGGATTTCAAAATTCATTAGGCTTTATCTTTTAAATCGTTGTAAAAATCAAAGTTTTTCAAATCCCTAACTAACCAAAAGAGTGTATTAATTTGGATAACCATTTTCTCTCAAGCCCTTAGTTGGTTGAGATTGAGAGCTAGTAGAGCTTTAATTTGTGATATCCTCACTTTGAGAGTGATTCTTTGCTTTTAACTCTCTCATTTCATGAATAAAGGTGATTTTCCTTAGTTGTTCTAAGAAGAGAGGTTCTTAGGTTTTGAGAGTTAGGGTACTCTCAGGTTTGCAAGGTGTGTGATCCATGTGATACCCCAGGGTGTGTGATCCCTAATGGGCGATTGGAATGTTTAGTGAGAAACATCTTGAGCTGAGTTGTCAAGGTGGGTTTCTTTTAGTGTAAAATGTTTATTGCTCTATATACTCTGATTGATAATGGAGAAATCTTAAGCACGACTTTGGGACTGAATGTGGGTAACAATTGGTGATTGAACCAATATAAATCTTGGTGCACTTTTTTTTATCCGTACTCTTTTATTGCTTACTTTGATTGATTAATTGTGAGTTTACTCAGATTATGGCTAATTTAATTAATTTGGTTTTATTTATCTTTTTATAATTCAATCCTTCACGATTTGGGTAACTATTTTATGATAAAAAAAAATTGTATAGTTTATGATAACGTTTTTGAAAGAACTCAATTCATCCACTTTTAAGTTTTACTAGCCATTTAGGTAACAATTTGTACTTATTTCTATCATAATAGTGGAGAATACCAAATTCTATCTTCCATGTGTCATAAAATCATTTGTATTAAGATAAGAAAGTAGGTGAATTAGTTTGTCTCTTAACACATGTAGACTCCTCTTAAAAAATATATATATACACTCTTACTAAAAGTTGTGTAGAACACAAAGATAACACAAGAAAGGCAGGTTGAATTGTGTTATAGCAAATTTTCTCCAAAACTATTTTTCAATGACGTATTGTCTAAAGGAATAAAAAAAAAACTTTTTCAAAAGCATTTTGAAAAGAAGACGAATGCTGAAAAACGAATTAGAAATGCACACAGGAAATATACTAGTTCGTCTTACCCCAGAGACTACGTCTAATTCTTAGTAATAACCAAGTTCCACTAACTAAACCAAGTTACAAGTATTCTCTCAACAAGCCTCTTCAGGCTCAACCTAAGTAGTCTTTTACTTGCCTCTCCAAGCAATAACCCAAGTATTCTTTAAAACAAAGCCTCTTCAAGCTTCTACCAATTTCTTAGAAAAAGATTGAACACGAGTTACCTCACTGGGTTTAATGTCCAACAGACGAATATAAAATGAAGAACAAATAAAGTTTTACAAACTGAGTTTTATGATTATCACAATATCAGAGCTTGATAGACAGAGATTTGAAACAGCGAACCAACTAACTAACTTTGAGATTGAGGTCTCTTCTTCTATTTATAGACTTCTCCAGAAAAGTATCCGTTGTGAGTATTTACGGGAGACAGCCTTCGCTTAGTGAAAAAAGTCATTGGAGCATTAAATGCAGCATTTAATGCCTTTTACCAACTTGTTATATTGATAAGATAAAGCAGTCTGCTTATCTTTACCATTCTCGTACTCTATCTTGTAAAAGTGGATATATCTGCCTTTCGTTCTAACATCCGCACGCATATTCTTTCTTTTACGCGTAAAGTAAACTTTCCCTCAAGATTAGGTGCGTAGGCTTCATTTATTTCGAGATTGTTTACGCTTTTATAGCTGACCAGTGTGCAAAACGTTAGAACATCATCTAAGAGAAGTTAACTACTAAAACTTTGAAACACGATTAAAGACGATATACGAGCAAAAAGATCAAACGATAGCTAGCATAAGATATTTGAGTAACCAGACGATTGTTTGAAATGCTCTTTTTAATTGTTTGTTATTATCAAAACATTTGAGGGTTATAAAATCATCCTTTGTCTTAACAGGTTGTTAAAATAAAGTAGATTTTTTATAAAAAAAAATTAAAAGAAATTGAAAACTTTAGCACTCTTGCTCTATAATTTGACAGCAAACACCAACATAGGACTGGGCATAATTAATATGAAATCCCTCAATTTTTAAGGCATTTACATGCAAATCCAAAAAATATGGCATTTGAAATAAATGTCTTAAGTTTCACCAAAAAACTTTATCAGTAAGAATATTAAGTTACATTTATTTATATGTATAAGATTACTCATTCATTTTATTTATACATAAATTCTCCCTAAAGTCTAAATGTTAGTTGTATTACTTATGAAATAGCAAGAGACACACAAGAAGGGGGTTGAATTGTGCATTTTAAAACTTTTTCAATATTAAAACAAGTTTGAAAATGTTTTTGAGGTAAAGGATAGAGAAAATAGGCACATAGAGAATTTTATATTCATTCATTCCGCCTTGAGCTACATCCAATCCTTTCATCCAGAAGGTATCTACTAATCAACCTTGGTTACAAATATTCTTCACGGCCTCTTCAAGTTGTACAACGCAATCACCCCAGATTGCTTAACCTAAGTGTTCTTTCTCACTAAGCCTCTCCAGGCTTTCACAACAAAACAGTTGTTTACAAATAGATTCAACTCACACAGTGAGAACACAGAAGATTAAGCACAATTACAAAATTGTTTTAGAGAAAACAAAGATCGTCCAATGGACGCAAAAAAGCAATATGATTGTTTTCGAGTTTATCTTGTTGTGTCGCTTGGTTTCTTCATGTTTGTCATTTTTCGTCTTCTTCTTTGATGAATATATAGTCTTTAGCGAAAAAGAGTTGTTTAAGATGACTTAGTTTCAGTCTTCAAGAAAGACGTGTGCGTATCGAACTTCCAGACAGCTAAGAAAAGACAGCTTTTGAACTTGCACTAAAACGAAAATAGAAGCTCTGTGCTGGAGGTTTGCTTTTCTAAACATTTTTCATTCATCTTGACAGCTTAAAAAGTTGACTTGCTTTTTCTGCCTTGCTACACTTTTGCACTAGAATGATTCTGTCTACTATTTAATACTTGAAATATTGAAACATTATATATCTAAAAAAGGTTAGACATTAGTCTCGAGATATGTATGAAAGAGGTATAGCTTGAAAAAAAAAACTTAGCCGTTTAAGAGCTTGCATCTAGTGTGGTCGTCTAAAGTTTAAAATACTGAATCCATAAATGAGACTTACACTTGGATGATCAAATATGTGTGATTATTGGACGCTTGTTGAGACTGGCGCATTGGACGCCATGAGGTTGGATGCTATGAGTCCGTTAGTTTAAAACAGAAAGTTAAACTTTAATAAGTTTGTTATCTTCAAAATTTGAGGGTCTAGACATTTCAACGTCTTTGGTTCCAACAACTTACATTTTGATGTATAAATGATCAACGCTAAAATACATAAACTAAATTGATTATTGCAAAATAGTAGGAGGAAAACTATAGCTTGTAAACTCACTTGAAATCTATTAAAGGATATATATAATTTTGACTTTCACCTCTAAAATATATGGTAGCAACTGAATCTGTAAAGACAAATTAAGGGTATAAGAATTTCCAAGATTTGGACAAGATAGAGAACAAGATTAATAATGGTAGCAGTATAATCATGCAAGGAATGACAATAATAATCATATATTCTAAAAAATAAATAAATAACAGCCATATATTCTCAAATCTTTGAATTCACCATCATAAAAATGCATTTTCTATAATAATAGCAAGTGCAATTTGTATAAAATATTGAAAGACAAATCATATTAAACTTTACATAAACAATAAAAATGACAAATGATAAATATAAAATCTATTAGTGATATCCACCTTTCCATCTATTGAACATTTTCAATCTAAACTATCTCTTTATTGACTCCATGCATTGCTTGGCTCCACAATAGTTATCCTGTCACCACATACAACTTCATTATATAAGTCAATATCTCCTAAATTTATTTCCTAAGGATCTATAGACATTTCTTTGCAAATATGATTATGTAGAGGATAACAAGAATTATTGTTTTCACTTGAGTTTTAACAAGACAAAATGATTTCTATCTTAATATAGCTTAGTGTTCCTTTAAGAGTCTAAAGTATCTTTTTATTATACTCTTAGCTGAAGAATGTTTCATATTGAAAAATTCTTTGAGAGTAATTGATCATAAGCCATTCCTCCACTCACTTAGGTAATACTTTTGACATTTATAAGAAGTAAGGAACCCTTATCCATTCATGTAGCCAACATCACATAAATAGAAATAGTCTACCATCAACAAAATTAATGTTATTGTTGTATAACACATTTATAACATGTATTGTTTTTATATATGTGAATAATTGAATATCGCTATATCTTGAGAAACCTTTAATCCATTTGGTTAAAAATAACATATATAAAAACCTTATAATCAACAATCGAACCCTCCCACCTGGCTAAAACATATATAAATTGCAAATATGGAAAAACTTACACTTAACACATTGGTAACTATTTTACCATTCCTTGTTCCGTATTTATTCTTTTCAACTTCGAGCTCATTGACCTTAATGTATATGACATCAAGAGTTCCTAAACAATTTTATATAATATCGTAACTATATTTGTCTATTGTTTGTTGTTTGTTCTCAATTGAATTGAAAATCATAATCCCCTATTCTAGGCATCCTAATATGATTTAGAATGATAGGTTTGTGTTCTTAACAATAATGACCTATACCTTGTGTTGCAAGTAAAAAAATATAGTGTATTTTGTAGGAAAACGACATTGTTATCATTGATGTGATTGACAGTCTATGACATGTTAGTCACTTCCAAATAATACTAGGTTGAGGCATTTGAAAAATGAAAGGCACCAATCTTTACACACACACACACACGTGTTTAAGTACACCGTGCATTAATGTTTGTGTATATTCATTTTATTTCTACCACTTTTAATCCAACACGAAAACCAATATACCAATATAGTGGCAAAATACTATTGAGTAACAATATGATAAATCAAAATGTAACTTGATATGCAATGAGAAACATCTTATCTACATCCATCCAACTTCATGTACATCACATCAACCCCTCTACATATGTAATTGTTGAATGATACATGAAATAATTTCATGATGTGTTCTTAATTTAACTATGTTAAATGTTGGTATGCAAAATAAACAAAAGACACATAATATACAAATAAAACAATTTTAAATGAGCATTACTTGACATTATCAAGCTAAATAAAGTATCATTGATTGATATACAAATAAAACAATTTTAACAAATAAAACCTCATTCACTATTAGTCCCATAAGTGGATATATTACCAATAAAATAAAATAATAAATGGATTATATACTAAAATGGATCCCTATCCAATAACAAAAATAAAGTTAATGGAGTAACTCTTATAAAAATAAGGAAAAAAAATGATAGGCAACTAACGTGTCCATTTATAACATACAAATTTGAATATCATTCACCACCCTCACTTAAAATCACATTAGCATTTAAATGCACAACTCGAGTTAAGCTACCCATAATATGGTTTTACTCAAATCTTTTTATCTTTGGGACAATTTAACTCTAATCATTGATGTACAATTTGTTTTTTTACGTTAGAAAAACCTAGTAATTTTAACTATAAAAATTGAAAAAAGAGTAGTGAGCCTCATTAGAATATTGTTTGATAGCTTGGTTTATTCTTGCCACTTCTTAATTTTACTAAAAATATATAAAGTATCAATATCTAGAGAATCAATGTTTGTTACTGGAATTTACACTTGTCATAAAGTTTTTCTTCCTCCCAAAATCGTGGGTCATTAGTGTCAGAAGTTGTTATTTGGTTATGGTCCCTTTGATAAGTTGAAAATCAAGTATTGTAATGCTTTATCCAATTTGCAACTAATCAAAGTCAAGAATCTCAATTTTATTGTCTTTGTTGGGATTGCAGTGTCAACAAAGTTTTTCCTCTCCCTCGTGCCTTATTATTTATTGTATAGGCTTCACATGGTTTCTTGTTTTTTTCTTGTTGGCATAAAATGCACATGAGGTTTGTAATGGGTTCACACTTTTGGAAAGTTTCTTGTTAAAAAGATGCTCATATGACTTTTAAATTACTATTTAAAAAATGTTTTTATTCTAATAAACTGTCATCCTATTATTATGGTTTCATACTGAGTAAATGAGATACACATAAGCTAACACCATTAATAATTCAACGAAACATTAATAATTAGAACAAATTTCATTCATTTGAAAAGCACAAACACTTAATTTGAGTAATTAATATTAAAAAAAATACAAAATAACCCATATGATAAATTACATAAAAAAAATGCAATCAAGCCAAACTTTTTCTTGTTGAAACTTGTACACTATGTTTAGTATACTAAAAAACAGAAGGAAAGAATGAGAGAGAAAGGAAAGATAGAAAAATCTTCTTCTTTCCTTTATTTGGTTACTTGATAAATGGAGAGAAAGGAATAAAAAGTAAGTGAGATTCACATGTTTTGTATTTATTTTAAAATAGGAAGAAAATGAGAAAAGATGATCTTATATATTAAATGACCAAAATGTCCTTACTTTTGTATATTTTTTTTTTGACTCAAACATGTTTTTAGTCTTTCAAAATTGAGGTAAATTTGTATTAAAATTGATCTTTTAGTCCCAATAATTTGAAAAAAATATTATTTCAGTTCTTATGGCCAAATGTTGTTAGAGATTTCACTTACATGGCTAATGAATTACAAATTGCTTATGTGACAACTTAGATTGATTTTGTATTATTATCATCAAAGACTCTAACATGTGTGTTTTTCTTTCAAAATATTCATTTTGATGATGTTTAGGTAGAAGACGACGTATGGATAGAGGGATTAAAACAAGTTTTTTTTTTTTCAAATCACAAGGACTAAAAAGATCAATTTTAAATTTGAAGGACAAAAAACAAACAACTTAATTTTATATACATACTTAACTTTCTTTCTTTTTATTTTCTTTCTTATCAAACAGCCTAAAAAATCTTATTTTCTTTTTTCCCCCCCTTATTCTTTCTTTTTCTTTTGTTTTATTTTCTTCCCTAAACATATCAGTTATGTTTGCTATATAAGGCCCAAAACTTGTTGACTGTGGAGGAAGGAACTTGCACTTTTTTTTGAGTAAATTATACTGATACACTCTGAGGTTTTGTCAAATTACACTCGATATCCCTTCTTTTTTTATCCTTACACTAACTTTCTTAATTGTTTCAAAAAAATATTACATGGACACCTCTTATATATTATACTAACACTCCTTAATTATTTAAAAAATATTACATTGTGTACTCCTATAAGAGAGATTGTTGTAATGTACAATTTCAAAGTTAGTGTAATTTACTCCTTTGTACAAAATTTGGGTTTTGGACTAGAACAAAAAAAAAAAAAAGGCCCTGGGGTTATCGGAGCGACACGTCGGAGAAAGGCGTGGCGAGTGGGGTCTACCTCTGGAAGCAGGATTCTGATGTACACGTCAGCGGAGCATTCCTGATTCATTCTTGTGTTGCGTTGTGTTGGATATGATCATATGTTTGGGTTTGGGTTTGGGTTTCTGTGTGTGTCTCCGCCCCTGCTTGATTTCCAATTCGATTTAGGGGTTCCCTTCCCATTAACCCCTCTCTCTCGCTCTCCAATCCAATGTCTGTCCCCGATTCTCCCGTCGCCGCCGATGTCGACACCGATCCATCGCTCGAAGAAGAGGTCGAAGAAGAAATAGAGGAGGAGGTCGAGGAAGAAGTCGAGGAAGAAGTCGAGGAAGAAGTGGAAGAGGAAGAAGTTGAGGAAGAAGTGGAAGAGGAAGAAGTTGAGGAAGAAGTGGAAGAGGAAGAGGTTGAGGAGGAAGTCGAAGAGGAAGAGGTCGAGGAAGAAGAAGAGGAAGAGGAAGAGGTAGAGGTAGAGGAAGAAGAAGAGGGAGAACAAGGAGAAGAACAACAAGTTGAAGAAGTGGAGGAAGAAGAAGAAGAAGAAGAAGAAGAAGAAGAAGTCGAAGAGGAGGAGGAGGAGGAGGAAGAACAAAAAGAAGAAGAAGCAGCAGTGGAGAAGGAAGAACAACAACAACAACAAGTGGTGGAGGAGAAGGAAGAAGAAGAAGAACAACAACAAGAAGAAGCAGTGGAGGAGAAGGAGGAACAACAACAACAACAACAAGTAGCAGTGGAGGAGGACAAAACGGCGGTGCCAGGTTCTCCACCGGATGCTGATAAACAACGCAAAGGTTTTTCCATTCTTAAATTAATCATGATTTTCATTCTTAATTATATCCACTATATACATGTTTTTGTTTTCCTTACTAATTTTCGTAACCTGGTTTTGATGCTGTTTTGCTCATTGCTCTCTCTGGTGTTGCCTCACATGTTGATTGTCATTGAGTTTATGTGTTTACATATCAAATGCCATGTTGATGTTGTTCTTTCTACCCTGTTATTTCATTTTTATTGAACTGTTTGTTTGGGATGGAGAGTGAAGGAAATGCTGGGGACTAGGGAGGAAAGATTTGCTACCTGGGACAAAAACCTAGTGATTGTGGGGTTTGATCTTAGTTGGGAGATTCTAGAGAGTAGAAACAGCTCTGCTGTTAATCTATTTCGGTGGGAGCTTAACTAACATTGTATATATCATATTTATTAGTCTCGGATAGCAGCGCATTGTGTCCTGTCCCGAAAGCTCTATAGCAGGATAGCACGTGGCAGGATGACCGCTATTCTGATATACCCAAATTAAAAATTTATACTATGGACATATAAATGCTAAAAAATTAAAAGAATTACTAAAAAATTCAGAACATAGAAAAGAATGAAGGGTGGGTGTCACCGGCAATACTACCAAAGGTGGGTGGGTGTTGGTTGCACAAAATAGAGAGAAGGGTGAGTGGGTGTTGGTCAGAGAGTGTGGGTGTCACCACAGAGAGAAGTGTGGTAAACTCATAGTAGTCAATTCCAAATAGCGGAGTGGAGTGGCTGACACGTTATAGTCCTGAAGTGTGTTTGTAAAACTGTTCAATCTCCGTTCAATGTGAATCAATCAAATTTCTCCAGTCACATTTAGTTTCTACATTTCAGTCCTAAAGTGTTTTTGTAAAACCGTTCAATCTCCGTTCAACGTGAATCCATCAAATTTCTCCAGTCACATTTAGTTTCTTGGAATGTGTGAAATGGATGTTGAAACGGTTGAACAAACACGTACTTATACTAAACATGTGTATATATATGTGCTGAAAACAAAGAAAAAATACGTAAAATTAAAGAGAAGCCATTGTTGTTTCAATTTATTTAGAGAGATTGAATACAGAACAGAGAAGAAAGAAGTGAAAACAAGGATGAAATGGTAGTGGGTAGGCCACAACAGTGATGAAATTGCCGGAAAAGAGATGATTCTTCGTAAACCGGCAGAAACCATTGAGAACAGAGTCTGGATGCTGGAAATTGGCATGAAAAGAGCTACCTGGCGGTGTGTAACGGTGAGTGGTGCTGGAAACTGGTGGAGGGGTGCGAACAAGGGCTCTGTGGAAGCTAGGGCTTGCACTTGTAGGGTTGCACGAACAAACATAAGGGGAACTGAAAACAAGTCAACTTAAAAATCTGTCTGGTTTTCTGATTCCCCTCCCCCCAGCTTGAAACAATACTCAGTCAGGGGCAAAACAGTCTTCAGCCCCATATTTGAAATAGCAGTTGCGAACTGCCGTGATAACAGCCATGAATTGCGCTGCTCCTCCTGCGACAGCCAGGCACTGCACAACTCAGTTCCAGGGAGCAGGGCCATCCTGTGGTGTGCTGTGGCAGTGTGATAATGTGCTATTAACTACTGTGGGTAAACTACATCCCAGTAGTTTTATTTATTTATTTATATTTTTTTAGAGTGCTGAAAAGGAGGAGGGAAATTTCAACTATGCCCCTAAAAAATCCCTCAAAACGATCGTGTTTCGATGGTCAAAATTGAGTTTTTTGAAATGCCTCACTCTAGCACCATGAAAGGCTGTTGTCCACTATGGCTGCTATTAAAAAACACACTGCTATTCAAACTCTTTGGTGGCAATGGCTGCTTCACACCGCTATGCTGTTGTAGAACGCTGCTGATTGCAAATGCATGGGAAAATGGAAACTTTAGGTGTTAAAAATATAGTGGAAGAGTTGTGTTTTACCTTTCAGGGAAGCAATTTGGTATGGTTATATTTATACGAAAAGTAATGAATGAAATTTTTGACCAATCACGGAATAACCATACATGGTGGTTTGGAGTAAAAGTTAAGTTTCCTTAAAATTCCTCTGCATTAAAATCCGTATTGTTTCATAATTAACTTCTTTGTACTAATTATCTTTTCTCTTTACCTTTTGATAACAACATATTGTATTTTTAAGATAGTCTGAGAGCTTGGGGCCTTATAGATACATGAAAAGCAATGTTTTGAAATCCAGTCTTAGTCAAACTGATATTTTGTTCATACCTGTATATTCTATAAACTTTTTTCTTGGATGTTAAATACATGGTAATATTTCAACAATATAACGTTCATATATTTAATATATCAGTAAAGTCATGGAAAAAAAAAGTTGACATAGATCTCTAGCATGTAATCAAATTGGTCCACTTGTATAATTTTTTAAATGAGGTGAATAATGTATGTTAGAACTTAGAACAATAAATGTATTTTGAGGTTCTTCTTGATCCTTGCATCTTGTTTTCATATTTTAGAAAACATCTTAACCTACCTTAGCTGTACTTTCCTCATTTCTTGCAGTATCTAATTTCTCTAATAAATTTTTTGTCTATATCCATACCAATTTTCACTGGTATCTTACATTAATATATGTGTTGTGTATTTAGGATTAAGTTAACTTGTTACATCCTTTAACTGATCTAATAAATATAATGGTGCAAAACTTTACGTGTCTTAATTGTTCCTGTTGTATTTCATCTCTTTCCTTATTTTTTGGTGTCTACCACTATAGGAAAATCTTTTCAACAGCTTAGTTTTCAGTGTTTCCTTAGTCATCTTGGGCATCCTCTTCCTCGAATATTTGAACCAGTGCACTGCTGTTCCTTCCACACACTCAAAATCTAGTGGCACTTTCAATTCTGATTTGGTATTTTGGATTTCAAAAAATTTCTCTGCCCTAGCCAACCATCCAATGAGATCATTCCCATCAAAATTAGGCAGTTCGACCCTCTTGAATGTTTCAGAAGATTCATCTTTATAATTGATCGAGTGAACATCCATGAGTTATGGATCATGAGATATGGGAATTCTAGAATGGCTTGTACTTCTTGCATCGTTCTCTTCTTCTCCTAAATCTAAGCACATACTCATCATTTCCTTTTATGCTGACTAATATTCTGGTGACTTTGTTTTCACCAGAGTCATACGATGATGAATTAGTGATGAATTGATAGTGGCTCTTTCAGTCTAATCTTTTGTAATTTGGCTTGTGGGAGTTAATACAAATCTGTCTGTTGTCTATGTGAAATGATTTAGAGAATTCATTTCTTCTTTTTTTAATTCTTGATTTAGCCTTTATCTTCCATTGTAGATTCAAGCCAACATATGGAGTCTGAGGGGCAAGAGAAAAACTTGCAGCCAGTTTCTGAAAACCCTGAAGTAATGCCACCATCTAGCATGCATTGCATGGAAGAGAATGATACCATGCTCAAAACATCTGTTCCTTCATGTGAGACACTAACATTGAAAAAGGAAGAGCTTCACCTGAAATATGAAATTTCAAGTCATCCAAAATCAAGAGAAAATCAGACTTCTGCTGAAGATAGCAAAAGTGAAGGATTAGATGTTGACGTTGAAAATGCTGAACCCCTTCTACAGAAGGAAACCCTTGGAGGATACAGTGAGCCAGGTTGCAATAACAAAGCTAATTTATGTGGTGATAATGATATTGATTCTAGGGCCAGGGCCACCAAGTCATCTAGTGATACTGGACAAGATATGGTTATTGGCCTCCTACCAAGAGATTGCCTTGGTGAGGATGCTAATGGTGGTCAAAATTCTAGGAACAAAATCATGCAGTCGGAGATAGAGTCAAGGGATGATGTGAAACAAATGACATTAAGGTCTGGTCATTGTAGTTCAGTATGTTCGTTTAAATTTACTTGTGATATTACCAAAGTTTAATTTATACAGCATGCTGTCTCTTCCAGAAGTAGTTTTCTCTCCTTTACCATTCGCACAGTTTCTAACCATTAGGTTTTACTGATTAACTCCTGATAGCAGGACTAGAAGTCTGTCTCCCAGTGCTGAGATTAAAGAAGGAAACAAACGCCCCAGAATTGTATGTGATTTTTTTGCTAAAGGATGGTGCATCAGAGGTAGTTCTTGTAGTTTTCTTCATATAAAAGATACTGTGGACAATACTGACCAGGAGGCTGAAGCAGACTTAGTGACTGCACATCAGAAGAGAGAATTGAAAGTGGAAGAAGGTATATCATATAACTTGTTTGGTCAAGCTGTTCAGGAATCTGCTCTGTAATCATATTTCTAATAAAGATATTGTCCTGTAACAGGTGTTAGGGAAAATGTTGAGAGATCAAGGATGGTTAGTACTCTAGTTCCATTTACCGCTTAACTTGAAAGTATATCTATGCATTCTTCTGAATTTCCTTTGAACATGGGCATGCAGAATGAGCAAGAAACAAGCCCTAGTTGGCATCCATCTCAAGAAAAACAGAAGTTTCCACTGAGGGACAGCTTGTTTCCAGATAATAGATTTGCATTTAGTGCATCAAATGATTATTTCAGCCCAAATCTTTCTTTGAATTCAACCCGTGCAGATGGAATGGCTACTCGTTGGAACCAACATATGTACAAAGGATATACTTGCGCAATTTTGAGCCATTCACCAAATTCAAGCCTGGTTACTCAATTTCCAGCTACGAGCATGTCGCTCTCCCACCGGATTCCAGCCCAATCAGGACATTCATTGCCTTTTAGTTCATCTTTGGGGGCAAGTAATGTGGATTCTCAAAAGCTTTTGAACACTGACAAAGAATATCTCACCTCTAAGTCCGCTTTCTCTGGTTCAGGGCGGGAAGATTTGCCTCTAGTTAGTTCATCTAGGGTTCCATCATATCCTACTGGATATAAATCAAAAATCTGTTCTTATGATTGGGAACCTTCTGTGCCCTTTCGACCATCCTTTTTTATTACTTCTATGAATGTATCATCTCCTGGAGATCTTTATGATCCTCTTCGTGATAGCATTGAGATACCTAATATAGGAGATGGGTCTTTGAAGGCTTCCCTTTTAATTCATGGATCAAATGTACAGGCTTCATCACAGGTTCGGACATATGGTGATTCTGCTGTAGTGGGGAAACACATGTCCAATCTTAATGATGACAAAAGTTCTGTATCTTCTCATAATAAATTTTGTGAAAATGAGTCAAACAAAGATTGTGTTCCTCATGAAAAAGATTGCCTTGCACCTGAAACAGAGATAACATCAGGAACTTATGAAAACTATCAAAATGGTAAAATGGGCATGGGACAACATACCTTTGGTGTTGCAGATAGGACAAAAAAAGAGAGAGATTCGACTGAGCGTGATGCTAGACATCATGGTGAAGGATCGGGGCGCAAAAAGAAGAGAGTAGATAGGGATAAGAAAAATCATGAAATGGATGTTGACTTTCAGATGGATGGCAGCATGCAGAAGGAATCAAAGGCACTAAAAATTCTTCGCACAGCTCTTATTGATCTTGTAAAAGAGTTGTTAAAACCAGCTTGGCATGAGGGTCGTCTCAGCAAGGATGCGCATATTATGATAGTCAAAAAAGCAATTGACAAGGTTGTTAGCACCTTGGAGCCCCATCAGATTCCGACCATAGATACTGCTAAGCAATATGTTTCTTCAAGTCGGGTGAAAATTGCAAAGATGGTCAATGTAAGTGTCTTTTTTTCTTTTATAGCAGTGATAGTGATTTGTCAATGAAAGTGCATGGATATTGTTTGATTGTGATATGTCCTTCGTTTGACAGAAATATCTTTGATTTGCAGGGATATGTCAATAAATATGGCAAATCTTGATATGCAAGCCAAACACCTTTTTTGTACAGTTTCTGATCAGTTGGCTGATCCTTATTCATGAAAAGTTCTGTCTGAGGCTCTCTTTTTCATATTGAAGGTTGACTTGGAATGTTTTGATTTTGAATTTTCTTTCAAAATATTTGCTTATTGTTTTATCCATGCCTTCTTTTGCTCGTTCCATTCTGGAGTAAACTTGCATGGTTTATGAGGATACATTATTTTCCTTAATTTACATAATTACATTTAGTTGTGTAACATTTGGTCTAATTTTCAAGCATCTGAAAATAATGGGCAGCTACTTGGAAAGATTGGTGGGATGCATTCTGCTTTTGTTTTCATGTGTCTGAAATCAGGAAATTATTGTTAATATATTGATGTCCAGTACTATATAGTGCTTTAAATCCCGAATAGCAGTGTATAGCGGCCGGCCGCAAAAATGCTATAGTAGGATAGCAGATAGCGAGATAGCTGCTATTTTGAAAAATTTTATGTAATTTATATCATGTATACTAAATACATATAAATTCTCAAAAATGATAAAAATTACTCAAAATTCATGGCATTCATAATTAACAATAAAAAGTCATAGATGTCTTAAACAAAATGATAGGACACCGGAATTTGAGGTTTAGGCACACTAATTGAATAGAAAATTACAGCAGAAGCTGTCCCAGAGTCTTAACAACTCCTACGGAAAAGAACCCTGTCAAAAGAACTTCCAAATACACTTTTTCTGCCACTACTTTCCTACAGGGCATATTCTATACAAAATTTACATAATTGCTCCTAAATTTAAATAATTGCTCCTATAAAACCTAATAACTGCCTACCATTGACCATATATAAAATAATTGCTCCTAAAATGTATAACTGAACCTGATAAAACAATACAAACATGTTTAATAATGTGTAACTGCTCTTAATTTCTGCCAATAACTGTGATAGCCCCTAACTCTCAGTTTCCATCATTACTGTCTGCTGAAAAATCAGCCTTGTCCCCAAGGCTGAATGCAAGAAATTGGTTCTTCCTCAATCCTCATTATCTTTATCCATTTCAGTAGCAATTACTTTGCCATCTCTGTGTAGGGCTTCGTTATCTCCCAAAATTACCAATCTTAATTGTTTCACTACACATTGATGTGGGGGATGAAACTTTTCTCCACACCTAAAACACAACCCCTTATTTCTTCTCTCCATTACTTCTTGATGTGTTAAATGTTGCAGGCCTCTGTTTTTGTTGCAAAATTCAAATTTTCTCCTATTTTTCTCCCTGTGGACACTGTAGAAGAAGATCCATTATGGTTCTGTAAAGAGTTAACCAAACCTGACCCATAATTGTTTTGATTCTGCCCATTGTTCCAATCTCCATATGATTTAGAAGCACCTATAGATACTATGTGACTCCCATCCTGATGAAAAGACACATTTTTTAGGCCTTACTGCACCACCTTGTTGCCAATTATTATTCTGCCCCCTATATTTCTTACTGTCTTATGTGCAATTCAGCCAACTCCCCTTCTATGTCTCTTGCCAATTACATGGCTTGAATGTGGGATTGGGGATGAAAAATTTATTCCTCCATAGAACCATTTTGCTTCAATTCTGTCAACCTCTAAAATGGGTTCCCTAGTCTTCTTCCTCCAAATCTTGCAACCAAAGCCTTCTTAAATTTATCCCAAGTGAGATGCTCTTCCGTTTTTCTCAATAGGTTTAACCAATGTATAGTTGAACCTTCCATACTTAACTTGGCTAACTTGATCCTTACATCCTCCGTGGTATTTTGCACCTCAAAATAAATTTTTGCTCTTGTGACCATCTTATGGGGTTGTTTCCATTAAGGGCAGGTAATTCTACCTTTTTAATAGTCATTTGATATTCACCCATAGAATGATGATAGTCTGAATTAAATCCATCTACAACAGTCCCTTCTTCATGATGATTCAAACTTCCATCTGCCTTGTCCCCACGCTTACCCATCATTTTCCCCATTTTTGCAACAAAATTCTCAGAATTTTACTCCAATCTAGCCATTCATTCACCCAAAATTTCTATTTTGGTTTCGATTTCTTCTACTTTTTGCTCTAATGTATACACAAGATTAGACATTCTTGCCATTGCAGAATTCTCCTTGCTGGTCTCAAGCAATTTCCCTTCCATTGGATCTGGCAGGTCAGACCAAAATGATAGAACATTGGATTTTGAGATTTAGGCACACTAATTGAATAGAGAATAACCCTGTCCAAAGAACTTCCAAATACACTTTTTCTACCACTACTTTCCTATAGAGCATATTCTATATGAAATTTACATAGCTGCTCCTATAAAACCTAATAATTGCCTACCATTAGACTATACATAAAAGAGATGTGATACATATACAACAATTCTTACAACAATTTATACAACATCATTTTCTGTGTCTATCTCTCCCCATCACATCATTTATTACATTTCAAACTTCTCTCTATTTTCTCTCTCTCTTAGTTGTAAAATTTGTTGTACAAGTATCATTTCTCTACATAAAACAACTACCCCTAAAATACATAACTGAACCTGATAAAACAATACACACGTTTAATAATGTGAACTAATCCTAATTTTTGCCAATATCTATCATTACTGCCCCTAACTCTCAATTCCCATCACAAAACATGTAAGTAAATACCAACAAAAGTCAAATACAAATTTCCTAGATAGAATCATCAATCATCATCTTCTAAATCCAAGTCGTCTTCTTTATCATTTTCACTATTATTATAGTTGTAGATTTCTTCCTCTTCATCCTCTTGAACTTTATCAATTTCTATTTCTTCTGTTGAAGGTATAGCAACAACACCTCTCCTCAATCTTGTTTGCTGTCTAGTGTATGTTAAAAGTCTCACCCACACAAGCTAAATTGGCTATAGCTCCCCAAGTCAAGTTGTTGTCATCATCAAAAACCAAATCATCTTCGGCATCCTCGCCATCTTGTCCCATTTCTCTTGCTAACCATTTGTTACTACCATCAATATCATCTAGGAGGATGGAATCAATGACATCACGTGTTGTTTAAGAGCTTGGTTATATTTAATATAAACCAAGTCTTGCAACTTTTGATGCTCAAACTTGCTTCTCTTATTCAAATGGAGTATGCGATCCATAGTTCCTCCACCACTCAATTGCAATACATGAATTGTTATGAAATTAAATTTATAGAAAAGGAAATGCACTTCACACTTACCAAGAGCCACTATAGTTACCAATTTCAACCCAAAGAGGCCTTCTACCCTCTTATATATAGACAACTTGCTTGAAATCTTATTTATCATGTCTTTATTTTTTCACCAAGCCTCTCAATGCAATTATAAAGCCCTCCTATGACTTAAGGATCAAGATCCCTTCTTGGATTTTTGTAGAACTTGGGGTTTAGAAAATGACCTGTCGCATCCAATGGACGATAGAGTTGAACTTCCCATGTTCTATCAATGTTGCAAATATTTCTTTGTACTTTTCTTAGTTTGCTTTGAAAGAATTTTGAATCACTTCCTTGGCTCTATAACTAGCCTAAGCACACACATAGGAGGCCCCATAGTCTTAAGGGAGTAAATGACATCATTCCAAAATGAAGGCATAAGAACAGTGTCAACTGTCCTCTTCGCCTTACGATCTTTAGCAACATTAGTCTTCATCCATTCATTTGAAATGAACATTTTTCTACGATTATTTTTCTGATTATTCGGCCTTTGCAAAGTAAAAAATAAAGTAGCAAACCTTCTCACTCCTTGTCTAACCAATTTAATCTTGTTTGTGAGCTTTCTCATCATGTTCAAAGCCAATGTGTGATTATAGATAAAACCAACAAGACTAATGCCTATCTGTATTGCTTTTTTAGCTTTAGCCATCTTCCCAATGCCCTCTAGCATTAAGTGTATGCAATGGGCAGCACATCCAATACAAATGCTTCCTCTTGGCTTCTAAAAATTTCCCTAAGATTGAAATCAATAAACTTAAAATGAGTAACAAACTAACAATTAACAATTAAAATTGTGAAACTAATCAAAAATAATTTTTACTAGCCAACAAATAATTTCTTGGTTTGTATGTAGTCACTTGCACGACATTTTGTTCTATAATCTCCTCAACAAGACTATCCAAAAGCTCAAATAATTTCTCCCTGGTCTTCATGTACCCAGAAGCATCAACATTCTTCACAAACATTGATCCCCTTGGACAATTCACCAAAAATGTTATCAAAGTTCTATTCCTTTTATCCATCCATGTATCCGACATAATTGAACATCCACACATTACTCGTTCTTCTTCATGACTCTTCAACAATCCCTTTGTGTATTCCAACTCCTTTTTAAGGAGTGGAACTTTACGCTCATAGTAGCTTGGAGCCTTTAGACAAGGACCGTAATTCCCAATCGCCTTAACCACTAATTTGAAACTTTTTGAATACACAACATTAAAAGGAATCCCATTTGTACACAAGAATCTTTCTCTATGTTGAATAGTTCTTGCTTTAGCTTCCTTGTCACGAGCATCATTTATGCTTGTTTGTTTCTTGGATTTCCCCAATTTGATGGTTGTCTTTGGGTTCCTAATGAAAAGTAGTCCATGGGACCCTTGCCATTTTTTGTCTTCTTCATAGCTGGTGAAGAGGCCTTACTTGATGATGTTAGAGGCCTTTTCCCACTTCGGATATTCATAATTTCTTGCACATCTATCGCATCTGGGTCTTCTTGCAACTCATTCATGTGTGCATCTTTTTCTCGTTGTTTATTCTCATGGGCTTTCTTCAACAACACTCTCACTTTAGGTGGAGTTTTCTTGCAAGCTCCAACATCTCCCTTTATTCCCATTTGGTGTCTTTTGGCTCTAGTAATTCCCCTAATGTTTTTCCACAAAAGTCACATGTTACAACCTTCTTTTCTTTGAGATCTTTCAAACTATTCCATTGCCATGCTATGTCAGGATTGTCACTGGTGGGCTTAACCAATCCACAAGAAGACACTAATGCACTTGTAGATCCTTCCTTTTGAGAGGATGTTGCCATGTTTGAGAAGAAGAGACAACAGTTGCTGAATGTAGAAGAGTGGTAAAGGTTGTTAGAGAGAAGAGAAGCTAGACGTAGTTGACGAAGGCACTAGTGACCAGACGTTGTTTTCAGAGAGGAGAGAAACCAAATGTAGTAATTAATCTCTACTAGTCGCCAGATAAACCAGAAGCCAGTTGCTAGAGAAGAGAAAACAAAGGTAGAGAAACTGGTCACTGGAGAAGAGAAACCAAAAACTATAATTTGGTCGAGAGATGTCGTACACAGAAACAAGGGTTGGATCGAGAAAGAATGTGAGAAATTACAACTTTTTGATTGATTATAAGCAAAATATATTTTTTGGAAATTTAAATCCAAAAAATAGCCCCCCAAACAAGCCTGAATGTTCAAGGGGTTCTTTTGGAATCAAAACGTAGTGCTACTATCCCTCCACTACAACGACTATTTTGTCTGCGATGGGCACTACACTAAACCACTCCACTACAATGGCCTTTGTAGTGGCCAAGGGCCACTCCGTTTTGCCACTCTGCTATAGCGCACTATTTAAAACTCTGATATAGTTTAACAAATTCTTGACATATCAAGAGACTAGATTTTTATAAGTTTTAATTTGTCATAAAGGTCTTTTAATGTCTCAATTGTCAATCTTAGCATTCATATTTTTCTGTGTTACACCAAGGTTTCTTGTTGTGCTTACTATTATTGACTATGGAGAAAATTTTGCAAGATAACTACAAGTTGAAGTCCCCTAGTAATGTGATGTATGGTTCTATTATTTTGTTTATCATAGATTTTAGTTGTGTATTTCAGCTTCTTATCCTTATGGATGACATATCTTTGTTACTCTTCAACCATGGATTATGCTAATGTCAGGAGAAATTCAGAACTTTATTCACTAAGGTAATCATCTCATTTTGCTTAATCAATAGCACGTTGTTTCATCATTTACACCTATGCCTATGTAAATGTATTTTTTTTTTTTTCATTTAAGACTTAGGTCAGTATTTTTTTTATTTGGTTGGTGGCATGTATCAAGGGTTTTCTTATGCCTTTTGTCTTCTATGTTTCTCTTGGTCATTGGCCAGGTCAACTTTTGCTAAAAGTACCTAGTTATTTTATTAGATTTTATGAAATTGTGTCTAATGCATACTACACACTATTGTATTTATACTTACATGAGTGGGGTACAGTAATAAGAGCTAATAAAGTCCTAATGACATGTTACATGTGTTGAAAACTAATTACACTTGTGATGCATGTATTACATGTACTTTATCTCACACTCTCCCTCAAGTTGGAGCATACAAATCATATGCACCAGGCTTGTTAGAAATATATTCAACCCTGGACCCCCCTTGAGGGATTTGATGAACATGTCAGCAAGTTGCTCATTAGAACTGACAAAGTTAGTTGTAATTTCACTTGCAAGGACCTTTTCTCATAAAAAATAATCGATTTCTATGTGTTTGGTTCTTTTGTGAAAGATCGGATTAAAAGCAATGTGGAGAGCGCTTGGTTATCACAAATCAACTTCATCTCCTTGATATACCCTAACTTTAATTGTTGAAGTCACATTAGTTCATATGTTGTGGCTTAGCACGGTATTTAGCCTTCTAGCAACTATGTTCTATTTCTTGCCTCTCCATGAGATTAAGTTTCCTCTAAGAACACAATAGCCTGATGTGGATCTCTTATCAAATGGAGATCTTGCCCAATTTGCATTGGAATAACTAACAATATCAGTGTTGCCTTTCTATGCACAAAGGAAGCCTTTGCTAGGTGCATTTTTAATTTATTTGAGGATGTGAACCACTGCATCCTAATGAGCATCACATGTAGCATTCAAGATTTGACTTACCACACTTACGACAAAGGTGATATCATGTCTAGTTATTGTAAGGTAGTTTAAATCTACCTTTGGTATACTGCTTGGGTCTTTCAATGCCTCCCCCTTGATCCGAGAGCAACTTGACATTGGGATCCATAAGGGTATCAAAAGGTTTGTAATCAATCATGCTTATTTCCTCAAGAATGTCCAAAACATATTTGCATTGACTAAGGACAATGCAGAAGTAGATTGGGTAATTTCAATAGTCAAGTTTAAGAGGATCTAAATCCTTGGTTTGAAATTGTTAGGTAAGATGATGTTCAAGACAAAGAATATCGACATGGTCATTTCCAGCAATAACAATGTTGTTAACTTAAATCACAAGATAAACGCAAGGGGAAAGTGATGATTGAAGAAAGAATAGAGTGATCAGCTTCACACCTAGTCATGCCAAACTGAGTGTGAATTTCTAAGTAGAAGCTTTGAAAAATAGACAAAAGTGTAGATCTATTCCTCATTAGAAACAATCAAGTACAATGAGAGTAATCATCGATAAATGTGACAGAGCATTGGTAACATAATGGAGAAGTAACACGACTTGGACCCCTAATGTCAAAATGACCTAAAGGAAAAGAAGATACAACTTGTCTATTGACTTTGTTGGGAAAGGTGCTTCGGATGTGTTTCCCCAACTGGCATGACTCATAGTCAAGCAAAGACATTCGTAGACTGGGAACCATAAGACACAACTATAGAATACTTGGATGACCTAGACACTAGTGAATGATATGTGGTGACTCCAAAGTAAGGAAAGGATGTGAGTGAGTTTACTAATAGAAATGAGATTAAACAAGAGGCCAGGAACATAAAGAATAGAGTCCAAAGAAAGAGTAGTAAGTGGATTTGTGTGACCAAGTCCTTCAACTTTAGTTTGGGAACCATCAGCAAGTGTAACAGAGGGTAAGTTGTCCATATATGAGAGATTGGAGAAAAGAGGTTTGTTACCATACTAGAATCTAGAATCCATGGGACAATAGAGGAGGATTGAGCCACAATAGCCACATGATTACCCATGTGAGCAACATAAGCAACTGGGATGGATGATTGCATGGTAGCTTTCAACTTAAGGTATTCATTATAATTAGGAGAGGTAATGGTCAGATTAACGGAGGAATAAGGAGAAATGATTTGAGAAATATTAGCCGTCTTGTTCTGTTGATGTGCCTTTGTGCGACATAGGTCCTCACTGTGACCATAGCAGGTATAGTAATGGTTACCTCCATGATCACCTCCTTGGCCTCTATGTTGAGAGCAATGTTTGACAAGTGCTTAAGAAAGATGGAGCAATTGAGTGAGAGAGACGCAACAACTGTTCACTCACAGTATCAGGCCATGGTATTCAATGGTTGGATAATATTTGATTGCGTATGGAGTCAACTTCAGGAGGGAGGCCAGCCAAAGCAAGGACCACAAAAAATTTGTTGCATTCCTCTACATGGGTCTTTGCATTATCAGTGAAAGGCAAAAAGGATTCAAATTCAGCAATGAAACTATCAAATTTACCTAAGTATGTTTCCATGTCTGTTATCTTTCTTTAAATTAACAAGGTCGGAAACAACAGTTTAGAGATGGTTGATATCATTGGAGTATCCTTTCTTGGCTTTGTTCCAAACCTCGTAGCATGTCTTGAAGGCGTGATACTGAACCTCAGCATCAAAAGAATACCACAAAATGCTACATAAGGAGGCATTGATCTGTTTCTAATGTTATTGACCTTTGGCAGGAATATCCGTGAACTGTTTGATGAGGTGATCGGAATGACCCTGTCCCTGGATCCAAAGCTGGACACTAGTGGCATAATTTTCTGACCCAGTGAGTTTTTCATAGGGAATGAGCAAGATATTGATGAAACTAACAGCCACAGCAGAAGAATTGGGTTTGGAGACAGCTGCCATGCTGTGTTGGGACTGTGGGCAAGCTGGTTAGGGTTGACAGAATCTGGGGAGGTTGCACAAAGAGGCCTGGATGGGTGGGTGTTGGCAGAAAAAAGGCTCACATGTTGGGAAAGGGGAGGCACGTGGGGCTCACACGTTAAAAAAGATGTGGTGTGTGTGGCAGAGGTAGGCGCTGTGACAAGGCGGGAGGTGGGTTGCCGGCAAGAGATGCTCTTGGTTGTGGGGTCAAACCAGCAAAAGGATGTGGTGGTGGAGAAGTTGACCAGGGAAGTGCACTTGTACTGTTCCAGTGGGAAATTGCTTCGGAAAAATGACTCAGGCTACTGATACCATATTATATTTTATGAAATTGTGTGTCTAATACAGACCACACACTATTATATTTGTACTTACATGAGTGGGGTAATGTAATAAATGCTAATAAAGTCCTGTTGAAATCTTGCATATGTTACGTGTGCTGAAAACTAATTAGACATGTGATACAAGTGTTACATATGCTATATCTATCATTTTACAATTGCAAAATTTCTTGCTAATTTATGTGATGAATTATGTGCTCAGATTGCTTCTTTTACACTGTCTAAAATTTTGTTCAAAAAAACTCCTTCACTTTAGAAATTTCTAGAAAACTTTTGTTGTTGTTCCCATATGAAACAGTTTCTCTGTTTATATAAAAAATTACCTGGCACAATTGAGGCACAAGAAGAAAAGTCATTATCAGCTAGTACATAAAAGGTATCCTGAGACAAATTGAGGGAAAAGTTAAAATGAGTCTGTTAATGAATTACACCTCTGCAATTCCAATATAATTGCTGTCTGTGTTTGTTAAGTCAGGTACAATTTAGGGGCCGTTTAGTTTGAGAAAATATTTTCTATTTTCGTTTTTTGCTTTCACTTTGTTTCCTGTTTTCGAAAGTTTGTCCTGGAAACAATGAAAACAACTTTTTATTGTTTTCTGTTTTCACTTTTTCCCGTATAAACTTCAAAAAACAGAAAACAAAGTGAAAACAGAAAATGAAAATAGAAAACATTTTCTCAAACCAAACAACCCCTAAAATCCCTTCACTTTCTGCATTTTATGGTGTTTGTATTTGGATTATTTTTAGAGATTAGTTCAATAGTTGATTATATATATAATTGATTATGTGAAACATGTTTTATGTTTGGTTATGTTATATGAAAAGTGGTTTTAACTTTTAAGATAAGTCTATTTCGTTTGAATTGTCTAAAATTAGTTTTTATAGTAAAATTATAAAAAGCGTATGAGGTTATTTGTAGTATTTGATTTTGTATTTGAATCGATCAATTGTTGGGGATAAAATGGGAAAACAAAACTTAGCTAGAAAATAATCTATTAGTTTTTAATCATAATCTCTAAAATCTTGATTATTTGAAAAAAAAATAAAAATTCCTTTGAAGTAGATTTTAATCTGATTTTCAGCAATGTTACCAAACAGCAGAGAACAAGATTATAAATAGTTTTTTTATGGAAACAAATTATAATCTCTAAATATAATTCAATCCAAACACACTATATAGGATTCAATGTATGATAAAATTATAACTAACTATTATGAGATACTGGTAAAAGTTAAATCTAAACTTTATCAAGTAGAAGTTTATACTTTTGTGCTACGTGCACACATGGATATCTATACACTGTAGTTCGGAACTTTAGCCAAATCACCAATAAAGTTTCTGTTGTTCATTAATGTTTATCTTGTGCTACGTTTACTTTTGAGTCTCTAAGCTTCTGTTTCCTGCATTTATTTTTTACATTTTACATAAACAATCAATCCTTCTGTATTATTCGTAGAATCCACTCCAAGACACTACCCAGAACTTGAAATTTGGATGAACTTATGCATAGGCCAATGAATCTTGTGTCAAAGCGCATGCACACCTAATTTAAGCGTCTAAAATATTGTACAAGCATAGAAATAAACATTTATTTTATACCTAGCCATGTTATGCCTGAACATGTAAATGGTAATACTGCAGTTGGCTTAAGCATTTTTATGCGCTAGTGTTGATCAGTTATCATTCTGATTTGAGTTTTATTGGTCAACATGAATGCTTCTGCAATGCACCCTTCAAGAAATGAGCATCAATGCACCAGTCTTTAGTAGCCGTTGATAATGCACCATTTATGCTTGATAATTTAAATGTCACTATTATCAGTGGTTAAGATAGAAGGTACATCCACGCACCTTAACCAGGAAGGTGCATGTTAGATGCCTTGGGGTCAACATTTTTTCAAGAAAACTGCAACCTAGACCAGGAAAGAAAAAAGGTGAAGAGATTTTCTTTCTTTAGGGGCTTGAAATGCACAAGTGCTGGAGCTTTTCTTAGTAATACCCAACATGTTAGATACTTAGACCACTAGGTAACATATGCATCTTAAAATTGTATTTGAACATATTAAGATCTTGAGCTGACAAAATAAAAAGTCAACGGCAAGCCGTATAACAAATGATCAAACAAGCACGTAGAATCTTGTGTAGCTTTAACCAACCAAATAAAGCAAAAATGATAGAAATTATCCATGGTGTAAAGGTTTGTAATTTTGATCATTTGGTGCTATTACTGCAGTAGTAACTGACATTGAAATGAACCATGTCACTTCTATTCTTCTGAGACACCACTTAACTATAAAAAGCTAGATTCCTGATTACATTTTCTGCTCTTGCACGAACGAATCACATAGAGAATAAACCTTACGTTAGTAAATTTTGAGATTTTCTCCTGGAACAGCTTGTGCTTTAACAGCACCTGGCTTAACAGTTCGGCATTCTCGGCATGGTGATAGAAAAGACTTCATTTTCTGGCCAAGCCATGTCCTTGTCACCTTGCTTTCCTTGTTTGTATGTTTGCTTGCTTTGTTAAATTGTTTGTGATATTTCATAGTGCTGCCTGTTTTCTCGCTTGACATCTTACTACTGCCATGAGTTGCTAGTAACGAGATTGAGGAACTGGGTGGATTTGTGATCAGAGACTGATTTGTTTTGATGGCTAGTGCTTGTGGTTGAAGTTGACCATTGGAAATAAGCTGGTCAGCAGGAGTGATCTTGATTGGATTGACAGCAGGATTCAAGTTTGCTTTAGTGCAGGTAAATTCAAATTCTGGGTCATACTTGCTTACCTGGTAGTGTTTAGCCTGGTCAGGAGAAGGGGTCTTTGGTTGCTGGTCTTGAATAGAAACAAGGCCGCTAAAAGAGAGTGAGTCCAATGAAATGCTATCATCCGCAACATGCGAGGTGAGCTTGTTTCCGTCCATTGATTTATAACCAAAATGGTTAATGTGGGTTGGAAACTTATATATATCCAGAAACTCCCTAGACGTTGGGACCACTTTTTAATTCAGTTGGAATGTGTGTTGCCAAGTCGAAATTGTTATTTTGGTTTTATATTTTTCTTTTTATTGTCCGCTTTGTGGTGGAGAGGGGGTAAGCCAATGCGCATATTTAATTTTAGGGGTAATTCTTGAGAAGTTAACATGTTGGATCAAGAAAAAAATGATAAATAATAATTGGTGAACAAAGATCAAGTTACATAGGGGATATGACTTGTACATAATCATTTATCAACTCTCTTTGATGCCAGCATGTTATTAACTTTTCGGCCTCCAAGTTCAAGTAGCCAATTGAACTGAGTTTGTGTATTAAGCTTGTCATCTTTAGTCCGAGGTTTGTCTCATCTTCCGTTTGGCCCATATGTTCATTGAGGAGTCTGCGTATTGGTGGATATTACGAAGGTAGAGTGTATATATATATATATTTCTCTTTCTGAAGGTCATTGTCAAATCTCAATCAACTTATATGACACACAACCTATATAGCTTGCTCAAGTGGCTGATCCTACGAGGATGGCAAGTGTTGTAGATGAAGAGTGGACAAATGATTTGTTATTTCTTTGCTGTGAAATCATCATAGATAATACGTTTCCCTGTCATTTTCTGTTCTGGTTTTTACGTAAACATGTAGTTACATTACCGACGTGCGACGGTTGTCATTGGACACTAGCCCAAGTAGTCATTGAAGTGCTATGTTAATTTTTGTAACTAGTATATACTTTGCTTTCTTGAAGAGATACGAATGTAACTGCGACTGTTCGTTGGATTGAGAAAGGACCCAAGTTTCGCATCTGTGCATGTTTTTAATCACCGGATAGAATTAATAGAACCATGCATGTTTTTCAGAGGTTGAATGGTAAGAGGTACAACGAGGAATACTACGTCGTTAGTATCGAAGTATGATAATATTAACAACTAACAGGAAAAGGAAAATTTCAGATGACTATTTTTGGATTGTCTCATAACGAAAATGTGAATTTTCTACTTATTTATAATTTATAATTTGTGGACTTGAAATATGAAAGCTGAATCAACCTTCAATTTATTTCTATACTATCCACGAAACTGTAGTTTGAGTTTGTGGCCAATAGATTATGGTTAAATTTTTGTATTGTAGGAGTGATGGTTGATGCCAAGATGGCTATTCTCTTCAACTATTAAACATTAAATGTATTCATGGGTTGGGTTGGGCCGAGTCTTGAAAATTCTGAAAACCAATCCTGTAGTAAATAGTCTGGTTTAGTTGATTCTAACTGGATCCATCGTGTGAATTTTTTTTTTATGAACTGAAAATTCCATTGGTGTTGGAACTGGCTAAAAGGGTTGATGATGTGATGATGTATTGCTTTGAAAAAAAGCCGTAGAAATAAATATTTGTTTGGGTTCATTGTAATTTTAAAGTGTGTAACCCAACTCAAAAGGGAATGGTTAGCTACGAGCATCGCCAACACTGTATCTTAGGTGCGTTTCTTAACTTTAAGATATGTTGTTTAACAAAATTTACGATTGGAGCAAATGAGTTGGCGTTTCCTGTTCAAGCATCGTTGCTTATATAAGCAACGTTCCTCAAAGGTTTCTTAAGAATAAAAAATGATTTTTTCATACTTAGAAGGAGGGAAATTAATATGTGGGGTTAATTGTAGGACCCACTTAAATAAGTTAAGAACTCACTTTAAGTAACTTTAACATTAGAGTAAATTTTTGGGTAGAGTTCTTAAACTTAGGTGGCATTGTAGGACCTACAAATTTGTCCTAAGCAACTTGTATAAGTAACCCATGGTTGGAAATGCTCTAATAGGGCTACGCTGATAAAAGCAGGAGCTAAGTGAAACGATCTATCCGACATGACTCATGAGCAAGTTGAGATTATGCTTTGTCAATTTATCAGCAACCTGGTTAGCTTCTCTAAGCCTATGCATCCAAATGCCTTCAAAACCAGAAAGCTGATTAATCTTCACTGCTAAAGGATAATATCTGAGTGGGAGAGCATCCTTTACCTCTACGAATGAAATTGATGGCTGCTAGGGAGTCAGTTTCCGAAATGATTTTTCTGAAGGAAACTTATGAATTATAGGTCTTATAACAATGTAGTAAAATTTTTCTTTAAATTTGAGTGATACTTTTCTATCGCACATCACAGGTGAAACGTTTCTCTGTTTCATAACCTTACTTGAGTTGTGGTTGAGATTACCCTTTATCTTTGTCATTTTGTATGATGATCTTAAGGTACTTAAAATATGTATGACGGGACCCTCAACTTCACTTACAACACGAGGATAATTTTCTTAGAGTATGTATATTTAGTAGTAATCGAAATAGAATGAAAAGGGATTAGACAAAAAGGAAGAGAATGAAAAATGGAATATAAATACTATTCATTTGTTCGTATAATTTATGATAAAATGGAATAAAAATTTTCATTCTATTGCTTGAAAAGTAGATGAAATAGTGTGAATTATAATTTTATTATTCTAATATTATCCTTATTTCAAATACATTAATTAGATTATTTATAATTGATAAAAAAACTTTAATTATTCTCATTTTCCATTTTTTTTAGCACATCTGCCTATACAACTTAGTATTTGCTCTCAGATTAATACTTGTATTATTAAGATACTAAAATCCCTAGCGGTTGTTTTTTACTTTTGTTGTAGGAATTAACACCAATAGAGTGATTTAATGAATGTTTTAATTTTTATGGTCACCGATACAATAATTCATGACAGTCTAGAAATTCGATTCCAAATCCTATTTGACGTGCAAGATTAACTATACGCCATGGCCACTACTAATATCAGAGAAGATGGTTAAAAGAGTGAAGATGGCCGACAGTGAAAGGGAACTGTATTTTGGGTCAAAAATAGCATGGTAATTTTATAATTAAATAAAAATAAATAAGTTCCATTTTACTCTTCCCAAATTAAAAGAGAAAAAAATAAATTAAGTGATGAAATGAGATGGTATGAGTTCTATCAGGTTTTATTCTAACCTATCCTACTTTAGGTAATCCAAATAATGATAACTCATCCCGTTGCATTCCATTCCCCCATTCCATCTGATTCCATTAATATAATGTACATAATCTTGACATTTTCGGAGGATACACACAAATTAACCAGACTAGCGGCCCAATAGTGATGTGCCAGTGCCAGTCCTCTCGGATTCGGCAGTACTTCATGACGGGGCCTGCTATTTCCAACTTCTCTCACTCTTTTTTAACTCTCTTTGTTCTTCCTACCCTCAATTTATCGACACAACGAAAATACATTTTCTTTGTATATCGAAGTTCGATACAATTTTCGTGTGTATATTTCTAAGATACACAACAGAAAAGTATTTTTGTTGTGTAACTTCGATACACAACCATTGTGTTAATTTTTTTCGAAAAAATTAATTAAAATATTAATTATGATATAATTTACTATTTTTAATGTTAATTGTATTAATTATGAAATATATTATCATTTTTAATTGAAATCAAATTTATTACGATACAATTTACCTTTTTTAATAGTAATCAAATTACTTATGATATAATTTTAAAAAATATACAATACAAATTACTATTTTTAATAATAATCAAATTAATTATGATGCAAATTTTATTTTTTAATAATAATCAAATAAATTATGATACAATTTTTAAAATATACGATATAAGTTACCATTTTTAATAGTAATCGAATTAATTATGCTATAAATTACCTTTTTAAATATTAATCAAATTAATTATGATGCAATTTACAATATTATTAAACAGGGTTATTTGCATCATAATTAATTCGATCACTATTAAAAATGATAACTTATATCGTATATTTTTTAAAATTATATCATAATTAAATTGATTACTATTAAAAAAGAAAATTTGCATCATAATTAATTCGATTATTATTAAAAAAGGTAACTTGTATCATATATTTTTTTAAAATTGTATCCTAATTAATTTGATTTCAATTACAAATGGTAATCTATATCATAATTAATATGATTAATATTAAAAAGGATAAATTATATTATAATTAATAATTCAATTAATTTTTTTAAAAATTAACACAACAAATGAAAATGCGTTTCTGTTGTGTTGAGGGGGTGCGCCTTCCATACACAATGGAAACATGCTTCCATTGTACAATATACACAACAGAAATATGTTTCTGTTGTGTATGGAAGACACACTTTTTTAATACAACAAAAATACGTTTCCGTTATTTATTTTGTATAATAAAAATGTGTTTTCGTGAGATATTTTTAAAAAATAAAATAATAAATAATATATGGGGTAAAAAAAGTGAAAAATTGGGTGAGGTTAGCAGGGCCCTGCATGACCTGGATCGTGTCTGTGGGCGAGCATAACCGTGACACTTTTGGACCGAAAAAGAAATAGTGGATTATATTCGCTTCATCATTATGCTACTTTTCTTTCTTATTTGAGAATATACACTTCTAGTTTTTTAAAAGACGAATATGTGTTATATATGAGTTAATTTTAATGTAAATAAGTATTATAATTTTTTTTTATCTTATGGTGATTCTCAACATGATTAATAACTACTTTTAAACATTTATTATCAATTCTGTAATTTTAAAAAAAGAAATAAAATTTTAGATAAAATTTCAAACCTAATAATAAAAGTATTTAAAACTTTATTTTACCTTCTAAAATACTTAAAAAAATATTAAGATATTTAAAATTAATTGTTGGTTACATTGAAAGTTATAGAAAAAAAAATGTTACTGAGAAACATTTTCATAATTATTCATTTATATTGAAAAATATTAAAGTGTAACTTATATTATGTTTAAAGGGTGGGAAGTATTTATTTTAAAATAAAAGAAGGAGGAGAGTGTAATTTTAACATCTCTCAAAAGCGAGTAGTGTAATGTACTTTAAAAAAAGTCAGACACCCTTAATCAGTGGAAAATAAAGCATGCTATTGCTACTTGTAATGTAATTAAAAATAAAATCACACACTATTGCTACCTAATCAGTCCAAAATAAAGCATTATATACGATAACGAGAAGGTTATTTTCATATAAAAGAGAGATAAGAAAATCTTAGATGACCAACATTAAAAACTTATGGCAACTAATTAAAAATATTACATATGTTTTTTAAACATCACATGCATTTTATATTTTAATTTTAACTATTTATGATAAGATTCAATAATTAATATTTATTTTTCTTACTCTTTAATATAAAAATAACTCTTTCGTTTCATATATACCTCTTATATAGGTAGAGAGAATAAATAACTTTATTTATAAACTTTCTATTGTTCGAAATATTATTTTTTATAGCCACCTGTAACATCTAAGTTTATAAATATAGTCAAACATTTACAAATATTTGGAAAGAAATTCAATTAATTATTTTTAGTTTTTATTTTAAATACGATAGAATATTATATAATACATTTTTTATGGAATATAGTACTCTATTTTTGAAGAAATTATTAGGTAGTTTAAAACTACCAAATATCCATGGTCCCAACCAATGTGTATATAACATATATTTAAATTTTACAATTTTCTAAAAAGAATTAATAACACTTGATTACATATCAAGTAAAGATTAATGAGACCATGATTGTTTTATGCATACATTTATGAATTATTGTTTTCACTTAATCATTAGTCTTGAGTTTGAATCTTAAATATATAGTTGTGTTAAATACTCAATTTTCTTTGTTGTCATTTATAATAATCTTGCTCAACAGTGGTCTAAAAAAAAGCTATTTATGCATACAATTACGAATTATTGTTTTTGGCTTATCACCGTGGAAGGACAAACAATTTCTCTCCAAATCTGGATCCTTCCTTTGAAGGATTGATTCAGACCTAGGCCATATATTAATCCACATGCACCATTGCATAATTCATCTTAGCAGTAAATAATAGAAAATACCCACAAGGGGTGAGATGAGATTGTAAGGATTTCTTCTCCCTTAACTAGGTCTCGTATTCGAGTTTGGGAATGAAACACCTCTAAAACCCGTGAGGGAGTGCTTTGCTTCCTTTAATTGAGCCTATCCGGCACAAAGTGGTGAACCTCTTTTCCATCATTTTAAATTAATCAAAAATAAATAAATAAAAGAAAACAAAGCAACAAAGAGTGGGGTCCACGATCATTGCCACTCCTTATCCCCGTCACCGTAAGCCCCACATTTGCTCTGAAGAATAGGACAAACAATGCAACTAATTATATGTTTTCATCTGTACACTTGTGAGGCAACCCACTACCCACCGACTGACCTCTCTCCCAATATTTCACCAAGATATTATTTCGCGGGTCCTACATTTACCAAGTCTTCATCCTTATCCAATTCCCTCTCACTCTTTCCACCCCGTTTTTCACTATCGCCACTCACCATCATATCGTAACCAAAAAAAAAAAAAAAAAAAAAAGGTTACACTTGGAAGCAGCAAAACAGTTTATCCCACTTCGGTCAGAGATATTTTATTTTTAGGCATTATCACTTAGGATCACCCTCTATATATACAGCGGACACAACCTCGTTAAGAACCCCCAATAATCAGTTTTCGTCAAGAGCAAAGGCTTCCAAGATGGTTCTTCTAGAGAAGCTTTGGGATGATGTTGTGGCCGGCCCTCAACCTGAGCGTGGCCTTGGCAAGCTCAGAAAGCTCACCACCACCATCAAAACTGGTAGCCTTCTTAATTACATATATATTAACAACAATATTCTATTAATATACTCCTAACTCTATAACATAAATATGTAGAGCTAAACTAATTCGAATGTTTTAATTTGGATGCAGATGAAGGAGAAAGTAGCAAGTTCCAGAAGACCTTGTCGATGCCGTCGACACCGACAACCCCGATGACTCCGACGACACCAACGACGCCGGGATCGGCGCGTAAAGCTGACAACGTTTGGAGGAGCGTGTTCCATCCTGGGAGTAACTCTGCCACAAAGACCATTGGGGCTCAGATGTTTGACAAACCACTGCCAAACACTCCCACTGTCTATGATTGGTATATATATATGCACACCTTATTATTGTTGTTATGATCTTTTAATTTGGCTATAAATCACTCAACCACTTTGCATGCATACATAACAAGAAGATGATCATTATGCTATAAGATAAGTCACAAGTTGAAGACAAACCATGGGACCATGTCTAATAATTTCTCCACGTAGAAATCTCTCTCTCTCTCAAATTTTACTGAGATGTGTCTCTCTTTTTTTCTTTGAAGTTTTTATCTTACTTTTATTTTTATTAAAAGAAACAATGGTACGTATGAGATCTAACACTCTCACTAGTCCCTGGATAACTAGAGTTTTTATATAGGTAAATAATGTGATTTTTCTTTGCAAAGTTGTACTACTATTTACAGTTTTATATTATTATGCTTTGGTATGCGCGTGGGATGCGTTTTGATTGAATCCTCAAGTGCTGCGTGTTTATGTGTGTAATGTATAGTATTGGGGTGATGTGAGCCGTTAGATCTTTGGAGAAATCAACGGCTGATGTTGTATCACTTCAATCAAACGGTTGTTTTTGTATATGGTTGTGCTATAATGAAGCGGGTTGTGTGTGATTGCAGGCTCTACAGTGGGGAGACCAGGAGCAGGCACCGCTGAAGTGTCTATGAAGCATGTGGGTTGCTTGTAAATATTGTCGTTTTTGGTTAAGCGCCTGCCACGTTTGCATCTACCATTATACGTCGAGAATTAATTGGTCTGTTGCTGACTGAAATATTACTAGCGTGTTTGGTTTCTGCGAGCAAGTGAATGTAAAATGCTAAATAATTAGTATGCTTTGTTTGTTTGTTTGTCGTTAAGTTTTGTTAGCCAGATATGCCTTGGAACTTTGGCGATTGGTTAATCTTTTTCCCCCCTTTGTTAAGCGATTATTATTATTAAGATAAATAAAATTGTGTTATAACTAGTATTGTAAATAGTGCGATCTGTAATTATACAACTTTACCTCAAGTAAAAAATAATTACATATTGAAAGTTATGATATTCTTAGACTGCCGGGGGATTTGTCTTGGCTAAACATCATAGAATATTTAATCAGTGAGATAAGTAAAATCTTTATGGATTCGCTGTGTCTTCTCGCAATAATTCACTTGTAATGTTTACATCGTACGAAATTGGTGGTTGTCCTAATCAACCAAATATAATATTTAGTAATAATTGAAGTTTTCTAGCCCTCCTTTTTATAAGTAAATAAATGATGTAACAGAGAGATATCTCATCCGTAGTTTGAATATCGATAATTTAAGATCAGCCCATTGATAATATCGTGAAACCTTGACTTTTCTGTCTTGCTTTTTAACTTTTAGGAAAAAATAAAGAAAGAAATTTGATATCCTTTCATTTTCGGCTTTTGCGTGTTGATTTGTATTTTGGACCAACCTTTAGCAGAAGCTTATCCTTTTTCAGAGGGAAATGTTTAAATTTAAATTAAAAAGAAAATTAAAATTTTGTTTCTGAAAATATTTGTTCTGTTTTTTAATTAAATAGAAAATAAGTTAATATCTGTTTTCATCTCCTTTTTGTCTTTCCTCTTTCTTATCCAAACCAAAGGGATGGGCCTACCAAGAAAGCTTATCCTAGACTTTTGATACAAACATCGAATAGAAACGGTGGTTGTTGAAATTATAACTCTTAATAAATAATTTGAAATAATGACTTTATAAGAAAAAATTTGTGAGTTGTTCCTATTAATTACACTGTTTGGGTGTTTTGGGAGAGAGGATAACTTGTTTTCCAAGTTGGATATAGCAATATTAATATCATTGTTCATGGCCCATGATAGTGCTAATTTATATAACCCTGCCCCCTCTGTTGACCCAAAAAAGGACTCTGCTCCCTCTCGATAATTCAATTTGCCCGCACTTCATTGCTCTTTCGGAGTTGCCTTGGTGGCTTTGAGCTTTAATATACATTTGCACATAATTTAGATTTTTTTAAAAATATTTTTCATTTAATTTTAAAATCAAATAGTAAATGGTTTTTATTATGAATAAATTTTTAAAAAAATAAATCTATATGTTATTATTTGATTTGAGTACATGACACATAAGGAATTTCGTTTGCTTTGAATTATTCTTAATGCGTCCATCCTCTGAGAACTGTTTGCTTTTACATTCACAAAAGTACCGAACAACTACGAACCAGGGAACAAAACAGCATGGCAATCACATCAATTTAAATAAAGATTCGAGTGTGTCTACTGCAAAAGAAACAAATAAAAGTAAACGAATAAATTGCAAACAGAAAATCATTAAAATGGTATCAAGTTTTTGTCACACTTTTAGTCTTGTAAAGCATCATTTGCACGATATCAAATCAAATAGAACACGCTATCCCTCGGTGCAATTCAACTTTTCCACAGCTGCAATTAATCAACATTGCTGCTTCTAATTCAAGTATAACTCAGCATTGCTAGACATGTCTAAAAATACATGCCTCTAAAATCTCCTCCTTGGGTTTTGCATCCTAAAAACAGCAAGGATCTTTTCTTTGCTATCAGATCTTATGCTATTCACTGGCAATGGTATAGCCTCTAAGCCCATTAACCTGGCTACAACCCCTGGTTTACACCACACCACACTCTCCCCTGCCAAAGTGTGTGGCAAAGACATACCCTTATCAAACCTAGACCCTAAATCGTTACTCTCTTCTAGTAACCCTCCCCTTAGTCTTCTATCATAGCAAACTGATCTTCTTCCTTCTGTGTTCCCAAAACTTGACCGGTACAATGCATCCCTACCACCATCAACTGACAACCTCGGGTACTGATTTAAACCTTTCCTTGTAGACCTCAAAATGTTAGAGTCATTCACACATGACATCCTGCCCCTCGTTCCACCGAAATCATCACCGAGCTTAGATTCCAACTCAAATTGCAGCATGAGATCCTGCAGTGTTGGTGAGCTTACCTTGCTAGGGAAGTGAACTTGGCATTGGTTGCTATTGCCTGTAGTATTATTTTGCTTGTTGAGAGTGGAGGTTGACCCTTCGCCATAGCAGCAAGTTCTGATGTCTTTCTTCATCTTGGTTTCTCCCACTGAGTTCTTAAGGAGAATAAGGGCATGCCCTCCCTTCAAATATATATGCAAGTCTTGAGAAAAAGGGAAGCGGTGCATGAGCCTCAATGGGGTTTTGAGTTTTATTGCGTATAGAGAGAAATTGTTGGATAAATTAATGCATTGAAAATGAAATGTCAGTGATTAATGAATAGGAGCGGTGTGGCACTCAATGGAGCATGACTTGCCAAGCAAAATTCGATGAGCCTTAATAGCACACAAGTGATAGATGTGGTCATAACGAAAGAAATTCACTGGTTGTTCATTTCTTCGTTACATAGTTGCTTAGGAGTTTATGCATAGCAGAGTGTACCTGTCAGTGCATATCATAGCTCACCGCAATTTGGTTGAGAAATGTAGGTCATTTTTTTATTTTTTTTGCCCAGGTATTCTCTTGAGGTAAGAAAATCTATTTAAGAAACTGATATTTTTCAATAGAAGCTCTTCCATATACATAGATTTAGGATCGAACTCCTGATCACATACTTAAAAACATAATTATCTGTCAACTATACCATATCATATTGGTAATGTAGGTAATTCATTAAAGTAGCGGGAAGCAGAAACCGTAGGAGAAGCTTGTAATCTTGCACAGTATTTGTTCAATGACATCGACCTCTTTACAACAAACTTGGACAGTATTTAATATTTGTGCATTTTGTCATACCAAATGCATGATAATATAAATTTTAAAATAAGATTAAATTTAAGAATTTAATTAAAATACATTAATAGTCTAAAGTTTTTACATTATCATTCAATGTCTTATAATTAAAAAATAAAAAATGTTGATTTTTTTAGTAATTATTTTAAAAGTTATATTTAATATAATTTTTAATTGACTATTAGTATAAAAACATATACATGAATAATATATCAACATTAAACTCCAAATTTAATATAATAAAATACAAAATTATCTATTTATAAGAATCAATAAATAATTTACTACGTTAAATGCTGTTTGATTTTAATACAGATGAGTCAACCTCTTATTGATGTAATATACAATTGGGGTTATTATATTTTTATTATCAAATTTTTAAATAAAACAGTAACATATGGGAATTTTTTTAAAAAATATCTAATATATTTTAAAAATATTATATAATATTAAAAGTAATATCCACACATTATTATTTATTTTAAAATTTTAAAAAGAAAGATATAAAAAATTTCTAATTTCCTTTCTCTACAAGCAAGCATGACAAATAAATTCATTATTTCACTATTTATTTACCTTGTGTTTGGATGAGAAATTTTAAGAGGGTAATTCATTTTTATAGAAAATTTAAAATACTTTGTGGTGAAATATGTTGTTTGGATAGGGAATTTAGTAAGAAATTGAAATTCTAGTAATTTATGAAAATATTTTGAATACCTGAAATGGTAGCATTTCATATTCCACTAAAAAAGTAAGAATTTAAAATTCTTCATATTCACTTTCTTTCACCTCTATATTTATTGTTTCTCTCCTTTCTCCTTTCTTTCTTCTCTCTCTTCTTTCTCTCTCCTCTCTTTTTGTTCTCTATTTTTTATGGCCTCTCTCTCATATATCTCTCCTCTCTTTCATCTCCCTCTTTTCACTCCCTTTCTTCTCTCTTCTCCCCTGTGTCTCATCTCCCTCTCCTCTCTCTTCCATCTCTTTCTTCTTTTCTTCTTTCTCTTCTCTTTATTAATATTGACGTAAAAAATATCAATATTTATATTTTTGAATTATTAAATATCATTTAACAGTAAAATTATTTGTGAATTATTAAATATTTAAAAATTGACCAATGTTTATTTTCAAAAAATTTTAATATTAAAATTTTAATTTTTAAATATATATTTTAAAAATTAAATTTGTATACGGTGAAAATTAAAATGTCATATCCAAACTTAGAATTTGAAATTTAAAAAATTTGAATTGATTTATCTAAACAGATCATTTAATAAATGAAAGAAATTTAAATTTAGCAATTCAAATTTTAAGCATTTCAAATTCTTTGAAATTTTAAAATTCTTCATCCAAACACAGCTAGGAATATTCACTAGTAAGAATGGTAATTGGCACTCTACCTTAAGTGTATATATTTTGATTTTTTTAAAGATTTTTTGAGCAAGTTAAGTATTTTAATTTTAAAATTAAACAAATTTTTATTTTTTGTTATTTTTTAATTTAAAACTTCCAAAAAAATATTCAAATAATTAAGGATTTACGAAGAATTAGTGATATGAAATAATTTAAAAGAATAATAAAATTTGAAATATTTTAATAAGATGAGAATAGAGTTGAAAAAAGAAAAGAATTTTTTTTTATTTTTGGGTTAAATTTAATATTTTAATTGATGAAATTTTAAAAAAATTAAAATAATTTAATTAATTTAGTTTATAAATTTTTAAGTAAAAAAAGTAAAAGATTAAAAGTTTTAAATGAAAAGTATAGAAAATATTTAAGTGTGATAATTAAAAATTTTACCAAATTAAATTCGCCTAAAATTCTCTCTTCTTTCATTACATAGTAATCTTTATAACAACTTACGAGACTAAAATTAGTTTTTTAAGATTTTATAATTTTTTAAATTTAAATTATTGTTATTATGAATATGTTATTGTCTTTAAATTTAAATTTAAATTAAATCATACTTTATTTTAATTTACAACATTTGCTATTATTTTTTAATTTAAATTAAATTGTATTAATTGAGATTATTATGATTATGCTATTATCTTAAAATTTAAATTAAATCTTAATTTGAATAAATTGATTCTAAATCCTACACCCTCCCTTAAGAATGCACGTTAGAGAGTGTAGAAGGAGTACAATGTCCTTTTTTAGGAAGAAGTGCTTTTGTTTCAAAAATCTCGATCAAAATGACTTGCACTTGTGGTCTGTTTGGCAAGAGTGAAATGAGAAAGAAATTGGTTGGAGAGGATGAAAATGGATAAATAAGAAATAAATGGTATTTGGTAGGGATGGAATTAAGAGGTGAGAAATATAAAGTGGGTGGGTCCCACACTAAAAATTTTCATCTCTCAAGTGGTGAGAAATAATGAAGAAAAGCAACGATAATTTGTGGAAGACATCAATAGTCGATTATTACTTTATAATAATCGACTATTGATTTCAGGTGGGCTTTTTGTACATGGTTTCAATAGCAATAGTTGACTATTGTATACTATCAAAAAACCAACAGTCGACTATCAAGTGCAAAATTTAAAATTTTATTCAATTTTCTATTTTTCTTTCCTATTTCTCACTTATTTTTCTTAAACCAAACACCTCTATTTCTACTTTATTTCTCACCTATTTCTGCCTTCTTTATTTTCATCTACTTTATTTCTCACCTATTTCTTTCCTTCCTACCAAACACACCCTTGGAGACCATAAGTCAAGGTACTTTCATAGGGTGACAGTGATCTATAGAAAGAAAAACATGGTTGAGATGCTTCAGGGTGACAAAGGTAACTAGATATCTAATTCTTCTCATTTAAAAAGCTTGGTCACCAATTATTTCATGACATTCTTCACAGATAAAGGTGCATATACTCCTCTTAGTCTAAGAAGGGTGTACCTGAGATTAAATGAAGATCATTTTTGAGTCTTTCAAAATAATTAAGGGGTCACAAGAGATGAAATTTATAGAGTTATACATAAGATGAGGGTCTTTAAAACTCTTAGCTAGATGGTTTACAAGTTGTCTTTTACTAGAGTCAATGGGATATATTGGAGATGATGGTGTCAAGATGATAAGAGAAATTGTCCAAGATTCAACAAAGACTTCAGACATTAATAATACTCTTATAGCTCTAATTCTCAAAATTGAGGTAGTGTGTTCCTCTGAAGATTTTTGTCTCATCAATCTTTATAGTGTGCCTTACAAAATCATCACAAAGATCCTTGCCCAAATAGTGCATATAAAGCTGGTAAAAAAAATAAATCCATATCCGCGGTAGAAGTCACCGTGGATAGAAAATAGATAGCTTAATGAGTACCTACAAATAAAATAAATGGGTTTTTCTCTGTATTCGCTTATTAATGGGGGTGGGATTGGGTAGCATGTTACTCGTTCCAGTGGATACCTACAATTTAAACTTAATTAAATATTCTTAATTATATATAAAGTAAGTTGCTCTAATTTATTTTTAGTATAAATACATGTTTAAAATTTATTTTTTTATATTTGGTTTTAATTTCTTTACTTTTATTTGAATATTTTAAAAAATATCCATGGATAATGTATACCTGCAAGTATTCATGAAATTCGTAAGGATCCATTTAATAGATACTCGTGCGGGTATAGGGGTTGCAAAGCGGGTTCGACCCACCATTTTTGGCGGGGTGAGTAAGCCACTAAAACCTGCCAACCCGCCCCGCCCAACCCACCAACCTGGCAGGCCAACCCGTGGGTTAGGCAGGTCAACTTGCGGTCCGCCACTTTTTTTGTTTTAAAATTTTTTTCCCTTCCTTAGTTATTGTACCAAAGACATTAATAATAATAAAAAGTATAAGATGCTCTACACACACCACTCCACATTCGTAATGTTATCCTAAAAAATATAATGACAACAATAACACACGCGTTTGGGGTTAGTTCTACTTGTAATTAAATACAATTCAATGTTATACTAAAAAATATAATCCCTCATACTTTTAAATGAGATGTGTTATTTATTTTCAAGTAAATTATTTTTATAACTTTTGAATAAAAAAATATAATTTCTCTTTCATTTATTTAATGTATAATAAAATAATAATAAAATTATATGTCAAATGTAACACCCCCACTTTAACTTACTTGTTTGTTTTTCTAATTATTTTATGATTAATTGTGAAAAATAAAATAGGAACCTCAAGAGTATGATTTTCATGAATATATTCATGTTAGCAAGTTCTATCTAGTTTATATTTTAATAATTTATTTGGATTAGGGCCCGAGAGCGATAAAACAACTGATTTATCCCTAAAAACTTGCATAATAGGATAAAATAGCAGAAATTATCTAGGGTGGTTTAATTTTTTTTTAAATCACATTTATATTCAAAATAATTAATAATAATTTTATAAATTTTTCGGAATTTTTTGAGATAGTTTTTGGGAAATGATCGTTATACCCTTAGCCGACTGTGAAAGCCAGTAGGAGACTTTTTAACCTAAAAAAAATTTTAAAAAATTTATATTGAGTATATTTTAATTATACCAATATTATTTTAAGGGAAAAATAGTGAAAAGTCAAAAATATATTTATTTGGCAAAAATTGGATTTATTGGCTTAAGAAATGTCTTTTTAATGGAAAAATTTATTATAAATAACATGTACATGAGAAAAATCTGAAAAATTTTCGTAAAGCTTACTAAAATATACTTGAAAATGTGGTGTGGTCGGATTTTTCGAAAACCTATCCAAAATTTCTATCTAATTTTGTTGCATTAAATTAATATTTAATTATTTTTAATATCTAATAATTATATAAAATAATTTTTTTCAAATTCCAGAAGTCTTGACTGGTCTGGGACATTTCCCTTTTGACCACATGTGGAAAGTACAATGAAAATTGATACTGTATGATTTTTGAGTCAAAAATTAAATCCAAAATGCCGACTTTTTGACCTATAAATAACCCCATCAGCCACTCTACTATTACACACTCTTTCCTTCAGATTTTCAGAGCTCTCCCTGCCCCTCCCAGCTGCTGGAACGTGCAGCACTCTCCCTTCTCCCCAAACTCTTGCAATTTTTTTTCTTTCATCACCATTAAGAGCTTTCACCAAGTTTTAAAATCCTAAACCTCTAAAGTCACCTCTCCTCTCCTAATCTTCTACCAACAAGCCTTGTTTAGAGGTAAGGAGAGTGGGGTTTTAGCCTCTAAAGTTTGTTTCTTAATGGGTGTGTGAGTGTGTGGGTTTTCCCTTAAACCCAATTAGTATATTAATCCTACTACTACTACTATATAATTATTTATATTCTTGTCATTTAAATTATTGCTTTATTATTATGTCATTTACTTTAATGTCATTTATTTTCTTGTCTTATTATTATTTCCATTATGTTGCAATTTATTTTTATTTTATGCTTTATTTATATTTTTGCCCATTTACATTATGTCATTTACTTTATTGTTTAAGTTCTTGCTATTTAAATTCTTGCTCTTTAGATTTCTTGCTTTACTTATTGTCATTTGAATTTTTGCCCATTTAAATTATTGCCATTTATTTTATTGTTAAAATTATTATTGCTATTCTATTGTTATTTACTTAATTTCACTTTATTGTTATTTTAATTATTGTCATTTATTTTGATGTTACTTTCATTACTATTTTGGCATTATATATTATAACTTAAATATCCTATTATGAATAGCTATTATGGGCTTATTTTCGTGCAAAAATAGCTATTTTCAAAAAAGCCCAATTTTAAGCTTCAAGATCACTTAGAGAAAATTTTTTGGAATCTATTTTCTCCTCACAAGGCTCTCGGCCATATTCAAAGAAAAGGGAAAGAAATAATTTTTTTATGTCAATTAACTTATTAGAATGGGTTAGATGGTTGAAAAATAATAATTAAAAAAAAATCAATTTTTGACCACATAGAAAATGAACTCAATTTCTAAAAAAGAAAAACAATAATTTAGGTTTTTTCTACAAAGGGCATTCGGCCCATTAAAGAAATAAATCAATGAAGAAGATGAATCTTTCATTTAGATTTAGCATTTTTGATAAATACTTGAATTGATAAAAATTGGTAAGAATATATCCTAAGGAAAGTTAAAGAAAATATTTTCTTGAAAAAGCAAGTTCTACTAAGTTTTTAGAAATAGAGTTTAGACTTCAGGCCCAAATTTGGAAAAGTTTTCAGGATAAAGACCTTATTAGATAATTTTAAATTGTTACCATTAAACTACTATTTTGAACAAATTATGGCTAGTGTGAAAATAAATAAATAACATCAACAAAGGTTTTAATAAAATTGTGCGTCTTCTTGAAATTAAAAGTGTTGGTTCTTATAAGATGAATAATTCGAATCTTAGTAAAAAGGAAATAATTGAAGAGAAACTCTAAGTATGCTCTGTGGTTGCAGCATAGTCTGATCTTCTACATCAGAAAAGAGCTTCTCTAAAAATTTTACGTCCTAGTCATAATTGTAGACGAAAGTTTTTCTCTTTAAAATAGTCTGATTTGAAAAGATAGAAAAGGATAAGGACAAATCAAAATAATTAAAATAAGAATTGCAATAAATTTATAAACGTGTGAGAATGAATATGCATGACGCTTTGGTTATTGATATTTCCTTCCCTGTGATGTTCATATTGAATTGTTTCTAAGCTCTACGAAAATGTGATGGATGAATGACATCTCTGTAATGAGTAACTCTGGAACTCTGCTGGATTATCCAGAGAGTATGTCTTGAAACTTAGAAAGCAAAGTCATAGGAAAACCCCGATTGAGTTAGGACCATGTTGAGAAGCATGAGTGCTTGTGTCTGGGAAGTTACAGTTTGGTACATTGCGGGATGAAAGGCAAGGACCATTGTTTGGGTCTTGAGGGTAAAGGTGTTGAGTTGTGAACATCCCAATGGTTAGGTTAGCACCCTGAGTTGGGGTAAATCACATAAACCGGCTTGACAACCCTGACGCCTGCTCAGCATCACCATGATTGGTGTAGTGTATATCCCTGATGGGCGTGTGGCCCTTTCCTCGAGGATGATGATTACGACATGGATGTCTGTACCTTGTGAGGGATTATACGAACTCCCAATCACTTCCCAATGATTCCTGATGGTTAAAGTAAATAATCAGAGATGGGTATGGATCCATACGTCTGGTAAAGGTTGAGATTGAGTCGTAATAACGTAGGTCAGACCTTAGGATTTCCCCTGATTGCTTATTTAAATTGTTGTTTGTAGCCTATTAAGGAATGAATGAGGCTTTTATAAAAACCTCACTTCTTTCTTGTTTGTTTTTTTCATATACGATCGTGGCACAAGCAGATGGACTCTGAGGATTGGCAATGACGACTATTCTACGTATGACTTTTGTAGATTTTATAGGATGGGCTAGCCTAGTATAGACCTATACTGCTCTGACATAGGTCATTTTGTTGTACAGATACGGATGAGTATTTAGGACATACTTTTGTTGTAATTGCTGCTGTATTTCTTATATATGTACTCTGATTTTGTACGTAAGACTTGATGTCTATTTCATGATCGTGGTTCTTTATATAATGTCTCTTGGAATTACTAAATGCTTGCGAAAAAAAAGAGTACGTAATAGTTTTAAATCAAGCTGACGTTCTAACAAACGAATTAAAAAATAATAAAATAAAATGAATGTATGTCTTATTATAGCAGGTGTTACATCAAACAATCAAAGATTCAAAGTGATATAATGTGTATTAAAATAAAAATTATTTAATCCAATTCAATTAGATGATAACAAAAAAAAAATTAATTTTTTTTTAAAGTGGGGTGGGTCAACCTGCCAACCTGCCAACCTGCCAACCTGCCTTTTGTACAACCCACCAACCCATTCATTATTCTTTGGTGGGCCAATCCACAACTAAGCGGAAAGGGTTCAACACTTCAACCTACTTCTCGCTGGCGGGTCAACTCGCCTCGCCTTGCTTTTGGCGGGTCGGGGTAGGGCAGGGCAGGTTGGCCCGCTTTGCCACCCTTATGCGGGTACAAGGCTAGTATAAGGTGGATTTTCATCCAATGGGGTAGGTGACAGGGGATTACTATTGTTACCCACCTTGCTACATTGCCATCCTTAACTACGTACTATGATGGACTATTTAATCAATCTCTGTCGAAGCAAACTCACTCTTGGAAGGCAAAGTAGAGACAACATATAACATCATCATAACATAAGAAGTAATCCATTCAATGAGGAGAAGAAAATGTAATAATGGTTGGATGACCATCAAGTTGGACCTTGAGAAAGTGTATGATCGATTGAAATGGGAATTCATCAAGGAAAACTTGGAGGGCATAGGCTTTTGTAAACATAGAAAAACACAAGAAAAGATGTTAAATTGTGTTTTTAAAACTTTTCACAAATTCTTCCTTCTTAAAGTGAGTTTTTAGTTATAGGACAAATGGATTGTCTTAGTGATATAAGAATATTTTCTTAACATAGCTATTTCGTAAATGTCAGACAATACAAATTATTCAATTCCTTAAGCTAGTTAAACAAATAATAAGATAAGGGAAAGAAATAAAACACTAAAGATTTATATTGGTTTATCTTACAAGAGACTACATTTAGTCATTGGCTTCCTACCAAGAATTTCACTAACAGAATTATAAAAACAATCGTTCCACATTGTTACAAGCATTCTTTTTTTCTTTAAGCCTTTCTAGGCTCACACAAGTATTCCTTACTACTCTGCCTCCTCAAGCAAATACACAAATATTCTTTCTTAGTAATGCCTCTTTAGGCTCTTAGCAATTTCACAAAAAAATGCTTAGGGTAAAATCACAAGGTTATCGTCTTAACGAACGAATGTACACTTTTATTTAGCCTTTACACTAAAAAAGGAAGCACTAATACATAGAAAAAAAATACTTAGATAATAAGCACATTATGTTCTTTCATGGTCTTTGTTTTCATTTAGTCTTTTGAGCCTTTTATAAGAAGAGAAAATAAAATATCCATTAAGGTTTTTCTCCAAACTTTTGAAAATATAGACATTGGTTTATTAAATGCTACAATAAAAGTTTTTCATTAACTAATCACTTAGAGCTTGATAAACTATTTTGTTTATCTTCCTTTTTGGACCTTGCATGGTACAACATGTAGAGTTTTTCTACTTTTCTGACACAAGCATGTTATTTTACTGAAGCATTGTCTTATTGCTTTACTTTTGTTGTTATTTCATGATTTTTGAGGTACGAGAGTAAGTAGATTCTTTTATCTTGTTTATTTTGAACTTGACTTTTTTTTATGAAGCTGCTTGAGTAGTTTTCTTAACAGATATTTCAAAGAGCTTTTCAGACGAAGGTTTCAAATATTTGTGCCTTTTAGCCTTTTCTTGTAGGATGATACACTTTAGATGATTTATAGGTAAAACATAATAACCAGTTTTTCACAAAGACCTCCATTTTTATGTTTTTGTTTGTTATAATTAAAACTAAGGGTTGGTCCATCTTAATCTTAATAATTTTCCTAGCAATTTCATCCAAATGTCCTAGCATTTCATTTCATCTTCTCAAATGAGGGTTCTTTGGAATGGTGAAGCCTTGAGTGAATGCTCACCTTCTACAAGAATCATATAGGGGGATCCTATATCCCCATATTTATCCATTCTCTGCATTGAATGCCTTTTTTAGATGGTTAACTTGGTAGTAGACAGCAAGCTCTGTAAGCCATTCTAGATTGGACAAGGAGGCCTTAAGATTGCCCATTTAGCCTATGTTAATGATGTTATTCTATTTGCTAAGGCCAATCTCCAACACATGTAGAGAATCAAATATATCTTATACATACTTTACAATAGCTCTAAGCCAAAGGTGAGTGAAGATAAAAATAGAACATTATTCTCCAAAAATGTCTCTTGGCAAGTTAGACAACAAAGTTATAATTTGGCGGGGGTTTAAAGTCAATTGAAAAGTTACACTCAAGGACTTTATAAGCCCTTTTGGTGACTAGGTCATGGACAACTTAATGAATGTTCTACCATAGCCCATACCACAAGTGATTAAAACAATGCGTGCAAAATATGACACAAGATTCCATTGCATAGGCTGTAACTACCGATACAACATTTTTTGAAAGTGAGCCCTAACACTCATTAGACCTTATGGCACACCTTTGCATGCAAAAACCTTCCAAATCTTATAGTGTTGAGGAGGACCTAGGTGACTTAGACTCTTATTGTGGAAAACTGCCAATAAGACTTTACTTACCAATGAGCAAAGAAAGAAGAGGCATATGACCCTTGTATCTGTGTGCCCTATATACAACAACAATAATGAATCCACCCTTTATTGAATGAGAGATTGTGATTATATTAGATCCATTTGGATGAATCATTTTGAGAACAACCCACCTCCAGTTTTCTTTGCATAGGATCTTCATATTTGAATGGAAACAAACTTGCAAAGGCCAAAGAATCTCGAATATGAATATTGGAACATTACCTTTGCTATAATTTTGGATTGTGTATGGCATGCTTGAAATGGTGTAAGGTTTAATCATAAGACATTCTAAATTTTGCAATGAACAAAAGTGCATGTCAAAGGCATTTTACTTAGCCTTAAAGATTGCAAGAAGATGGAATCTTTCGAGTCCCAAGTCACCCCAATGAACATCCATTTGGTTCCCTCCTTCTCCAAGATTCGTGAAACTCAATAGTGGTGGGGCTGTGATAAATGGCATTTATACATACTTTTTAGGTGTGTATTTTTGCAATTGAAGCTCTTTTCCCTTAAGACTTTAATTGACCCTAGTATTTACCAAATGTAAGTATATTGGATCAGTGGTTAGACTCATTGAATTTGAACACGTTACTATTGATCTCCTATCAATATTTGTAGGACTTGAAGAAATAGAATTGAAGCTGCCAAAAGGATTTTGCTTACAAGAATTTGCTAAGCGAGCATGACCATCGCTCAGCAAATACTTAAGCTTTAGTAAAAGGGGAGTTCTAAAGTTGAAGGATTTGCTAAGCAAGAGTAATTCTTGCTGAGCGAAATTGGTGCCTTGAAGCTATAAAATTAAGGATTTGCTGAGAGAAGAGTATTGTCACTCAGCGAAGGTAGCCAACTTATTTAATGAGAAGGCGAAGGTGGCATTAGGGCACTAGCAAAAAACATTGAAAGCAGATATCTTTCTCCTTCGTTTGGCATCTCGTTTTCTCTCTCGACACTTAGAGCCTTGAAAAAAGCTAGGAAGCTCTCCATGGACCTCCGATCTACTTTCTTTATCTCTTTTTTGGCTGATTCTCTGCATCATGAGTAGCTAAATTTACCTTAGTTGGGGTTTGATGTAACTGAATGTACTTTCATGTATACCTCTTAAGTTATTTATTGAATGTTTATGTTTTAGTCATATGTGTTTCACTTCCATTCTTAATACTTGTTATGCTCTGATCTCCCATAGCTTGATCTCAGTGTTTGGATGTTATTGGAAAACATATTCATTTCATAGATCTGAAGTAAGCACCCAATGAATCGGGTATCTAGGAATATAACACAATTTATTAGCCATTTCTTAACCTTTTTTCTTAAAGTAAGTTAGTTAGTTAGATAAGCTAATCAAGGAATTGGTAGTTTAACTAAATAACTTAGACCTGCTTCATTAAGGGATTAAGGATTAAATATTTTTGTGGTTTATGGTAATGAACAAATCATAGACTCAGTAAATAATCTTTGTATGTATGAAAGGATGGTTTAATGTAGTCAAACACCAACGTTTTTATTTGCTGTTGTTAACCTTTAATTCTTCATTCCAAGTGCTTGTAAAAATTCCAACCAACGAACATTTGATTTTCTCATGATAATATTTCTCTTTATAACATTAAATTGTGTAAACACCTAGTATTGAACAAGTCCCTTGGGAAATGATACTCATATTCATCACTATTTACTTGTGCGATTGGTACGCTTGCCAATGGGTTAACAGGCTGTCGAAGATTATGGTATTAGAGCTTCCTATTGTGGAATCTTGTGTGATGATCATGGGAATTTTATCTTTGTGTTTTCAACTAATATAAGGACATGTACGATTACGTAAGGAAAATGAAAAGGAAGATAAATAAAAGGATAAATATGATAAGTGATGTGATGAAAAAGGAAGATAAATAAAAAAATGAATTGAAAGAGAAAATGAATGGATAAGTATAAATATTCTTTGATTGTGTTCCTGTCTTTATTTCTTTATTTAGTATGGCTAATAAAGCCTGTACAACTTTCCCTCGTGGGTTTTGGCTTGTGAGGATCTTTTCCCTCCTTACATCACAATTTTTTTAACAAATTCTATTATCTTTAAAATATTATTGTTATAATTATATTATTATTTTTAAATTTAAATTAAATTGAATGTTATTTTTAGAGTAAATTACATTGACACCCCTTGATATTTCGTCAAATTTCGCACGATACTCTTCCTTTTTTTATTCCTATATTAACTCCCTTAATTGTTTGATAAACATTAACACCCCTTATACATTACATTAACCCCTGAATTGTTTGAAAAATATTACACGTGTATCCCTATATGGGAGATTAATGTAAACATTAAAAAACATGGGAGTTATGTGCAATCTAAAAAAACTCAAGATATATCAATGTAATTTACTCTTATTTTTATAATAATTTGAGGCATTAAAAGAATATAATAAGAGTTTAATAAACATACTTCGATACTGTAAAATTTTTTACCTTGTTAAGTAACCAATAAAAAATCACACAATAAAATCATTTTAATTTATATAATCAAATAATTGTGAATAGAAAAATATTTAGAGCAACTTTATTGTTGATTGCTTACAGGTTGCTTAAACATAAGCAACCGTTCCTTATTTTTTTTCCCCCATTGGAGGAGGTTTAGCTAGCAGGGAGAGTTCCTTAAACTTAAGCACTATTCCTTATACAAGCAACCATATCTTAAGATTAAAAAATTATTTTATTGCATAAACCAACCAACCAAAAAAAGAGGAAAACAAACGACAATGGACGGAGAAGAACAAACAAATTCCAGAACCAAAAACATTTCAGCACCAAACACATTTTAGAACTAAAAAAAAAAATTGCATATTCACACAAAAAAAATAACACTTTAAAACCAGAAATTTCTTCTAGATCTACTTTCACCCCTTTGTGCTATTGATAAACTGCCATTCCAGATTCTAAATCTGGGGCACCATGTGAGAAAGAGAGAGCCTAGAGAAGCTTTGCGAAAACGCACACCACGCGCATATATGGGGTGGTGGTGATAGATCGGAGTGGAGGTGCGACAGTGAGGCGTGATGGTGTGGTGTGCGATGGTGTAGAGGTGCGATGTTGTGGAGGGGCGACGATTTGAAGGCGCTGTGATTAGAGGTGCGACGGTGGGAGCTCAACAGAGGTGGTGGATGCACAACGTGGTTGGAGGTGCACCAATGATAGAGCAAGAGTCGTGCTGGTGCGGGCTCGACAGAGGTGGTGGATGCATGGCAGGGTGTGGTTGAGAGGGAGAGAGGAGGATGGTTTGAGGAGAATGTGAAAGGAGGTTCTGAAAAACAAAAATTTTGAGAGGAAGAGGAGGAGAGTTTGAGAGAATAGTAAAAAGTTTGGGAGAGTTTGAGAACCTTCTCTACAAAGGTTAAAAAAAGAAGAAGTAAAAAGTGTGAGTTACTTAATAATTGCTTAAAATTCTATGCATTAAAATAAAAAATATATGAGTTAATTAAGAATTGTTTAAAAATAATTTGGTGCAATGGACTCTCTAAATTATACTTACGAAACCTAAGGTTGATTTCTTAAATATTTACTACCAAGGTTGCTCTTACGAGCTACATACTATATTACCTGTAGCTAGAACTTCATATAAAGGGTCATCCCACTCGTCGTCCCAAATTCCTCCCAACGCAGGAACACAACCTTCTCTTCATATCATAATGGTTCCGTCGGAAACCGTTAATTTTGCTCGGAATTTCGCAGTTATGGTCAGAGTTTGCGGTCCTGTGAGTTTCTCTTTCTTTCTTTCTCTCTCTTCTCAAACCCAGCGCACTCTACAATCACCGCTCACTCAGCTTGGAATTTCTGCTTCCCCCTTAACTTTTCAGGACCCAAAAGGGTTGAAGATGAGAAGACACGCTTTTCATCAATACCGGTTTCTAACCCTACCCATAATCTGATTTTGTTTTTGTTTCTCAAACTTTCGTTTTTTATGCACTTATGGTGGTGGGTTTTGGTTTTCTCCTTCCGGGTTTGTGTAGTTCTGGTGAAACAACTCTTTCAGCTTCGGGGATGCTTGTACCTGATACCCTTTGTGACGCTCAAGTAGCTACGCGTCTCTACGGTGAAAGCTCTGAGGATAGGGTGTTGGTTGTGACGGTTGCTTCAGTTGTTGAGCCTTTTTTGTCACCTCAACAGAGAGAGAATATTCCTCAGGTTGGTGCTCGTAGATTTAGTAATCCCTGTGTGGATAAATTTTTCAATAAACACCTACAGGAGAAGAAAGTAAGAAGGTAAAATGTATTAAGCTTCTCCCATGAGTTAAAATTAGTTTATGGATAAGTTAGAATAAGCTTTTGGAGAAGCTAAATGAGAGAATTTTTACAAATTAGTTTATACATAAGCTAACTAGTTGTAACCAAGAAGCTTGTTTCATTTTACCTATTTATTTTCTTCTTCTATAAGTATTTATTGAGAAATTTATCCAAACACGGCTAGTAAAGTTGGATAGCTTTCTTTGTTTTTATATTTAGTAAATTTGTTTTGTGTGTGTGTATTTTAAATGGTGTAACTTGTGCTTTTCAGGGTAGGCCAGACTTGATTTCTGGAGTTCGGATTGATGTTATGACAGAGAAAACCAATGAAAAATCTAATCAGGGAACACCTTGCTGGCTTGCAGCGCAGCTTTTGTCATTAGTAGGCATTTTGAACCTTTTAGTTCGTTATTATGCTGTCTTCTAAACAGTTAATGATGTGGTGCACCTGATGCTTTATAATTTTGATTAACTGGTTTAGTTTTATAACGTACTCATCACTGTGAATGACATGTGTTTCGACGGTGAGACTCGTTAATGGACATGATTAGCTTAGTCTGATGTCATCTTAATTCCTGACATTATATCTGGATTGTATACGAATTTTTCTCTTGATTTCATAGGTGTTTGACACAGCTGTTCATTTTCTTGGAAAGGTGATGGTGAACTTTCGGTTCATAGCATTATATGGTTTTGGAGAAAAAATTAATATTAGAGCTCATGTGGTGTGACCTCTGTATGGTGGTTTATTTACAATTTGTAACATTTGTTTCTTAACATACTAGGATCTTATCTTTTTGGATACTTTTTTCAATCATTATTTGTTAGTTCAAAGCCAATCAGATTTCTGTATTATGCAGGTTGATATTCCTGCTTCATCAGATTGTCTCCAGTCACTTATTGAAGCATCTTTGGGCTTGCCAGAGCATGAATGGGAGGTTGGTTGGTCTTTGGCATCGTACAATAATGATTCTCAACCTTCTAAAGATTTTTTTCAAAGTCAGGTTAGTTTATTCTTCATAAATGTGCTTTATCCTGCTGATATGAATTAGTTTACTTTATAAATTTGTACTTGTACATGAAGAGACGTTCTTGTTGACTAACGAAATAGGAAGTATGATCCAAAATTCCAAACGCCTTAAACGCATTTCTGCATTCATCAATTTTATAATATGACTTGTATGGCACATTTTGTATTATGTTTGTCTAAATAATGTAGTTAAACTCTGGATTAAATTGTAGTGCAAGTATGCATGTTGCTTTTGGGAGAAAACAGTCAATTTAAAAACCTGGAAATTTTTGCTTGTTGGTCTGTATGCCTGAAGGCACCATAATCTGAATTGTTATTCTAGGCCATGAGATCAAAGAACGATATTCCTTCCAAGACTTTAGGTATTTACTGAATTTTATTCAAACATTTATCATTAGGGTTTTGCAATGTCTTGAGGTATCTGGCAAAAGCTATTTCTCCCTCTATTTTTATATGCTCAAGTTTTAGCTTGTCAAAAGATGAAAATGGGAAAAAAGTGAGCCTTGGTGGCATGTACTTTTGAACACAGTCACAACTCAGGCTCTAGCTTATCACGGTTCTTTCACACCTGCAGTAAATTTTTCTCTTTATTTTTCCTGCTTCATATCTCCTTTAAAGACCTGCAACGTAGTATGGAACTGAATGTTGGGTGGTAGAAACTAGAAAGTCATCAAGAGAATAAACTCACTATATCATAGGTGAGAATGCTGCATTGGATGAGTGAACATACTAGACAAGATAGGATTAGGATTTAGGAATAAATACATTATAGAGAAACTTGGGGTACCACTTACTGTAGAGAAGATAGTAGAAACTTGCTTTTGGTTGTTTGGACTGTGGAGAAGACCTGTGAAAGCCTTAGTAAAGAGAGTAAATCAGTTGAATGGAAGTCCAATTGCTAGAGAAGAAGGGAGACTGATAAAAATTATAAGCAATAACACTGAAGAATTTAGGGGTCAATGATTGATTTATATACATAATTTATGATAGAACATCCATGTAGCTGATATCACATACTGGAAGAAGACTTAGTTAAAGGTTAGAAAGTTATATCTCGATAAATATGTTTAATATTCGTATTATATTTTTGGTTGAATATTAACTTAGATTACTGATAATCTCTGCATTAGATCCACTGATATTTTCAATTCACCTTTGTCAAAAATTTGTATTATTTTGTGAATGTCTAGGTTCATTGTATTATATAAATAGAAATTAGGAAAATTGTACCTTGTATTTATTACACTTTTTAAATATTGAGTTCATGGTATATGTCAAGTTGAAACACATTTTCAGCATATGCTCCTCTTTTCTCTATCTGTTTTTCTCAACATAGTATCATACCTTTTATGACCTAGTAGTCTAGAGTGTGATCCTTGTTGGCTCTATTCTTCTAAATAAAAATTGAATTGAAAGCACAAAGTAAAGTAGGCCTATGCATTGTTCATGCTTCAAGTGCAAAGGGATTTTTTGCGAGAGGACATACTATTTATAAAGCTATTTATGGGTCTTTACCTATTGACTCAAGCTTTTAGGAAAGTTGGTTTTTGATTTCGACAACATTGTTATTATGTTTGTGTGTTTTTGTAATAAAATTTATTGGTGCAACTGCAAAATATCAAACTTGTTCATTTGTAAATGGATTTGCATCTCATCTTAAAAGTTGGTTTCTATACACTTTTGATCTGCTACTTATTAAAGTATCATTGTTCTTCTTAATTATAAATCTTTAATGATGTTTCAGGAAAGATTGGCTGTGGGAGGATCTGGCAGTGCAAGTCTTATGTACAAGTCACTTACTAGAATGGCAATTCTTAGTATTTCTTTATCTTTCAGGGTATCTTTCTGTTTTTTATTTATCTCATTTTTCTCCAGTTGGATTCCTTATGCAAACAGTATAACATAATAATTACACATGGAATGATTTTTCTACTGGTATTCTTTGTTGGTCCATCGAGACTCATGAAAATAACTGGTTTATGGTTTTATTAGGACTTGCTGGATAGTAAAGTATCTGCCATGAATAAAAGGGGTGATTTTCTTCTGGCAGTTGGATCTCCTTTTGGAGTCCTATCACCTATGCACTTTTTTAACAGGTATTATTTTTTTTGTTTGGATAAAAGAAGAAAAAGATAGAATAACATGGTCTGGCAGTTACTTAAAAAATGGTTAACTCTTCTCACTTGTTCTTTGTCATTTTATGTCAAACTATTTCCACGAACTGTTGGGATCACCTATGTGTTAAATTGTACAAGCAGTTATTTTGTCTCTAATATTACTGTGAATTGGATGTCAATCTTTGACAAATTTTGTGTCATTCAGTCCTTTGATTTGGTTGCTTGCTTGAATCAGCATCTCTGTAGGATGCATTGCAAACTGCTATCCTCCTCATTCATGTGATGGATCATTGCTGATGGCCGACATTCGCTGTCTTGCTGGTGTGAGCCATTTCTCTGTTGCATAATCCATTGGTCATTTATGGAAGTGGTTCTGGCTCTATTTTGACACTCTATCTACCAGGAATGGAAGGCAGTCCAGTTTTCAGTGAGCATGCATGTCTTACTGGTGTCCTGATCAGACCATTGAGACAGAAGACATATGGGGCAGAAATCCAGGTACCTTGAATGCATTCTCCTCTAACTCGACATTATCTAATCCTCCTCCAATTTAACACATCATGCAAAACTCTAGTATTCGGTAACAGCTGGTGATTCCATGGGATGCCATTGTGACTGCTTCTAGTGGCTTGCTGCGCAAGTGGCCTCAGAACACGGAGAAAGGGTTATATAATCAGGAGGGTAACCTTTATGCTGCAGGAAGGAAACCTTTTTTTGACACTGACAAATTAGGTGTATGCTCCTCAGCATTATCAATTGAGAAGGCAATGGCTTCTGTTTGTCTTGTTACTATTGGTGATGGAGTATGGGCATCTGGTGTTTTGCTAAACAGTCAAGGTCTCATACTTACAAATGCTCATCTGTTGGAACCGTGGAGATTCGGGAAAGAACATGTAAATGGTGGAGGATATGGAACCAATTCAGAAAATTTTCCTTCCATGTTGGAGGGAACTGCATATCTTGGTAACAGAGTTGAGAGCAATCAAGTTAGTCAAACTTCACCGTTGAAGATGCCAATTCTTTATCCTTCCACTGCTAATGAGCAGGGGGGATATAAGCTGAATCCAACTTATAACAACCATAGAAACATACGTGTGCGTCTTGATCATATCAAACCTTGGGTTTGGTCTGATGCAAAAATAGTGTATGTTTGTAAAGGACCATGGGATGTTGCCTTACTGCAGCTTGAATCTGTTCCAGATAATCTTTTGCCCATAACAATGAATTTTTCTAGGCCATCCACAGGATCAAAGGCATTTGTCATTGGTCATGGATTATTTGGCCCAAAGCGTGGTATGTCCTTGCTGATCCAGTTGATCTGTTTCTTTCTTGGTTAGATGTCCTGCTATAGAATGAATGTTAATGTTGCTCATGGTCACATATCTGCCATGCTGAACTTCCTTTAAACTTTTTATTATTCCTCATGTTTATTTGATTGTGTTTGGGGTTCCTGCTTCAGCAGTTCAAACTATATTTATTGGGAAATACAACAAAGTTGCTTCCTCAGTGACGGGGAAGTGTTGTGCCAAAAATGAACCAGTGCTTCTGTGAATGACTTATCTGCCTGCCTCTGGTTGACATGAATAATTTTTCTGGCTGTGTTTAGGATTTATTAGCAATCAAATTCTATGCTCTTCTAATGCCGCAGGTTCCCTCTTACACATCATTGAGCAGATCAACCAAAGAATGCTTCAAACAACCAAGAAGTAAACCTTGTCTAAAAAATATTTTGGGTAATGAATTCATAAGGATTGAGATTTCCTAGTTCCTACTATTAATAAACCCATCAATAAAGCTTAGATGATAGTTTAAAATATAAGTTTAAGTACAACCCAAGACCTGGGGCTGAGACTGCAAATATGAAAATTACTATGGGACCCAAGGTTTGAAAATATATAGTTAACCGAAGTAACAGTGCCCTAACTAAGCTAAAAAAATTTGATATGGTAAGGTCTGACAGAACATTTGCAACCAATCCCACAATCAAAACTAGACAAAAATACTTGGGTATTTTAATCTTTAGGCTTTTGCTTTTTTTTATTCTATTGTTGTATCAATTGTATGCATCATGCTTACCTTTCAAAACAAGGTGGAACAAACTCGTCTTTAAAACCATTAAGGGGCATATGCATCAATGCAAATGATATTTGAATGAAAAAGGATACGTTCCATGTTATTCTTGACTTTTTTGGTTGTCATATGTTTCTATATATGATAATTTGTTGCTGGGGTGATCAGTGTGACATGTTGTGTTGTATCCAATTTTATGAAGAACCAATTCAATTACTGTGGGTATTTTTTCTCTTTATTTAACCTTGGATGTCATCTATTTTCGTCAGGATTCTTCCCATCTGTTTGCTCTGGTGTGGTAGCAAAAGTGGTCAAGGCAAAGACCCCTCCATCTTATCTGTCCATTCTACCTGAACAATTGCACAACCATGAGCACTTCCCAGCAATGCTTGAAACAACAGCTGCTATTCATCCTGGTGCTAGTGGTGGTGCTGTTATCAATTCAGATGGTCACATGATTGGCCTGGTTACAAGGTAATGCCACCAACTATAAATATATTTATCCTATTCCTGTGTCAACAAAAGAATATGTTCATTATGTGCTGAACCGCTAGATATGAGTTAGTTCAATTGGTAGGCATTTATCACATAGATTCTATTGGTAAGGTAGCTCAGGATCAGAGTTTTGAAATAAGAATATAAGTAATTAAGTAGGTTGTCTAGTGTTTGATGTCCGTGTGTGTTGGATTGCCTGCAGGATATTGTTCTAAGGCAGCCTATGATCTGCAAATCAAAATTTGCCTTAGTCTTACTAAATTCATGCCTTGAAGATACCAATGATCTTTTTGGATGAAATTCTTTAGTTTTGAGACTGTCTTTACAGCATAAGACTGTCTTTTCTTGTCCCTATTATTTACTCATAGGAGCTCAGCCTGCTCTGGCTGGTCCAATTGTTTTTCTGCGTAATATAAGCTTTTGTGATTTTCATTTTCTTTATTGATTGTTCGTGAATGGTTGTAGATTAAACTTCCATCTTTAATTGGATAATGTTTTTGACGCAGCAATGCAAGGCATGGTGGAGGAGCAGTAATACCTCATCTTAATTTTAGCATTCCATGTGCTGCTTTGGCATCCATCTTCAAATTCTCACAAGGTGTGCTTTTTAACCAATAGTTAAGTCCCACAACGAATATTACCCATGGTGTTCCCGCTTCACCTCTCCTTGGCTAACCAGTACCAAAAGGAACACAATACTAAATGACAACAATTAATAACATTTGAAATCAGAAATCTAGGAAAACTGGTTATAACAATGGGCAAAATTACAAATTATTTTTCTACTTTGTATCCACATGGTATGTTGACATCTGATGATGTGGCTTTCCCATTGCAGCCATGCTGGATTTATCTCTTCTTCGGATTCTAGACGAACCGAACGAATATCTTTCATCTATATGGGCATTGATGCGGCCATCATATCCCAAGCTCCATCCTATGCATGATCCACCTCAGGCTCTTGCGGACAATAAAAGTAAAGAAGAAAAGGGTTCTCGGTTTGCCAAGTTTATTGCTGAAAGAAAGGACATTTTCAATGTTGGAAAGAATAGAGTGATTCCTAAGGAAGTTATTCCTAGCAAGTTATGATCTCTGATGAAGTGACTAAGTTTACTCTCTGCTGAATGACCACGGCAAAACATTGCCAGCATACAACGACTTCTTGTCAATGGGTACACTTCCTATGATTATAATCTTCGGACTGAAATCTTCTGCCCTGGATTGTTAGCAAAAAGAAAATCAAGGAAATAAATTTTTATAAGTCTGTAAACGATTATACCTGTACTTTATAAAAAAGTTTAAAACTGATTTTACATAAAACAGTTATTTTTGTATTGTATTTTGGGTGGAGATCAAGCTATCCTAGAAGTAACTTCTGATGGAGTTATTTGGTTCAATAACTGTTTGTATATATTAAATTTCAATAACTTAACCATTGAATATTTTGACAATATTTTAATGGTCATGCACATCAAGTTTTAGATGATTGAACATTTATAGTTGGGTAATTTTATAGTAAATATTTATTTGTATTTAAAAAAATATATAATGTATTAAATTGAATTTATATAGGAAATATCAAGTAGTTTAAAAAATTTATAAATATTTGTAGACTTGATTAATTTAATAATAATTTTTAATTTAACAATTTGGATTATTGAAATTCGATATATACAAGAGTTGTTGATCAGAGCAATTTTATCAAGAAGTGTAATTTGATCTCCACCCTTGTATCTTACTTTTTGAAGTGCTTTTACTGTTATTGTTAGGCACTATGTGTGTAAATGATAATGGTATATCGCATCAGTCGTCTCCCTTATAAATTGTGATCCCAGAATGTCGAGGAAAAAAGAATGCAGGCCAGAAGTTGATAGTGTGGGGGCTTCGTGTTTATCATTTTTGTGCATACTTTTCTAGAGCTTTCGGCACCCGTCTTGTTAGGCGCATAACTTAATTTCTCTAGTAAGGCAAGGAAGACGAATGAGTATGACTCTGGAACACAGGCGATTAAATAATTGATATTACAAAGGAGAATATTTAGTTTTATGTCGTTATATATTTGTTGATTCATCTTAACTAATGTTTTTAAATCTAAAATTTATACTGTGCTCCGTAGTTCTGATTTGTGTCTCGGTTATGTATGCAGTTTTGTTAAGAAATCACTCTGATTCTACAATACTTGTTTGTAAAATTAAAATTGATCACTAATAATATGATTGCGAGAGCAATGTACTCAAACGTGTTAAGTTGTAACAAATTAAAATTAAGTTTGTTTTAAAAAAAGCATATTTAGTTTTTTTCTTTTCTTTTGCATAAGACTCTGTATTTTTTATAAGAGGAATTTTTGTTCAAATTATTTAGGAGTGTTTTTTTTTTTTTTTTTTTTCACATACACAATGTAAATTTGAGAACTTGTAAAGGAGAATCAAACATGTACTATATTTGAACTAATTGACTATTGGTTAAAATCGTATTTAGTTAAAGAAAAATGTATACTCTTTGTGTTCTGTTAAAAGTTTTATATCAAATTTTATCATAAATTTATTTTTAAGATAAAAGTTTTTAAATATAAATTATTTTATTTCAAACTCAAATTTAATCAAAATAATTTTATAAAATTAAGTTTGAAAATTTGAAGATAGTTAAGTTTACAAAATACTTTAATTAGAATCAATAATTGACGTTTTATTTCTTTATTTTACACACTTATTTTGGGGCTCAGTAAGTTTGCATGCATGTTCAAGAGCACACTGAAAGTAAAGTTTTAATAACTTGATTTAGCTACAAACAAATAACTTGATTTAGCAGTGGAACCAGACTTGGATGGCTCATAATCTCTTTGATGATAAATGTTTATAACATATTCTATAAAAAATTTATGTAGGGCTTATTAAATTTTGTAAATTCTACTTTTATTTAATGAGTCTTATTTATTTTTTAGAGTAACTTATATTGACATTTCTTGAGATTTTTTGAGATTGTACATAACTTTCTATTTTTTTAATGTTTACAATAACCTTTCTTATAAGAGTATATGGTGTAATATTTTTTAAACAATCAATGAGGGTTAATGTAATATATAAGGAATGTCAGTGTAATGTTTATCAAACAATTAAGGAAATTAGTATAGGAATAAAAAAATGAGAGGTATTGAGTGAAATTTAATGAAACTTCAAGGAATACTAGTATAATTTATTCTATTTTTTAACAGGACTTACACAAATATTACTTAATAACAGAGAGTGTTAAAAAGAATATAAAAAGTATGTTATCAATATTGTTCTTTTCTTAGGTGTAAAATTGTCCTTAGGTTTAGAATTGGTAAGGATGATTAACCTCAAGGGATTTGTCAAATAGGATGGTCGTCACATTTGGTGGGTTACAAGTTTGAACTCTCATTCGTCTCTTTGGGGTGAGGCTTTGTAAGTGCTCTTTGAATCTGAAAGTTTTTCTTACCTTCTACTAGGCACTATCCCCTCCCCTTAAATTTTTATAAATTAACACAACCAATTTTATTATTATATTAAAAAAGTAACACTGGTGGAGAAAAAATTGTATTAAAACTTGAAATGTGTCCTAAATTTTATGGATTTACTATGACATAAATGAATGCCTGTTTTTCTTTTTTTGGTGAACCTAAAGTATTCTTGTCAAGACTCAGATTAGTTTTTTTAAGGTACTGAAATTCATTTACGAGGTCGATCTTTCTCAAAATATACTACATAAAAACATAATATGGAAATATGAAATATAAAACATTTATGAAATGTAAATATATTGAATAATTAAAAAAGATATAATAGTTAATTGATTCGATTGAATGTTGATTGATAAATCTAAAATAGTGTGTTATGATAAGGAAATATAACTAATTAAGTACCTGTTTGAACACGAAGAAATGACAATTTGCGTCAACAATAATTAATTTGCACTTTAATCTTTGCTCTTAGTTTATGTTTTTGGGAAAAAATAATAATTTTGCAGTGAGAAAAATTGATTTTGAGTGGAATAAAATTTTAAGTTTTTCATTAAATAGAATTGTTTTAATTCTTAGTATAGGATTAAAAAATATTTAAAAAATATTTATATTAATATCTTTAAAGTAATTATACTTTACTATCTTAATTCTTCTAAACTTACTTTTAATATTTTATAATCAAATGTAAATTAATGTTTACAATCTCAATTTTTTAAAACTAATTTATTAACATTTTTAAATTAATTATATGAAAATCTAAACCAAATAAACCTTACGCATCCGTTCCTATTGACTTTAGATCCCGGGACTCTCATACGGCCATTCGCGGTCTCAAAACGTGAATTGAAAATTAGCCTCCTATGGTAAGAAATAACGTTGAATAGAAGTCAATAGTCAAAATGGATGCTCTCCTACAGTGTCAGCCTATACAGTCGAAAAAAAAAGAAAAAAGAAAAGAAAAGAGAGAGAGAGAGAATAAACAAAAATGAAGAAAAATGATAGAAACATAAAGAAAATTAGAGAAAGATAAAGATAGTACAGAGAGATGGAAGAGAAGCTAACTGGAGAAGAATCAAGTCCAATAAAGGTCTATTTGTCGTGACCAAAATGAAGTTCACTGACAGCATGATGAGTGTACCTTTTGCTTTTAAATTTAGCATAGTAATATGTTATAATAAACTGAAATATATTTTAAGTCCTTACAAATGGAAAATATTTATTTTTAGTTTCCTAAAAAAGTTATCACTTTTTAATTTCTTTTATTAAAATGTGTCAAGTATTATCTCTATTACTAGTACTGTTAACTGGAATGAAAATGAAGAATAAAACCAAACCTAACACATTTTCATATATAATGGATAAAAAAGAAACATTTTTTAAAAATTAAAAGTGACCATTTCTCTATTTATTAGCCTAAATACATTTTTAATCTTATTATAATATTACCCATCATTTCCTTTATGTAGTTCCACCTTCAATACTTGTGGCAAAAAAGTGGTGTAACAGTGGTTTTCTTGCATTTTTTTTTATCACATTCTTTTACAAAGTTACGAAGATCGGACCGAATTGATCGCTCTAACTAACTGAACCGGAAATTAATTCACTAATCAGTTTGATTCGTACTTTGAAATCAATAAAGTGAAAATGGGCACTTGAACGTTAAATTGATGCAAATAGTTGAACCGGATCTCGTTTATAAGAAGACCTACCGGTTCAACTTTTATCTGACAAAAAATTTAAAATTGTTTTTAAGTATCAAAAGACAGTCATGTTAAGGTAGAAGAAAATTAAGAGCATGATTAAAATAACTGCTTAATTTAAAAAGGAGAGAAACTTAATATGCTTTAAAAAATTGAGATATTAAAATTACATATGATTTAAATTCAAAAGATTAAAAATATAACTAAGTCATAATTCTTTTAAACTCATTTTTAAAATATAATTTTCAAACACAAATTGATTTTATTTAAATCAATTTTATGAAAATCTAAACAAATAAATTTAGTAAGGTCCGATTCTAATAAGGTTTCTTTAATGCTCAATACAAATGATTCATTCACGGGCGAATTCACAGATGGGGACATGCACAATTTAATTTTTATCCACTCAATTTTTCATGGGTTTAAGAAATTATTTGATAATTATTCCTTGAATTCTGCTCTGTTACTATGCTCCCAGTGCTTGTTGAGGAAATTTGAAAGCAGAGTGAAGGGTTATTATTTATTTATTATTATTTCAACTGCTTGGTGCTTTGATGGTGACTAGAGAGGGCAGAAAACTAAAATGAGGAGCATCTATATAAAATAAAATAAAATAAAATAAAATGAGGAGCATCTAATTTTCAACCATTCACTTACTAAGCCCTAGGTCTAGGAAGCTGTTGGTATTTTTTCTGATTTCCAGTTGGACTAAGACACTTAAAGTGGGTGGTGTTAAAAGTTTTGTCATGTATTCATGATTGATTGAGTAGTTAAGAATCTAGTCATATACAGTGTATGTAAACTTTTAAATGTAGCTTCTATGGAGTTGTGAAAGGAATTGTAGGAATTTGTCAGTATTACTTAACAAGCTTCATGACAAGGTCAAGTCCTTTTCAGAATAAGCAAGTGCTAGGTTTTAGACCTAGTTACAAAAGTTGTGGATCATAACTTACATATTTTTTTAGCAATAATATACTTAATTTTTCCAATTTGTTTGTTTCTCTCATATTGCCACTTTACAATCAGCTTCTCCAAATAGTTGGATGTGATAACGAATAATTGATAAGATAATTAGAAATTCAAAAAGTCGTATTATTTTAATTAATCTATGAAGTGCTTCAAAGGAAGAAAATAAGAAAAAGTTTCTCGTCTCTTCTCAAGCATTGATCAGTCATACGGACCCATATTGGGTATGTACTGGATACACGTACACATTGGGTATACTCAGTTAATTAAAAAAAAAAAAGAATGTACGTAACTTGAGTATAATTCCGGTGAGATTAGGTATAGTTGGATATCAAGGTAGAAATAGGTCAGACCAAACCAAATTTTGATAGGTCTAAGTTTGACCTTATTTAAAAAGATAAAACTTGAAGTTGACCTATTTACTTGTTATAAACATTTTTTAAATGCTTAGGCTTGACTTATATAAAAGTTTAAGCCTGACCTGTAAGCATACTTAAAGGCTTATTTTCTTATAAAGCCTATAAAAAGACTGATAGGCTTATTGGCTTAAGTAAGTTTGTTGGCCTAAAAAGCCTATTAATAATTACACATTCTTTAATATTATTAGATATAATATATATTATATATAATTATGTATATATAATATAACACAATATATAATATAATAATATTTTATTATATATATATATATATATATTACCTAAATAGGCATTTTAAAAAACTTAAGTCTAGCTTTTTTAATAAATGAGCTAGGTCAAGTCAAGCTTTATGTAGGTCAGGCCATAGGCCCTGATAGACGGGCTGACTTATTTTCATCCCTAGTTGGATATTAGGGGTAAACACGGGTCTGGTTGATTTTAGTTCCAAACCGATCAATGTTAATCGGTTTGGGTTTGATTGGATTCTTCAAAAATTTTTAGCAACCCGAATCGAGCCAACCCAATATTATTCGGGGTTAGTTTGGGTTAGGTCATCAAGTCATTGATAAAATACTACAAAAATAAAAAATGGAAAAAAAGAAAAAAAAGGAAATCGTAATAACATGAGAAAAAAATAATGAATAATAAAAAAAGTCGAAATTATAGAATTACACAATATAAAAATTATAGACTTAAACAATATAAAATTATAGAGTTATAAAATTACACAACATAAAAAATTAAAAATTTTCTAAAATAATATAGGTCCAGGTTAGTTCGAATTCTACATGCTTAAATTTAATATCGAACTAATGTCATTGCGTTTGTAATTTTAAAATCCAAACTGAATCGATGATTTGAACCAACCCAAATTTTTCTCTTCGATTTGGTTCAAGTTAATCAAGTCGATACAGACCCATTTCCATCCCTTACTGGATATGTCTTAGCTACTAATTAATTAGATCATTTCCCTCCCCCCTCCCCCTAAATGCCATTTTTCAGCTAAGATTTTTTTTTTCCTTTCTCTCAAACATTCGTTTTTATTTCCCTACCCAATCGAACTCATTCTTCTTAATTTACTTGAGACACGAGATATAAGTTTGTGTATCATTTTATTAATTTTCACAATTTGTTGATATTTTATGGTTAAATTAATCGAAAGGTCCTTATAGTTTTATGGAGTTTTAATTAAGTCCTTACAATTAAAAACACTTTGAAAAAGTTCTTATAATTTAAAAAGTTTATAATTAAATCCCCCACGTCAACGGTGTTATAACTTCCTTAATTTATATTTTAACTTAATTGTATTTTTAGTATCACAACTTTCCTCTTATTTACATTTGATTCTGAGTATAGTTGGTATCCAAAAATAGAAAAGGATTTGATAAAGGTATTGAAGGTGAGAATTAAACTCTCACCTTTGAAGTTCACTAATAATACTAAAATCATGAAATTAATGACTTTATTCTGTATACAAATGAAATGTATATTATATATAACTTAAGTAAGAGACCAGAATTGCACATATATTTACCACTACTAAATTAAATAATATTAACATCATATAAACTAATAATATTAAAATTAATATTAATAAATATAAATTAATAATATATACTTATTAACATGAACGAAGTTTGAATCTCCTTCCTTAGAGTTCACTAATATATATAAATTAGTATATATTAATAAACTTCTAGAAAAATTTAAATATATCAGATATGATATAAATATATCAAAAGAAGGTTAATTAAAAATATATGACATAAATATAATTTTTTAGTGAGCTATATATATATATATATATATATATATATATATATATATATAATTATTTCATTGATAATAATATCTTATTTCAGTCACTAAAATATGTAGAGAAAAATAAAAAAATTAAACAACACAATTTTATAAAAAATAAAATTATTTAAAATAGAGTAATTAAGTTATAATTGAGATATATAATATTAAAAAGTATAAGTTATTGTCTATTTTATTTTACAATAATATATTGTATATTTACTAGTAGTATATATATATATATATATATATATATATATATATATATATATATAATTTTGGTCCTTAGTATATATTATTAATTTATATTTATTAATATTAATTTTAATATTATTAGTTTATATAATGTTAATATTAATTAATTTAGTAATAGACAATTTTAGTATCTTGTTTAAGTTATATATTATATAATTTTCATTTATATATCAAAGAAAGTCATTAGCTTAGTGGTTTAAATATTATTGGTGGACTTGAAGGTTGGGAGTTCAATTCCCATCATAAACACCTTCATTATTTTTTTCTTTTCTATTTTTGCATACCACTGACTTGGACTTGATTGTAAATAAGAGAAAAGTTTTGGGAGACTAAAAGTATATTTAAATTAAATATAAATTAACGGAGTTAATTCCCTATAGGGACCTATAGATTAATTTAACATATTTTATTTTATTTGTGTTCCTTTTGGATTTTATTTCCATTTTTATATAATTTTGCCATGTTTTATTATATAAAGCTCACTTTTTCTTTGAAACTAACACCTCTAGGCATACCTTTGAATCAATCAATTGATGCATTGAAGAGTCTTTTTCATACTTCTCCAACATTATGGTGTCATATGACTCCTAAAACAATATATCAAGAATTAGTAAATTAGTATATCAAATTAAAATGAGGAAACCATAAAGTATGTATATTGAAATTTAATGTGTTAGTCAAAAGATCAAAACTGAAAACAAAAATGAGGGACAAATGGTAAATACAATAAACACAATAATAATACATGAAAATTACAACTCAAAAGCACCTCTATATCAATAAAACCCTCAACTTTCGGTCTAATGTACTAGTTCATTTGGGAACTAAGTGCACTTCTTTCTCACTAAACCTTCTTAATAAAATCTGATAAATTAAGATCTTATATCTAGAACAAGTCACATGAAATAAAATGAGTTTGCAAAACATAGAGAACTTCAAGGAGAATGTTACTAGCAAGAGAAGGTTTGGGGGTTGATGACTTTCCAATGAAAAGATGAAAAGAAAGGTAAATACACACACACACAAGGCTAAATATTGTCAACTCTACATCACATCTATCTTTTATTAATTACTAGCTTGCAAAAATTACAATATTGACTAATTGTACATGAGGACAAAAATCCCATGCTAAATGATAAGAGTGATTAATCACGTGCAATATTAAATTAATAGGAAAATTATCATAACACTGAGTATGACACATCTTTTCCTTTGTTGAGTGCCCAACCATTTTAAGCCGCGGGTGTCTACATACTAAGCAAACTTTGCATAATTTTGGTTCTTTATTTTCTTTATCAAACAACATGCAATGATTAGTACATGCATATATTTTCTTATATCCTAAGGTCAAATCATTAACCATTTTTTTATTTATAAAAATTTTCAGGTAACTTTTTTGACTCTAGAAGCATGATCTTAATTATGACAATCATCAAATCATAACAGCTTTCACTCATATTGAACTTGGACTTCAAATTCAAAAGTTGAGTTACAACCTACAATTTTGTGAGCTTATGGCATCCATCTTATAAAGGTTCGTCAACATATCTTAGCAAGGTATAAAACTTCAAAGCCAATAGATTGGGATTCTCTTCTAAATCTTGATCTTCTGAATTTAGTTGATCATTCACATATGGATTTCTAGTCTCCACTTCTTCATCATGGATAATTAGTGTTGATTCAACATTGTTGGACTACTATCCCCTCATTGATCCTCTCCATGAATGGATCAATTTATGTAATCTTCCATAAACCTATATTGATACAAATGTTTCTCTATCCAATATGTCTCATTCCTAACATAATTCTTACATTTTGAACATGGGCAAAGAATGCAACTTAATGCATCAACAATTGTTGGTCTCTTTTAGCAATCTTAATGAAATCATCAACTTTATTCTTAAATTCTTCACTTACTTGGCCAATACAATCTTTCGTCATATCATCCAACTTTGATTAGGTCTTGTGGTTGTTAAAATCAATTTAGAATATTAATACATGGTTACTTTATTTGTATTTACATGCAATAACTACATGCTTGACATCACTTTATATTGTACAAGGTGGGTTCCTATCCTATACAAGATTGTTAAATTTGCATCATATTATTGTACGTTTTTTATTCTTGATCTAAGAAAAATTTGATGGCATTTTCCTTTGGTTCTCCTTGCACACGACCTAATTTAGGTGATATTATCATCCAAATTAGGTATGTACCTAAGGAATAATTGGAAATATGACTCGATGACATTCTTAGATAAAAATTTGAAACATACAATAATAATGAAATACCTAATGTGAATTTTCAATCTTAGATTATCCACTTTTGTGGATAATTCAAAAACAACTTATATATTATGACAAGCACAATATACAAGTCATTTTTGTCCAAGAATCTACGGTAATTTTCATGTCTATAGAGATTCATATGCATGTATAAGGCTAAAACTAAATGATTAAAGAAAAAAAAATACTTAAATATAAGAGAAAATGAGTACCTAAAACCTTACACAAATGTAAAGTTTAACCCACTACAATTCATTAGATTAAACATCATAATCACTTTTTGACAAGCAACCTTAAAACCTTTTGTAGTTGAAGGTTACAAAGATCTCAACATAAAATAAAACTTAAAGCCTACTTTATAAACTAGTTCTTTCGCTAAAGAAGTAAAACTAACACAATAATGTTATTCCATTTGGCATATTTCATTTAATAAAAAATTCTATTCTAATACTAATAGTAAAATTAATAAAATCTTCATAATTTTTCCTCCCATATTTAATTCTTAATTATATTTTAGAGTGAGATAAATATTTTTGAACTTATTAATAATTTGCTTAATTAATTAGAGATATTTATTTTGTAACATACGTCATAGAATGTTAACTTTGGACCACCCAATGCACTCCCATCATCATTTAAAACAACGAAATTGAAATTTGGGGGAACCTTATAAAACCAAACTAGAAGAGTAAGCTGGCCTAATAATGGAAAGGAATGAATAATTGATGTCATGTAAAATAGCATAAATAGAACGAAGAGCATGACATGTATTGAATTTCTCATTTTGGAAAGTGCTCTGCATCTTAACTTCCAAATTATCCATATACTTGCCAAGAATAAGACATCAGGGGCGTGAGCAAAAATCCAAGCTTTTGTATCATCCGACAAGAATGCTTATTGGGATGTCACATTCATCATATCTCAAATGGCCAATAATGAGGGCAACTTATGAGGCAATATTGAAGCATAATTTCACTACTATCGTCACATCATGGGTGGAGGGAAGCGACTATAATATCTCATTGATGGAGAATTAACGTGTTTCATTGGCAGTGCATTATGCCAAATCAACCATAAGGAAAGTTGAATACCATGGGAAATTTTAAGCTCTAAATTCATGTGAAACCTTGAGTAATATTGACATTCTTATCAATGGGACACAATAGCTAATCATACCTAGATTTGATGGAATACAACCCACTATTACTATGAGACTGAATGGCTACATCATCCAAATCATCATGAATCATGAGGGTGTTGAACAAAGAACACACAACATTTAGGATTGGCTAGGAGATCAGAGACAAATCCTAATAGCCATCTGTAATAATATCTCTAAGGCATATGTTAATATCATGAATGTCAACATAGGACACCTTAGTGTAAAAAGGTCCTTGGTTAGCGTAATTATCAAACCAAAAATGAGTTGATCATTGCTTATATGAAGTGTGAAGCCAGCTTTGGGAGCCTTAATGCTTTGCAAATGGATCCCCACACATGGGAGACATGGTCCTTCTTAATTTTGAGAATAGAGAATTTTTCATGAGTGGAGCAATATTTGTTGCAAAAAACTTGATGCCAAAGTTTAACATCCATGCAGTGGAAGCTCCAAACCAATTTGCCCAAGAGGGCTACATTGTTCAATCGCACAGTTTGCAAAGTGCGGGTTTTTTTTTCCAACTCATCAAATGTGTATCTCGATTCGTAATGTCTTTCCAAATAAAGTTATTGATGATTAAGTCCATTTTAGTGTACACCCATTTAACGTGTTTGGTTAACATAGTTCTTACTACAACTTTACTTACATTTTTGCTAATATAAAGTTTAAATAAAGGAGTTTTTTTCCCCCTCCTTTCTCTAAATGGTCAACACAATTGTAAACAAATAAGTGTGCCATAAATTGAATTAATTCAAAATTAAAAATTTAGGTGTAATTCATAAATAATTTTGAACATTCTCATTCAAATTTATGATTAATTTTAAATAAGTTATTAATTAAACACGTTAATTATTTTGATTATTTTCTAATTATTTTTCCAATTGAACTTCAGTGTAGAGATTCAATATTTTGGTTGAGTTTTACTTGTCACTAGTACTGAATTTTTTGGTTGATTAAATATATTTTAATTAAATATCCAAATATAAGGTCTGTTTAAACTTAAAAATGTGCTTCTAATATCATATAAAGAAATTGCTTTTAAACTTATGATAGATACTCAAACTTAAAAAACAAGATTAATAAAAATAATGATTTAGATTGGTCAACTGCAACATGATCTCTAAGTTGAAAGTTGAGAATATAATTGTTAAGATGATAAAATAGTATGTACCTACTTCATTTCCCAAAACTTCTTATGAAAATAATTACCAAAATATTGGCTGCCATATAAACTTAAAAATGTGCTTCTAATATCATGTAAAGAAGTTACTTTTAAACTTATGATAAATACTTAAACATAAAATACAAGTTTAACTAAAGTAATAATTTAGATTGGTTAACTGCAACATGATCTCTAAGTTGAAAGTTGAGAATATAATTGTTAAGATGATAAAATAGTATGTACTTACTTCATTTCCAAAACTTCTTATGAAAATAATTGCCAAAATGGCTGCCATATATGCTTGTGTTTTAAAATATTGCACTAAAGATCAAAGAAGGAAAGATTGAAAAAGAAATAGTAAGAAAATCTTTGACTGTAAATAATTTTGTTTCAACAATTTTTTTTTTAAATTAATGATGTTGCAATATTAACTTAGAATTAGAATGTAACCCACCAATATTTGTTGGTTCAACTATCAATATTTGTTTGTTTCGCCATCCGATCGTGACTCCGATTGTGACAGTTGGCTGTCGCAACCGGGGTCACGACCGTTTGTCAAGTGGCAAAGAACTGAATTTTTCTTAAATAGGATTATGGTTTAAATCTTAGATTAATCTTTTGGGCAATATTTTTTGTTGAGGTTTTGGGACATTGATCATTACTCTTTAAAGTATGGACAAAACTTACATACAATTCTATAGGTGCTGTTTGTATTGTTATCCAATTAGAATTAGAGTCTCATCTCGATAATCTACGAAATAGAAGTTTGCATTAAAGAATTATGTAAATTACTGAGATAAAACTCCAATTCTGACTGGACAACAACACAAACAGGACCTATAGAATTGTATATAAGTTTTGTTCTTAAAGTATACCCCTTCAAGATAGTAGAGAAAGCTATGCTAAAAAAAGATTGAATAAGCATATATATATACACACACACACACACAGAGACACATTCAAAAGTCATGCCAAGCAAGATTGTTATAACATTCTCTTGGATAAATACCACAGCAATTTTAGCATATATATATATATGAAAAAAAATTGATAGAAGATAGAGAGCTTTCTTAGAGGCCAGTAACATGAAGGATTTATGGGAGACTTTATTTAAATCATTTGTTGCTGCTTGCCTTGCCTTGCTCACCTAATGAGAAAAGGCTTTTTTTGTTGTTGTTATTGTTATATTATCTTGCCTCAATATTCATTTTTGTCCAACTCATCAAAGCCCCTGATATTCAGATGCATTTTTGCGACGCCTCTCATTGTGTCCAGCCAAACGTCTTCTACAACTCCTTTTTGAGTCATCAAATTCTGATAGCTCGTGAAACCTGGAAAATGAAATTATTCCAAAATGAAGTCATTGGAAATATTTAGACATAGAATTTTGTTCCCACAAAGAAAATTACATGTTTCTTGGTTGATTTAGTTTGTACAAGGACAAGTTCAAAGGTGCAAACTGATTTGATTTAGGTTCTGTTTAGATAATTTTTTTTTCATAAGTACTTCTAAAAAAAAATAAGAAAGCAAAATGAATTAAACTTCTATCATAAATTAAAATTAATTTATGTATCTTAGTTTTTGGAAAAGTTAAATGAGAGAATTTCTATAAAAGTTAAATTGCATATATAGATTTTAACTTATGAGAAAAGTTTACTGCATTTTAATTTTTTTTTTATAAATACTTATGGAGTAGTTTATTTAAACAAAATCTAATACGATGAAAATGTTTAAACCTACCTTTTACTTGGAGAGAAAGAGTTAAAATTTTGGATATAAAACTATTTGTGAATTCAAGTAGCTTGAAATTTCAAATAGTTGGTTCTTGATTGGTATAGTCTAAGTTTTTTTTTTTTTTTTTTAATGGAAGAATTAATGTGTCATTGATGAGTGTGTATTACCCTAAATCATATGCCTAAATCAAAATTGTTCATGATAAAATGATATGAAATCATCCTGTTTGCCATCTCCATATATAGAAGATCCTCCAATTTCATGGATAAAAACGAACCTTTTGTTTTGTCAACTTCATGGATTAAAAGCATGACTCCAAAATCAAGTGATCACTAAAGTGAAAATGCTATATATACTTGGTGTGTTAAAATGCCATGTAGAATGATTCTATGTTATCCTTGAATGCAGACCAATTTCCCTGTTTTAGCACAAACAGTTAGTCATCTAGAATATATCGTACCTTTGTACAGAATGTTGGGGTAATAGGATTAAATTTGAGCACATTCCATAAATAGTTTTGTAATATGTGCTCATGAGTTGTATAAATAATAAATATTAAAATGCACCTTAATGCACAATCGTGGTAATGTCCAGAATACTATAGTTAGGATTTTTTCCATTTGGGAAGTAGTTAATTTTTTTTATTGGAGAACTAAAGCAATACAATTAGTCACTGTTAGTATTATAGTTCACTAAACCAAAACTAGCTAGCTAACTGTGCTAGGCAGGAGTGAGAATGAATAAAATTAACGAAATTTTAAACACAATACAAGTTTAGACACATTTCATATAGTTGATAGTTGACACTTCAACCAAGTATACCCTAAAAATTGTCTCTGGCTAGGGTTGATTGAAAAGGGCGAAAGTTATATATAACACAATTCTAATCAAACATCTTCACGCACACACACTATGTAGTTGGATTCACAGACACACAAAAAGAGTTGTTTAATTACTTCAAATAGATTAAGGTCTCTCAACCTACCTACTACATTGTTGGCAAAACCGTTGGTGCTGCTCTGCCATGAGTACGGCAGGAGCCTTGGCATGGAACTCACAAACCTTGTGACGCCTGTGGTAGGGCTTAGCATCACTTAGATCAGCATTACAACCATCCACTTGACAAGAAGGTGGCGCTGAGCCTCCAGCTTTGAACCCACTCTTACTAGTCACCACCCTCTTCTTCCTACCATCCTCTCCATAACCCATCTCACTCACCTCTTCCTCTTCCTCTTCTTCGTACTCATCCTCCTCCTTGTAATTCATGCTCCTTTTTCCCTCACTCCAACTTTCGTTCATAAGTTCAAGGAAATTTTGGAGAGAAAGCTAGAGATATTGACGATCTAGAAAAAGGTTATGGAGAAGTCAAGGACTTGTCCACAACAACTTGATATAAATAGAAAAACTAGAAAGGTAGATAAAATAAGAGAATGAGTGTGGACCACATAGGGTCTTCATTTATTGGCTGCCACCTTGAGGGTAATAGTGAAACAACATTGAATATTTTCTCATCCTACTTTGTAGATTTATTTTATATATCTTTATTTCTCTTTTTAATTACACCACTCATCACATTGTTTTAGCGTGTTGGTTTAACTTAAATGTAAACAAATAATCACTTTTTTATTTTTCAAAAAACTTTCACAAAAAATTAAAAGAAATAAAGGATTTTTTTTTTAAAAATAAATTAAATTATGTGTTCACCTTTTCTTTGTTTTCTCTGCATCTCTAATCTCTTTTTTAGAGTCTGTTTGATTGGGTGAATAAAAAGATAAGGAAGGAGAAAAAAAATTGAAATTTAAATTGAAAAAAAGTGAAAAGAAAGAAAATTTTGAAATTTTGTTTTTGGAAGTTAATTCTTTTCTCTCTTTTTTTTTTTTCCTATTTTGTCCAATTAAAACAAAAAAAGATATTATTATCTATATTTTCTTTCTTCTCTGTTTTCTTTCCACTTAGCCAAACATACCATTAAAGTGTACACACCATAAGGACAAAAGAAAGAAAGAAAAACTTTTCTTAAAAGTGAAGGGTAGCAACTAGCTAGCCAATTACAGTGGAAGAAGACCTAGCGAAGACTGCAAAACCATTTATTCTCACTCTGCTACGCTTGAATTTTTGTTTCACAAAAAAATTATCTTGATGATAAGCTTAGTTAGAGAGTCGACTACCTTGATTCCTTTTCATTTGATAAAAACTCGCTTCCACTTTTAGTGGCTCTCAACCATCCGAGCCTAAATAGTTAAATCCACGAAAAGTTAATGAGAGATATTTATTTACTCGTATTTTTTTATAGTTTTTTAATTAGAAAATAAATAAGAAAAAATGTAAAATAAAATAAAAGTTAAACTATTCATTTAGTCTATATAGTTATTTCTATTTTAAGTTTTAGTCCTTATACGAAAAAACTATAAGTGTTAGTCCCTACACAATATTTTGTGGCAGTTTATAATTGTTAAAAAAATTTTGTAGTAATTTTACACTACTAGAAATTGTTCTCTTGTGTTAGTAATAGAGACCAAAGCTTAACTTTTATGTATGTGAAATGACTAAAACTTACAATTTTCTCGTATATATAGAGACTATAATTTAAAATGAAAATAACTATAGGGATCAAATGAATTTAATCTAAAATTAATAACATAATGAAGAGCGATAAAAAAATGAGTTATGAAAAGTATTGTAGAAATAAAATAACTCAAAATTAATTATTATTACTAGACGAAAACTTTGTGACTTGAGAAATGGTAAACGTTCATTCCATTTTGAGGTAGAGAAAGAAGAGAGATAGACAAAAGAAAGAAAATAAAAAGAGAGATAGAGATAAATTAATATGATATGTGATGTAAAAAAAAATGTAGAGAAATGAAAAGATAAATGAGATAAAAATGAGTTACAAGAGATTACAGTGTATGTTTATAAGAACTCTTATGACTTTTATGGCGGCTATGCCAGGTAGAAAAAACAGATTTCTTTTTTCTTTTAAATAGCTTTCATGTAGCGTCGGATCCAATCGCGTTCTTTTTTAGTGTTTATTGGTACGAATTATCCAATCACGTTCAAGACATAAAATCCAACAGGACAATAATAAAGATAAAAAATAAAACAGTGATAACAATGCAGGGTTTAAGTATCTTGTCGACTGCGTGGACAAAATTTTTTCTTGTCATCTAGCTACAAAGCAGTGGTAATTATTAGAAGGCAACAATCTGTGCTCAAATTTTTGAAGAAAGAAAGTGGGGCCCCCCTCCCTCCCTCTCTCTCTTTCAAGTGCTATATTAGATGATCTAGTAATGAATTTTTTTACGCTCTCAATTTTTTATACTATTTTTACATTCCTCTTTCTACGGTAAAAGAAGAGAGAGAGAGAGAGATTAACTTAATTAAATTATTTTTCTTCTTCTTTTTTTATCATAAAAATAAAGGTGAAGAGCATACATAGTGTAAATTAAAAAATTAGAAATGTGAGAGAAATTAATATTATTCTAGATGTAACATACACTATTGAAATGATAGTCCTTATCGTGGACAGGGTGAGGAGGGTGTGGGGGACGATTCGTTGCTGAACCAAAGCGTGCATCTGCATTATTGAAAGGAAAGGAGAAGATACGGGGAATTGATTTAACAAGTTTTGGCCTATCTGACTATACGTACGAATACCAACTATTGCATGGTGTTGGATCTTTTGGTTTTTTGGCCCTCTTGCTTAGTTTGTTCCCACTTTGCATTTTGGTGCAGAGCCAACTACAGTGCAACAAATTGGCCAGCTAGCTCCATACTCACCTGGGTTACCGTCCTTATTGCTTCCATTATCTCCTCGCTAGGACCACTTTTATTCATTATTATCGTTTATTGTGTTATTGGTCCCCAGTGGTACGAGGGAAACATGTCTGAAAGTGAACTATTTTGTTTGTTTTATAGAATATTCAATGCCAATGGCTACTATTTGAATTTTCAAAATGCAGCTATATATTAGTTAACCATGGATTCAACCACAAAATTCTTTACCTATACTCGGTCTAGAGGAAGACACGCACATTGAACTCACGACAGAGATACAGAGGCAGTAGAAGAAGATTTTGAGTTATCATATCTAGGGTAGTTTCGGTCTGGCCTACTGCGCCAAAATTTTTCTGTACACGAACTGTTACAAAAGCGGGCTAGGTTTATCTCAAGTTCAAATGCACCTTAAAATTCTAATGTTTTTATGGAGGACTCTGAATAGGAAATTTAATTAGCCCATTCCTGTACTAATAATTTACTCGTAAATATATTTTGTGTGTGAGAATCCGAAAATGGCGGGGAAATCTCACAAAAACCGTTACTTTGAAATTTAATTGCAATGATTGAATACACCAAGTTAATGGACTAAAGTGAGATACAGTGTGAGCTTTATAAATTCAGGAAGTAACACACATTTAAAAACAAATTTATTAGGGATTTAACTACACTACAAAAAAAAAAAAATCTGTTAGATTTGTATCTCCGTTAGTATAAACTAAGTTTAATGAAAAACAAATTATTAATTTAGACATTGTACTAATATATATATATATATATATATATATATATATATATATATATTAATTTACTATATTAATATATATAGTAAATTAATATGTATCATCGATATATCATATTAGTGAATAACATACATCATATTATATTAATGTAGATTCATAATATTTATATTAATAGTTTAATTTCTATTAAATAAAATCTATACTAATGGGAGCAAGCCTAACAACTATTTTTTACATTAGAATGAAATATTTTTAAGTGGTAGAAAGTAATTTTAATTAAGGGCTAAGTTATATATTAACTGAGCTTTAACCCCTGCCCGCCCACCAAAAAAGGTTTTTATTTTTATTTGTATTATTTTATCTTATTATTGTGTCTATTCTGTATCTTTGTTATCTTTTATCTTCGATAAAAGTATTCCCGAAGTTATGGTATGACTAAGAAACTTGTTCAATAATTATCTTATTTACAATTATTCCCCAAGTTATGCTATGACTAAGAAACTTGATCAATAAATATCTTATGTACAAATATTTGGATTTAGTTATTTAAAAGTACAATCCGCTTACCGAATCTAACCTTATTTGTTGGCTATTTTATATTTTTTTTATTGTTATTGTTGTTATTAAAGATTAAGAAATGGCTTGTTAAAAACACCCATTGCCTTTCTTTTAGTGCTAACTGATAAATTTGGTATATTTATTTTATACACTCTTAATTTGTGTGATTTGTAACAGTACTGCTACTTAAGCTTTTGCTGTCCAACTCACTGAAAGTGAAAGTGAAAGACTTTCTCCCCAAACTGACTTCTAGCATGGTGAGAGTCAAAGCATGCATGACAATGGAGATTGATTAATAAATGTGAACTAAGTATGAAAGAAAACGGAACGAATGGAAGATGAAAATAGTAAAATTTACAAGGTACACAGATATGGATTCAGTGTGAATATGATATGAGCGTATAGATCAACTAGTAAAAGATTGTTTTCAATTAATCAAAAATATCAAATTTGAGTCTTAGCAATTGCGTTAAATTTTGCCAGAAAAAAATTGTTTTTAATCATCTTGTCTGAGTTGACTATAAATACAGTGAGTTAAATCTTCAAAAATTTACAGTGTGGTTCCTATAAAGATCGATAAGAAGCAAATGCAAAGATTAGAAATAAGGGTTTAAGGCAATTACTTCATAATGGGTAATGGATTTAGTAGGTAATCACAAAAATTACTGAGTTAGGTAATTATCCGGTTAAAATTGATGGGAATAAGTGTGGTTCCAGTGCTAGAAGAGGCTCCAAAAATTAAAAAATGTCTATATAGTTGTACAATAATTTTTTTCTATATTATTTTATTTTGTTTTCATAAATGGATTGAAATTATTGTCTTATTTTATGTCTCTTTTTATCCAAATTAAAATGTGACATATGATTAGAAAGTATCACTCTCTTAATTGTTAGTTTTTTTTTTCTTGATGTGTTATATTCATAAATTCATGTAAATGATTTTTCAGCTCAGTTATCAACATGTAATGAATCTATAATAATAAATTTAAAGTGTTTGTTTTTTTTTAACAAAATAAGAAACACAAATCAAAACTCAAGTTATAAAGGAATTAAAACTAAAAGTTAGTATATCAATAAAAAATAAAAATATATACAAGCTTTACTTAGAAATGATGATATGTATATTTTATTGATGATAGACAATAGGGACAAACCTAGCATTTTCTTTGAGGAGACCAAATATTAAAAATAAATTAAATTATATTTTTGAAATTAATATACTAAATTTAACAACTAAAAAATTCATAATAATTGGCTACATATCACAAAAACTAAAAATTAAACTGAAGATACAAGACTATAACGCTGTAGCAGGAGAAAAGATATTTAGTTTTTAAAATTCATTGTAACAATTCTAATGATAGGAAATTTTTGTTATATTTAGATATCATGTTCAAAGTTTCAAAAGTATAATTGACCTTCAAATTTTCTTAAAGCAAAATTTAATTTTTAAATTGATAATAATAAGAATAACATATTCTCTACTTTAAACAATCAAATAATATATTTTTAATTTTTTTATTAAGGAACATTTAGGAAAAAATAGGGAGGCCTTAAAAAATTATTATAAACAATGGTTGTCTATTTTTTGGGAAGTGTATCTATCTTGAATGGTAAGAGAGATAGGAAGAACGGAGAGAGAAAATGTGAGGTGTAATGGGAGATGTGATGAGAAAAAAAGAGAAAAATAAAAAGAAAAAGAAAATGGAGGAGTTATAAGAAATAAAATTGTATAAAATTATTATTGAAAAATAATATATACATATTGTGTATATGTTTTATCTTTTAAGGAGTGGCCTTATATGGATATTTGTGTGTGTATTTTTTTTTTTTTAGTATAAATTGAATGATAGGTGATAACATAGGATTAATTGAATAAAAAATGTGATACATCTTTTGAGATTTGTTAAAACTTTGTTATTCACTTAACATAATAAAACATATCATTTTTAATGAAATTATGTGTCTATTTTTTCATGCAATATATATTTATATTTTTGAATACTCGTATATACAATGACATTGTCTATTGTTTCACTCAGGGCCTATAAAATGTCAAGACCGACCTTGGGCATGAGTATCTTAGTGTGTAGCCCTCCTCATACCCGTACTTTTACACACACACACACACACACACACACACACACACACAAAACAACAACAACAACAATAATAAAAATAATAATAATTAAAAAAATGAAATTTATGAAAATCTAGTAGACTTTTATCCTCACCTTTTGCTGTTGCACTTGAGCCCTAGCTCCTTGTGTAAGTGCTTGAGACATAAGTTATTGAGTTGTGCTAAACCAGCACCATACCAAACTTAGAAGTTTATAAATTTGTTATCATGGAAGTTTATTGTAATGTTTGTAATGTTTATAATTATGTTTGTAATATTTTTATAAAAGACCTATAAATAGTATTTTAATTAATTTACAGTTGTATTTTTAATCATTGTTTTTTTTATTCATTGAATTTTCATAGTCAATTAAAGTGAGAGTAACAAGTATGGATATGAGTACTTAGGTTCCCATGAGATAAGGAGTATTAAAGTTATTACCCATTTTGATATGAGTCCAGATATATATATTTTTCTAAAATACATGTATGAGGACAAATGTTATAGTACCTTATCTATTGACATCTCTACCTTGATGAATATTCAGGGTAATAAGTATTTAAGTAAATTATGTAAAAATTTATCATTTATGGCAATGGATCCTTACCTATTGTCATCCTTACCTTGACATATTCTAAAAGATGGCATTGTGAGAATTCTAGATGAGTTTTATATTCATGGGGTGCCATCTGAGGCTGGAAATCTATTATTTATCGCTTTGATTCCCAAAGTTAAGAACCCATAAGAGATAAGGAAGTATAGACTAATACCCTTCATTAGATGCATGTACAAAATCATTGCAAAAGTGTTGTCCACAAGGTTAAGGAAGGAATTGGAGAGAAGGTAATTGATGAAAGACAATGTACATTTGGAGGGAGGAATCTTTTGGATAGGGTACTTGTGGTGAATGAGGTGGTGGATGAAGTTAAAAGCAAGAAAAAACCATGCCTCATTTTCAAGGTTGATTATGAAAAGGCATATGATTTGATGTATTAGGAGTTTTTATATTATATAATGGCTCAATTGGGATTTTGCAAGAAGTGGATTGGGTACATGAAGGGCTACATTCAAACAGTAACAGTGTTTGTACTGGTAAATGGGAGTTTGATGGAATAATTTAGGATTCAAATAGGATTGAGACAAGGTGACATAATTGCACCTTTTCTTTTTGTAATTGTTGTAGAAGGATTGGCATGGTTAATGAGACAAGTTATGAGGAACAATATCTTTTCAGGATTCAAAGTGGGAAATAGAAGTATGGATATCTTTCTATTATAGTTAGTAGATAACACACTCTTCTTTGCGTAGGATTTAATATAGAATGTGGTAGCCAAGAAGAGTATACTCAGATGTTTTGAGTTAGCGGTTGGGCTCAAAACAAACTTCCATAGGAGTAAATTGGTTGGTACACAAGTGCAAAAGAGTACTATTGAAGAATATGTCTCACTATTTATTAAATTGTAGACCAATGTCTATTCCTTTTGTTTACCTAGGAATCATAGCGATGGCGAAACCTAGGAAGGAAACTACTTAAAAAGTAGTCATACAAAAGATTATGAAGAAATTATCCTCATGGAAATAGAAACAACTTTCTTTGGAGGGCATATATGTCTCATTAAATTTGTTGTCTTTTCTTCCTCTCTTTTTTTTTGGTCATTTTTTAAAATGCCTAAATGTGTTGTTATAAAATTAAAAAATATTTAGAGGATCGAGCTTTTTACGAGGTGAGGAAGAAAAAGGAAATATGGTTATCACGAGTCTGGTTGAATTAGATGTGTTGTCCAAAGGAAGGGGGATTGGGCATTAGGAATTTACAAACTTTTAATTATGCTTTACTTGGAAGATGGAAATAGATGATGCTAAATAAACATAACAACTAGTGGATCAAATATTCTTTCTTCTCCTTTTTTGGTGAATAAAATTTAGGGAGAGGGGATGACACCCCAGTTCAAGGTAGGGAAAGCCTTCAGGCTTAAAGAGCACTTATAGAGGTACTTACATTTACCTAAACCCCAAGGAAATGTGTAGGGTCTCGAACCTACAACCTGTTAGATGTGAGACCCTATCTTGCTTCACTCGACCAATCCTTTGAAGTTAATATTCTTTCTTCTCTTATATGTAAGATCGTCCTCAGTCCCATTATGTGATATGTTTAATACCTTACACGTGATTTCCTAAGCTTTAGTGCCTCTTATTAGGGGTGAGCATAGGACGAGTTAGGCTAGGTTTTGTTTGACCTTAACTTAGCCTTAAATTTTGACCAAGTCAATTTTTTAGACCTTAACCTATCCCTAAACCCGAATGAACCTAGTAATCTATATGTTAAATTAGGACCAAACCTATTTAAGACAGGACTGCGTTGACTCGATATGTAAGTAACATAAATTGTCACTTCTATTAATGTAATTGGAATTTTAAGAATAAATTTGTATCTTATCATTATACATGATATCATATAAATTAAATAATAGTTACTTATAACCCTAGAAAAAAAAATGTTAGTTTTGGTATCAATAAGGAAAATATAGACAAAAGAAGTTACTAGGCTAAAGTTTTTTAGTGAAACACAAAAAATAAAATGTACTACAGACATAATAATGACTAGTAAAACTAAGGATGAGCAAAGGACAGGTTGGTCCATGTTATGTTTGACCTTAACCCAACCCTAAATTTTGATTGGGCCAATTTTTTAGAACTTAACCCATCCTTAGACTTGAATGAACCCAAGGATCTATGGATTAAATTATGTCGGGTCAGACTAGGCCATTGAGTTGGGTTGGGCTTCGCACACCCTTACCTCCTGTTACCATTCTTCTATAAAGCATTGATTGAAGTAGCTCACTATTCCTCTTAAACTTTGTATGAAAATAACAATATATTACACTAAGTGTGCACAATGTGAAATGGATAACATAGAATCTTATATGAATGCACATAAACTTACCATAAAAGATGTGTGTCGCTATAACTAAACTTTGGCAACTTGACAAGTTTTTTCACTAGCACCCTAGGAGGGTCTCCCTCACATGATGGTATGATGTAAGGGTGTGAAATCCTATAGAACCATTATATGTATCCATCAATGCATTGTGCTATATGTCATATGAGGTCCTCTAATGGTGTCAAAAGCCACACGATCATCATACTTCAACCATTTATCATTGATCTTATTAGGAGGTATAACTGTCTCGATAACCACATGAGCTGACCAAGGAATGGCTTGCACATGTCCATATTGGCATAACACCTTCTTTGGTAAGTGCACGAATACATGAGTGGATTGCATATGATGTATCCTTAATACAAAGAGATGTCCTAAAATGGGGGAACCTCGCAATAGGGGAACCTTACTTGCACCTCTCATAGGTGTCAAAAATTGGCTCGAGGTCTGTCTTTAGTGTTTCCCAAGGGCAAAAATGATGGGAGCCAATATACTCAAGAAATGCTAAAAAAGTCCATGTTTGTAACAACATTAACGATTCATTTAGTTTTTTTAAATAGGTTCAATTGACTTAAGATGAATTAACAATTATGAACAATAAAATATAAATTTTGGTATCTATAAAATAGTCATATAACCTCTCATTTGTCTCATGTGATGCATACTAACACCACCAAGATGCTCATATATGAATGCAAGGACAACTGCATTTCATTAGGTGAAATGCATTTCCTATAGTGTTGGCCTCCATAAATGCCTTTGCGAGTTTCATGATGGAACCTTAGTAAATATAGCAAGTCATTGTAAGCAATAATAAGACAGTTTAGTATCATTATCATTCTCAGAGATAGAAATATGACTCATAATTTATAAAAGTAATTCTAATAGGTCCTATGAGAGAATGGTTTGATTTTGAATTGTCTAAGAGAAATAATAATTAAAATTAAAAGAAGCAATACAAATTAATTTTTAGGTTTTTTTCTTTAAGAAACAAGAACACAAAAAATATTAGTCAATTCAAATGAGAGAGGTGTTAGGATTGTGTTTAATTCAACTTCACCTAGAGTTCTTAATATGAGTATTACTTCAATTTGATTTCTAACTTTGTCTATCGAATTTGCTAAGTTATTTAAATCCTAATTCCTTAGGCAATTAAACCTTTATTCTTAATTAAGAATCCTAATTCATTAGGTGAAATTAAAAAAGAATAAGCATTAAATATAGAAATCTCTAGTAATAGCAAACATCTAATAACTATAGAGGTGAGCAATGGTCAGGTATGGTCAGACTTAGGCCCAAAAGACCTAATCCACTCAAAATGCCGATCAAAAACATTGAACTATAACCGATCGTTCTACTTTCTGGTTTTGTCGGGTTTCGGATGGTTCGAGTAATAGGTGATGCAAACAGGTTGTGTTAGTTGCTAGGGAGAAAAAGAAGAAGCAATCGAGTAGGCAATGGAGTGGAGGCCCAATCAGTGCCCTTGTTGCGAGATAAGGTAGCCATGACGAGGTCCATGTCTTCCTTAGTACCAGTTGGGATGTTCTTTACATTCACAAAAAAGCTTGCATTTGACAGTAAAGAGAGAAGAAGAGAATAAGAATCAAAGATCTGTTGGGTTGGAATCATTAGTAGCCCATGTTGGTTATTGATCTGCTAAATAAAAAAGAAGTTATGGTCTAACACTGACTGTACCTAATGAAGGTTTTCATTGAATGCTTTCCATAGCGTAGGGTCCTCATCCACAACCTCGTCTTTGGTGGTGTAGGGGTGGTGGGAGGAGACTCCTTCCATGGTGGATTCAATGGTGGAAAAAAGAAAGGACTTGAGTATCGTGATAAAAAAATGTTAAGGGTGAAGAGTGTAACTTTTAAGTTTTAACTTTTAAAATTGGATCTACGACTACCATAATGGATTACCACTTTTTTAAACTTATTTAGTTATGTGGTTTTTTTTATATTTGACGTGACTTCACAAAGCTGTGTAGGGGATAGCTTTACAGTGGCAGTCTGAAATTTGAAGTGACTTACCATAGAGTAAATTTGAATTCGTGCTTCTACACTTTTCTAATGTTTTTAGTCGAGTTTGGGTATTGACAGAATACATTAGAAAAAATCAAACACAATCGTACTTAACCATTTTAAACCAAAATTTTACTTATTTAACCTGTTGACCGAACTAATTCATCCACTTTTAGATTTTATGGTCTCGGGTTTTTCGAATTCAGTTAGTTGAGGATTTTATGCTTACCCCTAAATGATTATTTGTAGCTTAAAGGATTATAGGATTTATGTCTCAGACCACATCTACAAAGCAAATTTCCATTTACAATATAGACAAAAAATCATCTTAAGGTTGATAAAGTCTTAAGAGTATTATATGTAGGGAACATAAACACAAAGGTGAAGAATTTAAATTTTATTAACAACCCAAATTAGATTTGAAATTCATATAACCCATACAAAAGGGTGTTTACCTAAACATGGAAGAAATAAACAAAACCATAAAAAGAGAAAAGATAAAGAAGAACCTTATAGATCCTTAAAGAGACATGGACTTCCACACTTTTTGTCCTTTTTTTACCCGTATAGCTTTAAGAAAGAAAGGGAGATGACGATTTCCCCCTTCCTAAAAAGTGGGAGGAAGAATACCTAATCCTCTTTTGTAACTTCTTTTCTATGTGAATTATTCTCTTGGACTTAGAATATGACTTTGTTATTTTAAATGCCCACGTGTTTAGCTTAAAAGAGCGCCAACTCTTGTTTATTTTGGACTGCTCTTTTAGTCATCTTTTCTTGATCTATATGAGCTCAAATTTCCCACTATTGCAAAAAATCAATTTTAGAGTAGGATTTTAGAACTGTTCATGTTCAACTGATTTAAAATAAGACATGGTGGCATTTTTACAATTTTAATCAAAAGTTTTTAACTCAGTTTTATTATAACTGATTTAAAAGCTTCTTTTTTAAATCCATTATGCATGTAACTGATTTAAAATCTTGCATTTTAAATCGGTTACACTGGAACCAATTTAAAAGGAGGCTTTTTAAATCGATTCCACCTGGAATCAGTTTAAAAAATAAACTTTTTAAATTGGTTCCTCTTATCGGTTTAAAAAGCTGTTTCCCTCCACTTCTTTTACTGAAACGTAAGCCTAAAGCTAGCTATGATCTTCATTCAACCTTTCTCCCACCTCTTTGAAGCTCTCTCTATCTCTCCATCTCTATCCAAACTCAAGTTCAAAGCTCCCTCCATCTCATTACGAAAACGGTGAGCTCCCTCATTCCCTCCCATTTTGAAAACGTTGAGCTCCCTCCCTCCCTCCCTACCATTTCGAAACTCTCGCTCCCCCTCCTTGCATCTTGGTTGACATCGCGCTCCACCTCCATTGAAGAGCAAAATCTGCATTGCATAGGGGGTTCAAGCTTGCTTCACCTTCATTCAACACCACCAAGTTCAACATTGCATAGGTGCAAGCTCCATTTTTTCAATTTTTGTTTATGCATATGCTATCATTATTGTGGTTTTGCAATTGAATTTTCTTGCTATGGGAAATTAATTGCTAGAGGCTATGCTTGAATATATGTGTTGATGAATAAAAGAAAAAATTAGTTGATTTTACATGTATGAATTTATGAATCTTTAAGGAAAAAGCTAGAAGTATTATTTAAGATAGTCATAACTTATATGAATATATGTTAGGGATTTTAAGTGTTGAGAATTGAATGACATAAGCTTTACAATCAATTGAAGTCGATTATTTTGGTTACTACTCATATTAATGTTGCTTAGTAACGAGAAAGGATAAAAATTTGAAATTAATTTAAGGATATATAAGGAATTAATTGTCATAAAATGTATTATGTTTTGTTTAAAATGTATGATGGCTATAAAGTTGGTGGATTACAAGAATGAAAGAATTAGTCATAGTGTAGGTTGGGAACTTGTTAGGAAATTAAAAGATAATAACATAAGATAACTTTTATGGTAAGATACATTGTTAAGATAAAGTGAGCAAAAAGGGAGAATTAGTTAAGAGTGAATTAGTATAAGAATCTAAAATTGAATAATTTAAGTACTAAAGTTTAAGAGATTAAGAAATTTAAATGTAATGATATAGGCCATAAGAGCCGATAGGAGACTTGTTGTGAATTGGATTGTCTAATAGGTTAACCTTTGGTATTATGATTGAATATCTGTTAACAGGTCTCTGAAAAGTACCAAAATACAAAGAAAACTCTGTCAAAATTTTTGTATAAATTATATTCATTATGTTCTATGTTTAATTTTGTTTTTTTTTTATTAAATTTATGCATTACAAGCGAACCTTAGTTTCTCGTTTGAGATCCAATATAATGATTAAAGTACTAATTGTTATATTGAATCTTGAATTGTCCAATTGGACAGTTTGGAAAGATTCATTTTTTATACTTGATTAATAGGTAGTGATTAAGTCTTATCTTAAATTTGATTAAATTTCGATTTAGTGCATTTTGTGTTATGTCTCCGGGTGCATACTTGATTGTGGTGAACTTGATGTCACTACTTTCATTTCGTGTACTTAGAGAACAATGCGAAATGTTGCCGAAATTTTGTCAAATTTAAGATATGAGACTAAACCTGTACATACTAATCAAGTTTAAGAAAATATCTTTTTGAATGGGATAGAACCACATCTTGTATAAAAAAGTGAGATTTACATGCATTAAGATATGGTTTGTGGATCACAGAACGAAGTTATGGATCGTAGTTGGATTAATTCTAGATGCACAACTGATAAGTATTAGAATAGAGTGGAAGAGTTTATCCAATTTTGCGGAATGTGTTAATTGTTTGAATGAGACACGATTACAAATTAAGCAAATACCAAAGCATCTTCTTTGTGATGGGTTTTGTAAAAGTTATACAACATGGACATAACATGGTGAATTGTTAGACATGCCGAATGTGTCTCAAATAGAGCAAGTTGATGTACCTATAGACGATCGACTAGAGGACATGATTCGTGATATTGGACTAGAGTCTTTTCTGCGAGCTCATGTGTACAACATTTTATGTAGTGATGCGGATAAGCCTTTATATCCGGGGTACGCTAAATTCACATAGTTGTCAGCGATTTTAAGATTGGTGAATGTGAAGGCAAGAAATGGGTGGAGTAATAAAAGTTTCACCGAATTACTTGAGTTGTTGAACGAAATGCTTCCAGATAACACATTGTCGAGACGTAACTATGAGGCAAAGAAAGTGCTATGTCCAATGGGATTGGAATACAAGAAAATACATGCGTGCCCTAATGATTGCATATTATACAGAAAATAGTTTGGAGAGTTGCATAAGTGTCCCAGGTGTAGGGTGTCACAGTATAAAGTTAAGGATGATGATTGTACTAGTGATGAGAGCACAAAGGAGGGTCCCCTTACAAAGGTGTTATGGTATCTGAAGTGTGAAAAGGGCGCACAAGAAGGGGGGGTTGAATTGTGCATTTTAAATTTTTACTAAAACCAGATCAACAAGAACGTTTTTAAAACGAAGGAGTAGAGAGAAGAAAAACACAAAAGATTTTATACTGGTTCACTCAAATTGAGCTACGTCAGTCCCTTCACCCAGAAGGTTTCTACTAACCAATCTTTGGTTACAAGTATTGTTTGTGGCCTCTTCAGGCTTTACAACGCAATCTACCCAGATTGCTTAATCCAAGTATTCTTTTTACACTAAGCCTCTCTAGGCTTTCACAACGCTTAAGAGTTTTACAGATAAAAGATCAACTCACGTAGTGAGGATTTGAAAACTTAGACTCAGGATCACTTTGAGGGTTTTGCACAAAAAAATTGGCTATCGTCCACTGGACGCTCTTAACAAAATATCACAGAAAGAATGTGTACGTTGTTGTTTTAACAAGTTTTTTTTTTTTGCCTATATTTTTTTTTGTTTCGCTTTCTGTTGATGCTCGTATATATACGATCTTCAGGAAAGAGATCCGTTACAGATAACTTGTCTTTTCACGTGATGAGGCGCGTGCAGACTAACTTTCAGAAGAGTCAGGCGTGGCAGTTGAAAACTTGCACGACAATAGAAGTTTCAGGGCTGCGCTAACAGTTTGTTATTCTGAACTTTCTTCATCTGTCTTGTCGGCTTGATAAGTTGACTTATTTTATCCATTCTGCTGTGCTTTTGTACTGACTTGATGTTGATGTTTCAAACCGTTTTGAACGTTGGTTCACTGAAGTGGTACTTTGTAGGTTTCGAGGTGGATAGCCATGATTGTTTTTCATAATGAAAAACTTGATCGTTTGAATATATGATCCTCGGGATTTGGACGATCGCCTTCGGTCTGTTCATTTGGATGGTTTTTCAAAGTGTCTACTGGATGGTCATTATTGCATTAGCTAGACGGTCATTATTGGCGAGTCTTCGTCCTTCGCTATGATAGGGTTAGTTTATACACATAAATACAAACATTAATAAGCTTTGTTATCTTCAAAACATTGAGGGTTTAGACACTTCTACGTCTTTGGTTCCAACAGTATCTTCCAATAATTCCAATATTTAAGTGATTATTTGCTAATGTCGACAACGCGAAGCACCTTACGTGGCATGTAGATGGGAGAAAATGTGATGGACAACTTTGCCATCCTGCTAATTCTTCGTAATAGAAGAAAATTAATCGTTTATGTCTAATGTTTGGGACTGAGGCAAGAAACCTTAGGCTTGGACTTGTTACGGATAGAATGAATCCTTATGGTAACTTATCTAGTAAGCACAGTTCATAGCCTGTTCTCTTAGTTATTTATAATCTGTCTCCTTGGTTGTGCATAAAGTGAAAATATGTTATGTTATCTATGATGATTGCAGGCCCAAGACAGCTAGGAAATGACATAGATGTCTACTTATGTCCCTTAATTGAAGATTTGAGAATGCCGTGGGATGAAGGTGTTAATGTGTATGACGTGTATCGTCATGAAAATTTCATGTTGCATGCAATGTTATTCTGTACCGTCAATGACTTTCCAGCATGTGGAAACTTGAGCGGGTATAGTGTTAAAGGGCATAACTCTTGTCTTATCTGTGAAGAAGACATATGCTACGTACAACTTAAACATGGAAAGAAGACAGTTTATGCTGGACATTGGAAATTTCTCAAGCCTAATCACCCATATCGTAGACTCAAAAAAGCTTTTAATGGATGTCAAGAGGATGGTATTGTGCCACCTGTCTTAACTAGTGAGTAGGTTTATCAATGGGTAAAGGACATAAGTGTCGAATTTGGAAAGACCCAAAAGAAAGCTACCAAGAAACTTATGGAAGAAGAGGTCGATTTTCTTTGATCTTCCCTACTAGTGTGATCTAGATGTTAGACATTATCTAGATGTAATGCATGTTGAGAAAAATGTTTGTGATAGTGTAATTGACACTCTTATGAACATTAAAGGCAAGACAAAGGATGGTTTGAATGCTTGTCAAGATCTGGTTGAGATGGGTATACGCCTCCAGTTAGGTCTATAGTTAGTGGGTAAGCAAACAAATTTGCCCCCAGCATGTCATACGTTGTCAAGAGAAGAAAAAATAAGTTTTTGTAATTGTTTGCATGGTGTGAAAGTGCCACAAGGATATTCTTCCAATATCAAGCGGCTTGTGTCAATAAAAGATATGAAATTAGTTGGGTTAAAGTCTCATGATTGCCATGTCTTGATGCAACCACTCCTACTAGTGGCTATTTGTGACATATTGCCTAAAAAAGTTAGACATGCTATTACACGACTATGCTTATTCTTCAATGCTATATACAACAAAGTCATAGACCCTTTGAAATTGGATAAGTTGGAAAATGAAGCTGCTATTATATTGTGCCAGTTGGAGATGTATTTTCCTTTGTCATTTTTTGACATCATGGTTCACTTAATAGTGCATCTAGTCAGGGAGATTAGAATGTGTGGTCCTATTTATTTAAGCTGGATGTACCCTATTGAACGATACATGAAGATCTTGAAAGGGTACGTTAAGAATCCATATCATCTAGAAGCATCTATTGTTGAGAGGTACATTGCTGAAGAAGCCATTGAATTTTGTATAGAATACTTGTCATAAGCTGAACCTATAGGGCTTCCTAAATCTCATCATGAGGGAAGATGTTCGGGTAAGGGTACTCGAGGTGTAAACGTTAAATCAATGCGTCAAGAGGAAGTTTTGCAAACACACTTGTATATATTGAATAACACTGATGAAGTTGAACCTTACTTTTTTGCTCACAAAAACATTGTCAAGAAAAAGAACCTCAAATGCTTGAGAAATGGTAGTTGAATAAGCATAACAAAACATTCTTAAATTGGTTTCATGCACAAGTTTTGAATGATGACAATGCTTCTGACACATTAAAATGGCTAGCACATGAGCCTAACTTTGATGTCATATGTTTGACTGGTTATGACATCAAAAAGTTTCCTTCTATACAAAGTCATTGGATGACAAGAGTACTATGCAAAACAGCAGAGTTATGGTTATGGTTGAGTCCAGGCACTTCTCTAGTTCAAAAGATAAAAATCCAATTATGACATCTATGTGTTACTTTGGAGTTATTGAAGTCATATAGGAGGTTGACTACACTAAATTTAGAGTCCCTGTTTTTAAATGTAAGTGGGTTGACAATAACACCGGTGTGCAAACTGATGAATTAAGGTTTACATTGGTGGATCTTAGCAAGGTAGGTTACAAGGAACTTTCATTATGGCATACTAAGCAAAACAAGTTTTTTATGTCAATCATCCTTTTAACAAGAGATGGTCAATGGTTCTCCAAGGAAGAAGGATGTATGGTAGTGATGAAAAACAAGGTTCAAATGTTGATCTTGTTGAGATTCCTTCTTTCTCAACATGGATGCCTACTTTTGTTGATGAGAATGAAGTGGATGATGTACATGCCACATGTGATGATCATCACGAAGGAATATAGGAAAACATACGTACTTGACAACGTTAGTAACTAAATTATGTTTATCTTATTATATATATTCTTGTTTTCATTATTTTTTTATTTTATTGTTTATTTTTTTGATTGTAGTGTTTATCTTTTGAAATGACACGTTTTGTGAATGTTGATACTAATATGTGTTTTTTTTTTCCTTTTGTAAATAGACACATGGTTTATTCTTTTAGTAACTTATCTTATGAGTCTACAAGAAAAAAGGCTAGACGAGGTACACGGTTAAAGGAGTTGACTCTCAATTGGGCTGTTGACCATCTAATACCAATTCAGTTTGACATGATTAGTGGGCACCTGGGGGGGAAAATGCCACCAAATTTATTAGTTTTGTTGGTGTCCTTGCTCGAAGCAAGGTTTCTATCCTTTATGAGGATTTGGACCATGTAGAGGAGAGTGTGAAGAATCAAATTTGGCAAACTATCACGGTATTTTACCTTTATAGTCTCAAATATAAACATTTTGTTTACCGTATTATTGTCATACATTAACTATTCAATTTTATTTTGTAGCTCACTTATGATGTTCCATATAATGCCATATTGAAAAGGAAATTGCTAACCCTTGTACCTGAGCGTTGGATGGCATTTAAGACACAGCTCACCACGAGATACATATATGGAAAATTGAAAGACATTTCTCTTTATGAAAAATATGCATTTTTAAATGAGGAGACATGGGCAAAATTTGTTGAAAATTGAGAGGATCCTGCCTTTCAGATTTAGTTTGAAGTAATTTTTTTAATCGTACAACAACATTTGATTATTTTTTATTGAATTCAATAGTGTGTTATTGTTCACAAGAGAAGAGAAAAAAGGGATAGATGATTGCATCAAAGGATGTCCACCCCCACAGAGTATCTCTAAGTTGCTTGAGCAGAAGATGATGGCTGAGAAGGCAAGGCAACGTGAACTGGAAGTCTTAGCATCTAGATCTGCTGGAGATATTGCTCCTCCATTGCCACCACAACGCTGGGATAAATGGAAGGTGGCCCGCACACTACAATGGGGTGGATATATGTCTACTAAGACACGCGTTCGTTGTTGAAAAGATTGTAAGTAATTTTTTACTTCAAGTACTAATTGTAACTTGCTTCGTTATTTCTTACACATTTCTTCAATTATATGTTGTAGGATTCTCTTGTTGAGTAGAGCTCACAAGGAACGTTTGTTCCTCATGGATGTGAGGATATATTAACTGCTGCTATTGGGAGACCAGGGCACTCTGGTCGGGTTCATGCTACTGGACGGGGTGTAGACATTCGTGATTACTATGGACCACCTTCACGTAGTGGGCCCACCTTAGGAATTATCACCAAGGAAGAGATGGAGTGAATTAGGCAGGATATTAGAAATGAGCTTAAAGAGCAGCTAAGACGGGAGATTAGAAAGGAGCTGACATCTTTATGTCTTTCACAGCAAAATACAAATGTCTAGCTTGAACAAGCTCATACTCCTATATGTGTCAACACGAAGGGAAGTTGTGTTGCCGCTAATCCTTTTGGGGAAGAGACTGACACTGATATCCTTGAGCAGTGTGAGTTATATGTTGATGGAGAGCCTGTTCGTTTAGTGGCCTTTGGGAGAGTATATAGTTTGGGGCCTACCATATACCACAAGACCATTGAGGATGATATGGTAAGGGTGGTGGTCGAATAAATTTGGGATGCATATGCTAAAGTCCCTGTGCCCACCAAGGAGGTTTAGACTGTGGGGTAGGCTTTTAAACAGTTTATTTAGTGGCTAAAACAACTTATAAAGATTACATCAACCAAGATATATTTAAATTTCATCTTAAGTTATTTTTTTTCTCTAATTACAAATTGAAATAACTTGATTGTATTTTATAACATCATTTAATATTTATTTTTTTAGGATGTTTAACCATCGAAGAAAGATGTTCTAGCTAAATATTCGAAACCTCAAATTGATCCAATCACATGCTTGTGGCAGGTGGCATTTAGTATGGGGACGAATGTGGTGTAAATAGATTGGGAACCCACATTCCTTGGCAGACCCAATGATGTTGACCTATGGATCACCCAGAAGGATGTCTTGGAAATATGCACTAGCAATGACATGCTTAATATCTCAATTCTATAATTATGGTTGCTTTACGTTTAATCTTTTCGTAAATCTCTTAAATAAGCATCTCATTATTATAATTAACATTCATTTGAATATTTTAGATATATGCATTGCCTTTGTCTCTCAAAGGGTTGAGAGAATGTATATGAATTTATTGACCTATTCCTTATTCAGAAAATAGGAAATAAGGATGAAGATTCTTAGGCCTACATTCAGAATTGGATGTATAATGGGCGAAAATGGTGTTGCCTAGCTCCATACTTGCATTGGTAAGCACTTATATATATATTTCTCACCCAAATAATTTTAAATGATATTTGATTGTCATCACCTGTATTCTTTTTCCAATGTAGCTCACATTGACAATTGCTAATTATTTGTCTAGGGATAATGTTATAGCCTTATTGTGTTTGTTGTACAAGAAGCCCAACAAAGAATTGAAACAACTAAGAGAAAGGTAAGTTTTAATTTATAATATATTTCCTTCGTCCTTTGTATTATAATTTTGAAACGTATAACATACTTTGCATATCCATTTTTTAATTTAAGTCATGATTGGATATCAAACATTGGCGGGTAGGCACATGTCACTACAAAGGAAGCCTAGTTGGTTTTTTTCCCATGTAAGTGATTTACAGCTACATATTCAATTACAATTTCTAATAGTTTTTACAACCTATTTTTAAAAACAAGTCTCATTGGTAGGCTAACAAACAAGTGGGGAGTTATGAGTGTAGATATTATGTCATGAAACATATGTTGACCATAGTTTCAACAGATGTTGTGGATTCATGAGACGAGGTAATATAATTTTCATCCAGTTACAATAATAGTTATAGTTTTTATAGTTGATTGCGTAATAATTTATCTTATGTTTATCTTGTAGTTATTTGTTGATAGGGAACCATTCTCACAAGAGGACTTGCTAAACATCTGCCAACGTTGGGCAATATTCTTCTTTCAAATTAGTAATAGATAGTTTGTTTAGAATGTATTTAGCTAGGCAAAAGAATATTAGTTTTTAATTTTATATGTTTCAAAGCATATTATGAAGTTTTGTTGGGTAAACTATATTATAATTGAATGTGATGATGTATTGGTTGTTTCTGTGGCATTTGTTTAATGACAACAAGGTCGGTTGCATAACAAAACAATGAAATTATTTAAAAAAAAATGTAACTTTTTAAATCGGTTGTGCATTAACCGATTTAAAAGTGCAACTTTTTAAATTGGTTTTGCTGCAACCGATTTAGAAAGTGCGCCTTTTAAATCGGTTGTAGTAAAACTAGTTTAAAAAGTTACACTTTTTAAATCGGTTACAGCAACAACCGATTTACAAAGTGCAACTTTTTAAATCGGTCTTGTCTGCAACCAGTTTAAAAAGTGGCACTTTTTAAATCGGCTGTTCCTTCAATCGATTTAAAAAGTGTTTTGTAAATTAGTTCAAATGATGGTTTAAAATCGTTATACTTTTTATATCGGCTGTATCTAAATTGGTTGTATAACTAATTTAAAAATTCTTTTTTAACTGATTTAAAAAGTGTTTTCTACAGTAGTGTCCCTTCTTTATCATCTAAAATTCAAATATTAGAAATTAAAATTAAAATGAGATAAATTTGTACTAAAATAAGAACAAATTTAATCAATTTATTTCTCTTTTCTTAATACCATAAAATACATTCTTTTGAGGACAAATTTAATGAAATAGTTCAAATGAGTGACATATTTTTATCTAAAATGATATTAGAAAAAAGGATAATCCAAAAGATTATGATGTTACCCCTAAAAGATCAATCAAATAGGTGAATACAATATGTTTGGACATGATAAGATGTAAGAAAAAAGCATGTGACTGGCGGATGCAACAAGCATGAGACAACATCTAGTGTGATCATCTTCTATCCACATGATAAGTGAAAACTATTCATATGTCTATCACATTGCTTAACAAAAACAAACAAAACCCCTTATCTACCATGTGGTACCTACATTCCAATAGGGGTGCCAATCAAGAGTAATCCACCATGGTCTATATGTACTCATGATGGATAAACAACTCTCACTTTTCGTCCATGGATAACTACCTTCATGACGGTCTACAATCATAGAAGCTTTATTAATTTAATTATAAGATTTTTTAACATATAATCAAAATCCGAAGAATATCATAATAATTTAAAGCTTTATTATCTTTCTGCTTCATAAGTTATAGTCCTTGAAAAAAAAAAACCAAATTTTGGTTTTAGTTCTTGACTTTTAAAACTAATAGTTTTTGTTTTTCTATTCTTTAAAATACCCAAACTTTAAAGTTAACAACTTTTTCCATATACAGGGACCAAAGTTTGGATATTTAAAAAAATATAAGGACTAAAACTAATGTTTTAAAAGTCTGAGACTAAAACTAAAATTTGGTGTCATTTTTCAAGGACTAAAAACATCATTAACCTTATATGTGTGTGTATCTACATACATACGTATGTATGTGTGTATGAAACATATAAATTGAAAATTCTTGGTTATCATAAGAAATGAGAATTATAAATTTAAGTCATATAACTAGTCATGGATGACTAAAGTTAAAAGTTAGTGGTCACACAAGACCACTCAAAAAAATCATGTACATTTAATTTTTAATCTTATCCATTTAAATATAATTTAATGCTCTATATTTATAATAAATCTGAGTCATATAATCATGTATAAATTGTCAAGATTTAAAGTCACATGATTACTTAAAAGAGTCATATAATTTTTAAAAAATTACATGACTTGTGTGTTTTAATCTTAACTATTCATGATAAGATCTAATGGTTAATCTTTATTCTTTTCATTTTCACATTAAAAAAGCATTCTCAATATGTATGTATGAATGTACAGAGAGAGAGAGAAGTTAAATTATATCGGTGTTATTTAGCTAACTATTGCACCATCATATTTTTGTATATTTTTTAAAAATATATATTACATCAATTTTGATGTATATGAATGATATATCAAATAATTTTAGATTAATATAAAATTTTGTAGATATAATTTATGTAAAAAGAGCTTGCAATCTAATGGTACATTTTTATATGAGTGAGGGTAGTAAATATAGGTCATACAACCATATATGAATGACCTAAATTTAAAGTCATGTGATCACTTAAAAAAAAATTATTCAACTTTTTAAAAAAATTCACTTGATTTGTATATTTTAATTTGACTATTTATGATAAGATCTAGTTGTTAATATTTATTTCTCTTACTTTCACGTAAAAAAAACCCTTTCGATAGATATACGAGAGAGAGAGAGATTAATTTAATTTATTTGGATTATTTTATTTTTTTAAATAGTTTTTTATTTTTAAAATAGTTTTAAAAAATAATTAGTTTTTATTAGTTAATTTTATCAGGCATGTAATAAATCTATTATTATAATTAAACCGAATAAAATGAATTTAAATATAAATAAAGAGAAAATGTAAAGCTGTTTTACACTGTCATTCAATTACAAACCAGCATGTATGATAAGTTTGTTGACTTTTACAATAATTACCTTAAAAGTCATAACAACGGTCATTTGTGATTGATTGATAGTGTAAAACTTTTTACACTGACAGTACATAGCTATTAAACTCATAAATAAATTGGATAAATGATAGATTAATTGAAGAGAAAACAGGTCATGCACTCATAGTAGTAAAGTAGTTTTACACTGTCATCCAATCACAAACCACCATTTATTGTAAGTTTGTTGATTTTTATAATAAATACTTTAAAAGTCATATCAATGGTGATTTCTGATTAGTTGATAGTATAAAACTACTTTACACTGACAGTGCATGACCATTAAACTCTTAATTAAATCCGTTGCTGACGTAACAATGTACAGTTCATGTATTTGGGTCCAACATTAACGATGTAATGGCGAATCAAATTCTCTAAAAGTTTGAATTCGATCAGATGAACGAAGATAGATGTGTACCAAGAACCATATTGTCTCTTTCGCTGTTCTGCGATATCGTCGATGGAATTGCACAGAATATGTTCGCCACCAAACATAACATGGATTCAAAAGCTAGTGGAATCGTCGCATGTGAAAGAGCACTAAAACCTCATCGCTGTTATATTTTGTCCGGGCGTTAGTTTACGAGTATTTAATATATTTTGTTTAATATTTTTAATTATTTAAAAAAGATAAATATTAACAAACTTATGATATAAATACATATTTTTATGCAAAATGAAAAATTAATAGTGCATTTATCAATGATTTCAATTAAAGTATCTTGTGATATTAACTAATTTTAAATTAATAATAAATAAATTTTTACTTTAATTTCTCACTTTAAGTATTTACTCACATAAGTCAAATCCATATCCTAAAGACACTTTATCAATCTTCCATATGATATTATTCCAATTTTTAGCATCTAACATCTAAAAGAGTGAAAACTAAGTTTATAGAATCTTATCCCTGCCTTGTTTGATGTAAGTTAAAAGTTTATTGTCTTTATCTGCCTTTTATGACATTTTAAATTTTTTCTACTAGATTTTAAACTTGTGTGTTGCACAGATTTGTTTAAATTATATATTTTTTGTATTTATATTTATTATTATTTTAAAAATATATGTACATAAATTAAATTATTAATTTTTATTTAATAGTAAATTAAATATGATTACACTAAATTAAGAAAGATGATTAATTGTATTTTAATTGAGCAGATAGTGTGTTCAACCATATTAAGCCTATTGAAATTTATTATAATTTGTTTTTTCTTCAAATAATGATAGAGTTGCGATACCTATATAAATACATAAATTGAAAATGAATGTAAGCATAATAAATATGAATATATAAGTATTTAAATTTGAGTGTTTAATTTTGTTATTGTGAATATTATGTTAACACGTATTTGATTTTTGTGTGTTTATAATTAATAATTTTAAATATATTTATTGTAAATAAATAAAATTTATTTTAAATTTGTTGAAATAGTATTTTTTATTATATATATATATATATATATATATATATATATATATATATATATAGTTATTAATTATTTTAAAACGGTGTTTTCCATTATTTAGAATATATTAATTTTTATTATGAAATATATTAAAGTTTTGAGTTGGTTAACCTAAATGCAACATAAATTGAATGTTCTTGATTAGTGCGATGAGATTTTTCTATTATTATTGTTGTTGTTATTTAATTTTAATTTCATTACTTGCTTCTTTTTAAAGTTATTTATCTGTAAGAATCATTATTTTATATATATATATATATATATATATATACATATATATATATATATATATTTGTTAATTATTTTAAAATGATATTTTTAATTATTTAGAAGATATTAATTATTTGATATTGTTAAAGTTTTTAGTTGGTTGACCTAAACGCAACATAAATTGAACACTCCTGATAAGTACAAAGAAATTTGTCTATTATTATTATTGTTGTTGTTGTTAATGTTATTTGTTATTTAATTTTAATTTCATTACTTGCTACTTTTTAAAGTTATTTAGCTATAAAAATTATAATTTAACTATTATAAGAATTATTATTTATGTGTGTTACTAATTTTTTTTAATACTATTACAAACTACTTTGCATATGTTACTGTTTTTTTTTTTCTAATTCTAAGTGAATTCAGATAGATAATGCTATTAATAATAATAATTACACTTACATTGCATATTCTACAACTATTTTATATTTATGATATATAATGGGTATTTATTATTCTTTAAGATATGCATTTATAAGAAAAAATAATAATAAATAGACTATTATGAAAAAACTCTATAATTATATTTAATTATTATTATTATTGTCTTATTTGTATATTAAATTATACATGAGGCTTTTGCATCAATTTAATTGTCATTTTCAAAATGATAGATATATGTGGAGAAAAAAATTATGAAATACAATTAAGTGAACCTACTATTATTAATATCACTATTATTGTTGTTGTTGTTATTATTATTAAGGTTTGAATTTATAAAAATAAAAAATTATAATGTTAAAATTGACTCTTACGAATTTGAAAAGAGTCTGTTTATGATTATTATTATTAACTTATAATTATTAAAATTGTGTAATTATTATTATTAATGTAATCAATTTAATTCTTTATTAAAATTAAACCTTAAAGAGATAGAGAGATTAGTCTATAATTAATTTATTTTATGAAAATAGTTAATTATTTTTTATATCATAATTCATTTGGACCAATTAACAAATATTAAAGTATATTTTCTTGGTACATAATAAACATTAAAGTATATAATAAATAAACTATATAAATAACATGCATAAACATATAATTAGGCAATTGAATTAAGTAAAAAAATAAAAATAATTAATTTGATAATTTAACTATATAAAATTCATTCAATTGCGTTACATAAAAAAGTATAACAAAGAAGAAAATTAATGAATAAGTGTAACAATAATATGCTCCCTTTATGTCCTGTTAAACAAAAAAAAGAAAAGAAATGTAAGTTGAAGATATAAAGTAAAAGTAATATTATTAATTTTTGTTACTCAAAATGAGAAAGACTAATAATATATTATTTATATTATAATAGTGAAAGGAAAAATACAAGAACATATATGAAAAACTTGAACAATAATAATCAAAACATAACACAACATAACATTAAAATGAAAAAAGAAAAGAAAGAAAAGAAATGCACAAAGGTGATATTGTAAAAAAAAATACAAAAGAAATAATAAAAAGGACGGAGTAAGATGATATATCTAATGTTGATTCTTAATCCTCATTTCTCATCCCTTGCCAAATTCATTAAATGATGCATTGCTGTAAGAACTTTTTTCCTCTTATTTGTGCAAAAGTGTCATTGCTGCAAGTTAATTAAAATATATTAAGTAAAATTCTCTTTCTATCAAATTGAGGTAAGCAAATGAAAAGACAAAGAATGAAAAAATACATTTGCTAATCAACCTTAGACCTTACTGGAAGAATATATAAGAGAGCATAAAAGCATGATGATTATTTAAGCATTTATTTAGTTTTACGAAACTGAATCAAAGAATTAATTAGACTTGAAATGGTACATTGGGCTTTATAGAAAAAAATTAATCATAATTATGACCTTTTAGTTCATTTTTTAACTTTAATTTTAAACCTCGCCCACTAAAAATGATTTTTTATAATTTTATTTTAGTACAAAATGTGAAAGACTAATTTAACTATCTTAAATGCAAAAATTTGAAATGGCTTATATAGCTCTCGCTACGTAGGAAAAATTGCTCCAAAATCCTTTCTTTATATATATATAAAGATATTATACACTGAAATTCAAATTGATTTTTATGACTTGTAATAAAAACATCCATTTTCACGTTATGATAACTAAAACATCTCTAATTTTTTTCCTATTGAATAATTTATAATTATTTATATTTATATAATAGATTAAAATTCTAATAATTTTATTTATTATTTGTTTAAAAATATTATTATTTTTCATATTTAATTAATTTAATATTAATATGGTAATCTTTATATATCTTAGATAAATAAATTAATATGGAATTTGTACTAAAATTTATTTTCAAAATAATTTAATATGAAATATTTATTTTGGTAATCAAAACTACTAAGATATATATATATATATATATATATATATATATATATATATATATATATATATATATATATATATATATATATATATATATATATATATATATTGTATTTATTTGAAATCTTTTTATAATGTTTATATTAAAATAAAGATTTCACATATATAGAATAATAGATTACAACTACTAAGAAATCTCTTTTCTTTTGTATTGAATGATTTATAATTATCTATATTTATATAATATATTAAAATACTAATAAATTAAAATGTTAATTTATTATTTGTTAAGAATATTTCAAATCAATATTTGATTTACTAAATAATACACCAAAATTTAATTTATTATGCAAGCCTTTTTAATCAAAACTACTAATATATTTATTTTCTTAATCAAACTTTATTTTAAATTTTCATATATATATATATATATATATATATATATATATAATTGAAATATTTATTGTAAATTTATTTCAAATCTTTATATCTTTATATATATTTTTGTAATCAACAAATAAATTTATTTTCAGAAACAATTTAATATGAAATTATTGATGAAAACAATTTAATATTTATGAAACCCTAACGAAAGCCCTAAAGTATTCAATTTAAAGCTGCTGAAACCTTAATGTTGCCAATTAATGCCAATTTTTAGTATCTAACATCTAAAAGAGTGAAAACTAAAAGTTTATAGAATATTATCCCTGCCTTGTTTGATGTAAGTTAAAAGTTTATTGTCTTTACCTGCCTTTTATCACATTTTAAATTTTTTCTATTTGTTATGTGGATCTGATTTATTTCGTCTTTCTCTTCTTAATTCTCTATAATAAGGTTATACCTTAATTAATGCACAAGGGTCGGCTTAGTGGTGAAGAGTTGGGGTAATATTCATGAGATCATAGGTTCTAATCTTAATACAATCATTGTACACCACAAAACCTTACTAACTAATTCTGGTTATTTTCCTAAACTACATAAACTGCCGTTTCTATTTTATTTTAAACAAATTAATCTATCAACCTCGTAACACAGGTCCGTTAACCTTCATTTAATTTGCATTGTAAAAAAAGATATTAATCTATTTTTGAATTGATTCATACCCTACATTATTATTTTTAATTCTTTTCAACTCTCTAAATTAGTTTCAAGAAAGAATGTGGAATCAACTTATATAGAAAATTAAAACTTTCTAAATCGGTTTCAAAACTGATGTAGAAAATTACTTTCCACATTGGTTATAAAGAGAACTAAGAGTGAACAAGGGATGAGTTTATCTTTGTTCCCATCCAACCTGAAATTTGATTGGAGTCATTTATTTGAACTTGAACTCGACCCAATTAAGACTTAAAATATATGAAACAAGGCTATATCAACTCAACTTTTATCGTAAGATATCAATCTCAACATTATATATAGTTAAATTGTTGAATAAAAGAGGTATAAAACTTAAATTAAGGTATGTTTACAATAAATATTTTAAAACAAATAATATCATTATAAATATAATATTATGTTATATAAATATTACCTATTAAATCAAAAAGTTTTATTATTAATATATAATTGTTCAAAAAAATGTATTTTATCAATAAAATAAAATTAAAATTTATATAAACATATTTATTTCTGTCATTTTACATTTATCAGCTATTTCAACAGAAAATTTTGCCAAACTCTTATAAACAACTTTCAGTTTCTAGCTAGTTTTTTTAAATTTCAACTAGTTTTTCAATTTCTAGCTAGCTTTTCAGCTACTTTTACCAAACATAACCTTGATGTTATAAATTTGATTCCTTTTTTATGGTATTAATAATAAGTTTTTTCTTTTATATATAGAGACTACATGTATCTTCTATGGAAAATAATCTTGCTTGAGTTAGGTTGAACCACTATAGATAGCAAAGCTCTACCTTTGATTGCATAAAGTAGTTATATACCTAGGATTCAAACTTGAGACTACTAGTTAAGTTAGAACAATTCCATGTTAGTTGATCCACCTGTTTGGTGGTATTATAATAATTAGATTTCTTATTTAATTTTGAATGCACACCTAATAATTATTTTTCATATTGTGCACAACAAAATCATTGTTTTTCATATTGGAGCAACTCAATAGAAATTATTCATTGGGCTTAGAGCTCGACAAGCCTATGCTTTCAAAATAAATTTAAAGTCTCAGCCATAGCTAAAAAAAAGCAAAAATAGGCTTGACTTCCCTACACTACGCAAGGAAAGCCCAAAACTAAGCCAAAGGAAAACAAATTGTGAAGACACCAAAATAACTTCGGCCAAGTTTCCTATAACGCCAACAAACGACTGTTTGTGAATTAGGTTCTCCCACTAAGATAAACTTTGAGCTGACTTCCATGGAACTTCAATGGGTGACGCCTTGTGAAGGTCCTACTATCAAGATAAACCTTGAGCCGACTTCCCAAGAATGCCAACAAGTGGCTCCTTGCAATGGTTCATCCACAAAAGACAAATTAAGGTCCACTTTCCTTGAATGCTAATGAGTGACTCCTTGCAAAAGTCAACTCATGAAGACTAGGAATGACAAAAAAATCAGCACCTATGGATATCTGCAAATAAAATTTGTTATGGGTAGAAAACAAGTAACTTTAATGGGTAACTATGATAATGGATACAGATATTTTTTTCTACCCGTTTGTTAATGGGGGTCATTATGGTATCTATACCAGTGGGTATTTGCCCCTATGAAATTACTAAACCACCCTTAGATAAATATAAATAACTTAATTTAATTTTTCCTACTTATGAGATTTTAATTTAATTCTTTCTACTTATGAGATTGAAGTATTGTAATCTTATTAACTTTTTTTGGACTTCTAGAATTAAATTATTTTAGTTTATTGAGTTTTTGTTTGGACTAATGGGATTGAAGTATTTTAGTATTTAAATTTAGTTTCTAAATTGAAATATTTTTATTAGTATAATTGTGTAGAATATTTGAATAATTTTAATGTTTTGGACTTCAAACTTTCTTTTTAAATTAAAAAACTGTCAAAATAATTAAAGAAATATGATTGAAGTGTTTTTTAAAATATTTTTAAGTTTTTTTTAACCAACCACAAATATTTAAAAAAATCCATTGGTATTCGCGGAATAAGTACTTGCATGGGTAATAGGGTAGGTACGAGATAAATATTTATCCAGCAGGGTAGGTAATGGGGGGCTACTATGTACCCTTGCCTACCCTGTTGCCATCCCTAATGAAGACAAATTAACCTTATATCACACAAATGAAGATTGAAGTTGTCCACAAATATCAAGTATTAATGGAAAAGAAAGAACATGGAAGACTTTTTTGTAGGACCAAATGATTTAGCAAGACGAGACAAGCTCAATAGGAGAAGATGCTCTAGCAAGATGGTGAGACCAATCACTTTGAAACATACTTCTAGGGATGATAAGGCCAACTGAAAGCACGAAGTAACTTGATTACTCATGTTTCTCAAGCCAATATCAAGTTTTTCAAGGTATTTGCAAGGCGAGCAAAATGGGAAGTAAAAAGGGAAGACCTTTTTGCCCTCTTCATCTTTGAGACTTGAAGTAGGAGGGTTGTGGATCTTCTCCAACCTTAAGTTCAAGTTGATTGAAAAGACAATTAGCAAATCACATTTATTAGACAAACAAGGCTTAACATTGGATTCCATATTAGTTGGTGTTGAGCTTAGCTTTAAGTAGGAATAATAACATTTGATAAATTCATTATAATTAATAATTTATTATATATTTAGTATATTTTAAAAATGAAAAAAAATATTAATAATATTTTTAGCACACTCATGTAATATATATTTTTATAATCAGTTTAATTTTATATTGATCTTTGTTGAAATTATATAATTTTTGATATTGAAGGAAAAAAAAGAAATCTATTATATATTATAAAAGAAGGTTTTATAAGATAGAAAAATGCCATGTGGTAACACTATATTCATTATTTTTCTGCCTAAATTTTACATAGTTTTTTTATTCATATAAATACATTATTATATTTAATTATAGTAATTCAGATGTTTATAATTAAGGTATTTATAATTAAGGCGTTTATAATAAGTATATATTCTACTTAAATTCATCAATTAAATAATTAAATCTTAAATTGATTTTGATTTTATATAACAAGAAAATTAATTTTTGAAATTTTATTGAATGTTATTAATAATCACAATAATTATGATAATTATGGTAATATTTTTTATTAAGATAATTAAAGCATTTGTAATCTATCTATATATCTATTTATTATATATTATAAAAGAAGATTTTGCCATTTAGGCAGATGCCACGTGGCACCACCATATTCAATTTTTTTGTCTAAAATTTACTGTTTTTTTTACTTCATAAAAATATATTATTATATTTAATTATAGTAATTAAGGCGTTTATAACAAGTGTATATCCTAATTAAATTCATCAATTAAATCATTAAATTTTAAATAGATTTTGATTTAGTATAACAAGATAATCAAAATTTCAAGTTTTATAGAATGTTATTTATAATTTTGGAAACTTTTTTGTATCATGATTTTATAATAATTATCGTAAATATGTATTATAATGATAATCATGATAAATAATTGTTATGTTACCTTAAATACTAATGTAATGAATAATAATAATAATAATAATAATAATAATAATAATAATAATAATAATAATCATAATAATAGAATTTGTGGTCATTTTTATATTTATTATCATTATTTATTATTTTATAATCTATTATTTATTATATATTATAAAAGAAAGTTTTACCATATAGGTAGATGTTATGTGGCATCATCATATTTATTCTTTTTTTTGCCTAAATTTCATTAATTATTTTTACTTCATAAAATATATTATTATATTGAATTATAGTAATTAAGACGTTTATAATAAGTATAATTACTATAATTAAATTTATCAATTAAATCATTAAATCTTAAATGGATTTTGACTTTATATAATATTGTAATCAATTTATTAAAGTTTATGAAGTATTTTTTATAATTATGGTAACTTTTTGTTTATTATCACAATTTATGATAATTATGACTAATATATATTTTTATTCGAATTAATTAAAATAATTATGACCAGTATATATATTTTTATTCGAATTAATTAAAATAATTATGACCAGTATATATATTTTGATTCAAACTAAAAGATAGTATTAATATATATTCTAATTCAAATTTACAATATATTCAAAGTAAGATTATTTTTAGATAAGGTAATAAGGTAATTAGCAATATTCATGATTTAAACATTCAATCATTCACTTTCAAAATGTTGTTTTTTATTATAATTAATTTATTGTGTGAACATCAGACGATTTAAACCTTACAATAACTTCTTCTTCTACAGTAATATGTCTTCCAATTTTGACTCTATTGCAAATATCAATGTTAAGGATTATTCATCTATGAGATCTTCAAAACTATAGAACCTTCATTTTTTTTTACTTGCTTAATCTTTTTATTGTATATTTCTTTTATTGTTATAGAATTCATTTGTTTTTTTGTTTTATACTTTCATCCTTTTTTTTTTGTCTTCATTTTGGTAAGTTTTTACCTTTTTTTTCTTCACTCTCTTTGAATTCATTTTTAAATTTTTACTAATATTTGACCTTTGCATGATTATATTATTTTGTTATTTCTATATAATTCAATTATCAATTAAGATACATAAAATAATTAAAAGAGAGGTTTCACATAAGAAGAAAAATATATTACTATGTTATAATAATAAGCTTTAATATTTATTTTTTTATTTTATAATTTTAGTTTTATATATTTTTTGCTTTTGTTTTTCTTTCCTAGAAGTATTTATCTTATTATTGTTTTAATTTTTTAAAGTTTTATCTTTTCATCTGTTCTATTTTTTATTATCTTCTTTCTCTAGAGTAATCTTTTATCCTTTTTATTCTCATTGATTTTTTTTAAATTAATACATTTAATATTTAAATTTTGTATGCTTACATTATTTTATAATTTTTACAATTTTAATTATTAACATGTAGTAAAAAACTTAAAAAAGGTGTTTCATGAAGAGAAAAAAAAAAAAGAATCTCATAGTGATGCAAAAACAAATTTTCTTTCTCTATGCATGCAAGCGCGCGCGCACACACATACACACACTCTTATACACCATTTTTGTATAAATTAATTTTATAACTAATATTTCTAATCTTTCATGCATCACATGTCAAAGAAATATATATTACTAAATTTATTAATCATTTTTATATGACAGTCTCTTACTTAATAGTTAATACCGTAAAATAAACACATAAATGATTACTTTGAAATACTCCAAAAATTAAGGTCAAGATTGTTGTCCATTATATACACTAGATCACAAGCGTACGTGATGCACGGGTGAATTATGAGGAGTGTAAATTTATTTTGTGTGTGTGTATGTATGTATGTATGTATATTGGTAACTTAATTTCTTTTAATAAAATTTCTTTGATTAAAATATAAATAATCCAAACTTATCAAGTAACCATCATCTTCGCCTTTTAAAATATGATCAAATGGCTGAAAATCAAAAGAGTAAATAGGAATAGAATCAACAGGAACTTTAGTCACTTTGATTGTTTGCATAAAATTGAGCTTATATTTATTTTTAGTAGGCCTAAATTTTGGCTCAAGCTACCTAACCAAAAGATTGTCAATAATATAAGCTAAAATCCTTCCTGAACAAATTCACGAAATTGATCCAAGTTATTTCTCTTGATGGAAGCATGTATCCTACAAATAATTTGATAGTGTTAAATAATCATTGACCTAAGTTAATACTAACATAAATAATATGTAGAGTTACCTTCTCATCAAGGAAAAACATTTTAGTACTATTAACCTAAATTTGTTTGTTGAAATCAGGAGATGTCCTTAACTGGATCACACGAACCTTTAATTTCCAATCTATTTTGCCAGGCACAATGTCATCGATTGATGATATCATGCGATCCATTGAAGTCAGATATTAGACCTAATTTTAAAACAAAGATTAAAAGACAAGAAGATGTATTTCATTAATGCTGACGTTTGGCAATTTTTGCCTTTGGTTCATCTATTGTAATTACATTCTATTTCTTTTTATAGGAATATTAAGTGACGATTCAATTAAAGTTATACCTCAAAATATACATAGTAGACATTTAGTTTGGGTCATTCAAATTGATTCTATATTATATTATATAATATTATAGGGGTTTAATTATTAATTTTGTCCCTTAATTTATTTATTTTATTCAATTGGGTCACTCTATTATTAAAATGTTCAATTAGGTCTTATAATTTTAAAAAATGCTCTAATGTTATCCTTTTTGTCCAAAACAACGTCATTTCCCATTACATTTTGCATGATGTTTAGTATAAAAATGGATAGAAAACGACGTCGTTTTTTATGAAAAGGGTAATATTGGAGTATTTTCAAAAATTATGAGACTTAATTGAACCTTTTTAAAAATTATGAGACTTAATTGAACCTTTTAATAATAGAGGGACCCAATTGAATAAAATAAATAAATTAAAGGACCAAATTAATAATTAAACCTATTATATATTATATATTATATATATTATTTATTATTTACTTATTATTACTAAAATAAGAACGTTTAGTAATAATGTGGACGTTTATTGATTATTTATTTATTTATTCAAATTGATTCAACTTCATTCAAATTGATTCAAATTACTTTGAATTCATTCATTATTTATTTATTATTTGATAATGTGGACGTTTATTATTTATTTATTTATTTATTATATCATTCAATTTTGTTCTAAAATTTATTTTTTGAAACAATTTAATATGAAATCCATATAAAATTATTGATTGAATAAAATTACTCAATAATAGGGAAATTTGAATATAATAGATTAAAATACTAAAAATAATATGAAATTAACTTAATATGAAATTTGTACTAAAATTTATTTTCGAAAACAATTTAATATGAAATTATTGATTGATTAAAATCAATCAATAATAAGGGAATTTGAATATTAAATAAAAAAATCAATTTGAGTGTACAAAATAATAAATTGATAGAATTTGAAATTATCTCTCTCTTTCTTAGCCAATTTATGATTTAATGAGTAGTACTATTATATTTATTTGAAAAATTACGTTATATTACATTATAATATATTATATAATAGAGTAAAATATTTATAATTATTTTAGATAATAGATTAAAACCATTAAAATTATAATTATTATTTATGTAATAGAGTAAACATCTCTTTTTATGTTATGGTAAAAAAATATCTTTTTCTTTCCAATTGAATAATTTGTAATTATTTATATTTATATAATATATAGTAGATTAGAATACTAATTTATTATTTATTTAATAATATTCTTATTTGAGTAAGAATATTCAATATAAAATAAAATATCACTGAATTTTCACTAAAATAAATTAATATAAAATTTGTACACCAATTTATTTTTAGAAACAATTTAATATGATATTAATATGAAACTATTGATTGATTAAAATTAGTTAATAATGAGGGAATTTGAATATTAAATACAAAAATCAATTTAGTGTATAAAATAATAGATGGATGGAATTTGAAATTATCTTTCTCTCTACGTCAATTTATGATTTAATGTGTATTTATATTTATTTGAAACATTACGTTACATTATGTTATAATAGATTAAAATATTTATAATTATTTTAGATAATAGAATAAAACCATTACAATTGTAATTATTATTTACGTAATAGAGTAAACATCTCTTTTTATGTTCTGGTAATAAAATATCTCTTTTTTTTTTCTATTGAATAATTTATAATTATTTATATTTATATAATATATAATAGATTAAAATACTGATAAATTAAAATTCTAATTTACTATTTGTTTAAGAATATTCTTATTTGAGTAAGAATAATCAATATATAATAAAATATCACTAAATTTTTAATAAAATAAATTAATATGAAATTTGTACACAAATTTATTTTTTGAAACAATTTAATATGATATTAATATGAAACTATTGATTGATTAAAATCAGTCAATAATAAGAAAATTTGAATATAAAGTATGAAAATATATTTTAGTTAATTGAATAATAGTTTGATTGAATTTGAAATTATCTCTCTCTCTTTCTCAGTCAATAATTGATTTAATAAGTAATATTTTCATTTTTATTTGATTTGAAATATTAATATGAAAGTTATTATAAAAATAACTTATATTAATTAGTTGTATTTTCATATTTCATTGATTTAATATATAAACATCTCTTTTCTTTCTTATTGAATAATTTATAATTATTTAAGAATATAATAGATTAAAATACTAAAAATTTATTTATTATTACTAAAATAGGAACATTTAGTAATAATGTATATTTTTATTGATTATTTATTTATTTATTCAAATTGATTTAAATTCATAATAATGGATTATTTTCTTTCTTTATTGATTAAAATAACTTTATATGAAATCCTAATGTCACTAATTAATGCTTTAGAAACCCAAATGTTGCCAATTAATACCCCAAAAATCCTACAAAATCATTTGATATAAATATCTCTTTTCTTTTCTATTGAATAATTTATAATTATTTATATAATAGATCAAAATACTAAAAATAAAATTACTAATTTATTATTTGTTTAAAAATATTTGATCTAAAGTAAAATAGCATCGAATTTGAATACAATAGATTAAAATACTAAAAATTTATTTATTATTACTAAAATAGGAATGTTTAGTAATAATGTGAACGTTTATTGATTATTTATTTATTTATTCAAATTCATTTAAATTCTAATTGATAATAATGGATTCTTTTCTTTATTTATTAAAATAAATAAATTTATAGGAAACTCTAATAATGCCAATTAATATCCTAGAAACCCTACAAAATCTTTTTTTGATATATATAAAGATTGATTTAAATTCATTTAAATTCAAATTGATAATAATGGATTCTTTTCTTTATTTATTAAAATAAATAAAATTAAAGGAAACCCAAATGTCGCTAATTAATGCTCCAAAAATCCTAATGTTGCCAATTAATATTATAGAAATCCTACAAAACCTTTCTTTTATATATATAAAGATGTTTAGAATTAAATATAAGTGTCATTTAAAATAATTGAATAGCTTTGATATAGGATCAAAAATAACAAAATAAATGTCCATTAATTTTCACAATAAAATGTTCTAATTGGTTAATTAAGATCAACATTTGATAATCATGAAAATAATTTATTATATATTATTATATTACATTAAATAATGTAACAAAAAATAATGTATATTTTTATTCTATTATATTTTTAATCAATCAATTAAATCATTAAATCTTATATAGATTCTAATTTTTTATTATATGATAATCAATTTATCAAATTTTATAGAATTTTTTACGGAATTAATATGATAATCAATATAATTATAATACGAGTATATATTATAATTCAAATTTATAGTAATTTCACAAAACATAAAGTTAAACGATAAATTCAACTATAGATAACTATGTATAAATTAATTTTAATTCTCAACGTTTCTTTCTAAAATAGTCAATACTAACATCTTTTTTTATTCTTTTTATTTGATTTTGATGGAGGGATAGATATAAGAAAGAAATACAAATTCATTGTAATTTTTTATCATTTCTCTAATGTAAGTTTCTATCTTTTTCATTTATTTTTAAATATTTTTTACATATTTTGTCTAATATTTAATATTAAGAGTTTGTTTGTAGACATTTTACAATTTTTTCACTTTTAATTATCAAAATGACCTAAGGAAGGGTTGATTCTCCTGCTTCAAAGTCAATGATTAAGTGGACTTTATTTGTGTATATGTTTTAAATATATTCGTCGAGGTACTGGTATCCACCAAATTAACATGTACCAAATAAAGAGTATGTGTCTATCAAATTTCACTTTCATGCATACGATCACAAATCGAATCCTAACTAATGTAATTAGAAGACCTAATTATTTTCTACATATAAGGATAAAAATGTTATATCAAAGTAGAACTAAAAATGAACTAAACCAACTTGAAATCACTAAATAAAAATTTACAAGTCTATTAGTTATTTTTGTTTAGCCTAAGTTTAAATATCCACAAATCTCTTTTTTATATAATTAATGTTAGTCGTTTCTTTCCTTTATGATGGAAACATGCTTTTTTAAAAGATTTGAAAAACTAATAATTACAAAATATAATATAAAATATTTTTATAATTAATATTTTTTTATTAAAATTATGTATATATTTAAGTTATATACAAATGAAAATATATTTATAAAGATAATTGTTTTTAAAACAAATCTTTATATAAATTAAAATGATATGAGACATGTATAAATATAAAAATATTTAAATATATATCAATATTTACAATTATTTTTATATATATTTTTTTACATATTCACATACATATCAACTAACATATACTTTTATAAAATTTAAAAATAATTGAGAAATACATAAAAAAAGTGTAATAATATAAAAAATTATAGATTATAAACTTAATATCCGTGTAAGGCACAAGTTGTTATGCTAGTATACGATAAAGAAACGGTGAATCTCTGTGTGATTTTTATTTCATTTTTATCTCGATCTATTGTTCTGATGTGGGGATTGCCTTTTAGGCAGTCGATTCGATTTGTATGTGAACCCTTTAGTGCTAAATCTAGACACAACTTGTGCTCTGGTTCTGGTTTCTTTCTATATTAATGTATTTTCTTTGATGTTCTGAATTCATACTGCACAATATTCTCTTCATTTCAAACTTCAAAGTCCAATTAATATCTGTTAATTCTCTATTAAAAGACCCACTTAATTTATTCCATTTTCTTTCATCTCACCTCTTTTTACCATGCAGGATAACAATACTTTGAGGATGATTAACAAGGGTGACATGATACTAGGACTCAATGTTTAAAAACCTTCATTAATCAGTCACAACCTACAGCACAGAACATTACCTATTCCTCGTACATTGGAAAATCTACTAATGCAATATATTCCACCCAATCACAATTTGAGTTATCACAACTTATCCTCCACTTGCACAGATTGTGTTTCATCTGCTCACACATTGTGAACCATCTTTCTAGTTTCTACCCTGAATACGAGCAAGCAATGAAAGGAAGAGTGTGCATCCATGGAAGCCCCACACATGGACGATAGGGAAGCACACCATTGGATCTCATTGAGTGTACAAAGTTAAAACGAAAGCAGATGGCTTTATTGGTATGCTTGAAAGAAGATTGGTGACCAAGGGCCACATACAACATGCTAGAATAGACTTTCTAGATGCCTTTGTGAATAAGTCATCAATTTAGTTCTTAAAGTATCACTCTCTCTTTTAAATAGTCCTTGAACTAATGAAATTACATAAGTAGTCTCTAAAATATTGAATATCCATCAATTTAGGCTCTGGTGAAAAACTAACTTAATTTTTTTTTCAATACTTGAAGAACTGTATAACATAATTTCTAATACTTTAGGGATTACTTATATAATTTTATTAATTTAAAGATTATTTAAGAGAAAAGATGATACTTCAAGGATTAAATTGATAGTTTATTCTTTTTTATCCACCAGCAAAGCTCACAACAGTGATAATTTTTGCTATTCTCAGCACTAGTTGAAGGTTGGAATTTCTTTATAGTTGGATATCAATAATGTTTTTCTCAATAAAGTCCTTTTTGGAGTTGACATGGACCTTCCTCCTTGATATATTAAGTGTAAGAGGGAGAATATGGTTTGCAAATTGAACAAGTCAATTTATGGTTTGAGACAGGCGTCTTGCCTACGGTTTTCAAAATTCAGTTCCTTACTTCTAGCTGTCAGTTTCAATCAGTCACGTTCTGATTACTCCTTGTTTACAAGGGGATCTCAAAGCGCCTATGTAGCTTTATGGTGTATGTGGATGACATAATATAATTGCATCTCCAAATCCAACCTTTATTTAAAAAATTCAAATTGAGCTACAGTTACTCTTTAAATTTAATATGATTGATAATCTTAAATATTTTTTTAGGTAAGAAATTGCTTGATCTAGGAAGAGAATATCTCTTACCCAGTGGAAATACATACTTTGCTGGAAGACACAAGTTATTACGTGGATGCTAAGCCTGCACATTTGAATGCAAATCTTCTGTAAGTAATGCAACTGGAGACACTTTAAACAGATATTTCTCAGTATAGAAGTTTGATTGGGAGATTATTATATCTAATAATCAAACAAACCTTTTCTATGTTGTAAATAAGCTTGATCAGTACATTCATGTTAGCTCCAACTTATGCATATTTGGATGTTGTCCTCACGTACTTCAATACCCCAAGGCGACACCTGGTTAGAGGATATGAGGATCCTATTTCCAATAAATTCTAGTATCAAACTAAAGGCTTATACAAATGTAGATTGGGACAGTTGTATTGACACTCAAAATTCAACTAATGGATTTTATGTGCTCCTTGGAAACTCCTTAACCTCATGGAAATCCAAGAAACAAACCATGATTTCTCGATTTTTCGAGAAAGCAAAATATAGATACATCAAGCATGGTTAATGCCACCAGTGAAATTGCTTGGATCACCATCTTGCTTAAGGATTTTGAAGTTACTGTTGGTTCTACTCTACCTTTTTCTTTTTTGACAACTAAGTTGCCATTCACATAGTCTCTAACCTTTCCTTCATGAAATATCCGAACACATAGAAATTGACTGTTAGTTCATTAGAGAAAGTTGGAATCTGGTTTTATTCAACTAATCCGTGTGAAGTTCATCAACTAGCTGACATATTCATTAAACCACCTAGGCATCCATTATTCTAAGATTTATTTTGCAAGGTAGACCTCAATGTTTACCTCTCACCTTGAAGGGAAGTTTCACTGATTATGAATTACTTATTTATAAGCTAGTTAATTATGCTGAGTTGTCTTAGTTATGAACACGTATAGAACAGTATTTGTAAGCCTCTGTATTCATTACCATATTAAAAAAAAAAATCAACGATATAATCATATAATGTTCATGTCCTTCCTTGTTCTCTGATTCAAGATCTTTTCACACTTTTTAGAATAGTTTTTGCTTCCAACAATGAGTAATACCTGAACCAATTGTTATATGACTCACTTATTGACCGCCCTTTATACGATCAATCTCAATATTTTGGCCAACACCACAATAGATACATGTTTGCAATATTAACAAATAAATTTCTTGTTATATTTATATATACACATATATGTAAAGTAGCTAACAAATGATGAGAATATACTTTAACATACATGTCTAAACTTAATAATATTTGAAATTACCATTCTTTGAGATTAAGGTATATATGTTGTCATTTATCAAAAAAAAAAAAAAGGTATATATGTCGTCAAATAAGGAGATACGCATTATTTTTTTAAGAATTTACAAAAAAATAAACATAGTATTTTTTTTTCATTTCTTTTATAATATATTAAAAACAATAAATAATATGATATTTTTTAGAATTATAAATAAAAAACATATTAATTAAAAATTAAAAAAATTAAAAAATGCCCTGCAGGGCAATCTTTTGTTTGTTTTCATTAAACAAGTTTCAGAAACGTAATCGGAAAACCAGCTTCATTGTTCTTCGCTCACCGGCCAAGTGGTTAAAAGCCTAAAACTGTAAGTGTATTTGCCGAAGGTAATCTGCATGTTTAAAAACTCGTCGAGAACTAGGAAATTACGTTTGGAATGTGGAAGCTATAATTACTAGCTTCTTAGTAAATGTGAAAAACCACATTTTAAATATGGAACCAATCACACTAATTAAGTAATATTTGAAAACCAAAAGCAGCGAATATAAGCTTTTACGTCAAAAACGACACGTTTTTCAAACTAAAGTAAGTTCATCCAAACACGCTATAATAAAGAAATTTACATTCATTAACAATACTAGGATTGGAAATCTTCAAACACAAACAATATGTAGCACATAGATTGGCATGATTGTCTTATCAAAATTATTTATGTAAAACTAAACAAATCTTTTACAAAAAAGCAAAACAAAGTATAATGAATGTTTTTAATAGAAGTAATATTATCATAGTTCATGAATATTGTTTAATAAAAAATAAATTATTTTAGTTTATAGTTTTGTTTCATAGATATATAATTTATAGTAATGTTAATTTCATTGTGTAAGCATCCATATATCATTCAACTATTTATCCTCGACAGATACCGAATGGGAATGAATTCTCTCAATTGAGATTTTCACTTGGAATCTCTCTGATGATAATCTCCACAATTAAAATTCAATGCTTCCTTTTTTTATTATTAAAATTCTCTTTCTGTTTTTAATTAAAGGCTGAAATTTCTTTGAATAGATATGTCACAGTAGGGAATCCAAACCTGATACCGAATACCTTAAAATCCGTAAGGCACAAAAACCTCCATAAATGAATTAATGGATATATTATATCATTTACAATAAACTGATCTTTTCGTTTTATCCGGAATGAATAAATCAATCGTTGTTTCTATATTTTTTAAGTGAGTTGAATTCGGCCCAATCCAAGTACAAAGGGTAGACAAAATTAATGCTGTAGTATTGAGGTGGCCCAATATATACAAAAATTAGGTGAAGCAACCCATTTACATTGATTTAGACCGACTCACCCCACCCCACAAAGCAGATTTGAAGGCCCAAACCTAGAGAGAGAGAGATCTCTTGTTTGTGTGCTGCATTTATGATCTATTTACTAGTATCCTTCCTGTGGCTCCGGGCACATATGTTTCCCCGTTCTTGAGTCTCAAAATTCAAAATAATAAGAAAAGGAGGGCTTTTTAACCAAAGTAGTTAAAAAAAACAAACTATTTACTAAAATAATAATAAAAAAACTATTTACCGATTTGGGTTGTTTTAGAAAAGGATCCAAGTATATATATACATGAGGCGCATAGTCAGTTGGTGACATGTGTATTGTAACAAGAGGCGTTAATTAGTTAGTGCCTTGCATTTAATAATTTTTTTTATATATAACACTGCCTCGCGTTTAAATAATATTTTTTTTTGTTATAACAGGAGGCGCCAACTGAGAGTTGGCGCCTCACGTTTAAATAATTTTTTTACTACACCACCTCGTGTTTAATAATTTTTTTTTTGTGTTAGATAAATTTTTTTAAATAACAAGAGGGTTGTGTTTAATTTTTTTTATTATTATTATAACAGGAAGCACTCGCATTTAATATAAAAAAATATTATACGCTGGCTAGGCAAGAAAATATTATACATTGCCTAGTGTTTAAAAAAAATTATTATAACAGCATGCTACAACTGTGTTGGCTAGAAAAAAATATATTTATTTAAACACGAGGCAAAAAATATTTTTAATATAAAAAAATATTATACGTTGGCTAGGCAAAAAAAATTATACGTTACCTAGTGTTTAAAAAAATTTATTATAACAGCATGCTACAACTGCCTTGACTAGAAAAAAATATATTTATTTATTTAAATGCGAAGCGCCAGTTGGCACCTTCTATTATATAAAAAAAAATTATTTTAAACACCGCCTCTGTTATATATATAAAAAATATTATTTAATGCAAGGTGCCAACTCAATTGGCGCCTCCTGTTATAACAAAAAAAATTATTTAAACGGGAGTCGCCAACTGTTATATATATAAAAAATTATTAAACGCGAGGTGCAATGCTAACTCAGTTGGCGCCTCCTGTTACAATATACATGTCGCCAACTGAGTATGCACCTCATGTATATATATATCCTGCCCCTTTTCTAAAACGACGCATATCGGTAAATTGTTTTTTTTTATTATTATTTTAGTAAATTGTTTTTTTTTTTTTACTACTGTGGTTAAAAAGCAGAAAAGGAGAATTTTCTATTTGGTAGGTCACGTTGATCAACGTGTGCTGACTTGCGGACCCCATTATCAACTAATATAGTATTATGGTGCTTCAAGTAGCTAGCTTAACACAGCTTGATTAATGGCTTTCTCTAGATTAATTTGCATTCTATATTTTGTTCACAATAATCAGCTACCTATATATAAATAATGTAGCTTTTTATATACATGAGTATATTATTGGCCCAACATTCTCTCATTTCTTAAAATCCAAGCATAGAAATTGGTTCCTACAGCTCGCCAACCTCTTCCAGCATTGCTTATTTTATTTGGTGCACAAATGTCACTTTGCTGTTTGCCCCATCTTTCAAATTGTGGGAGGCTACCTGCTACTGCATGCTATATATCAAGTGGGAGTTATTTCAATAGGGCAACTAGGTTTCCTTATTAGAATGGGGATAAAAAAAATATATAACATTTTCACTATCATTATCATGATGGGACAATTGTCAAATTGTGTGCTTATTAAATACGGAAATTGGTGGGTGTGATTGAGAACCCGATCCCAAAACTGTCCAATACGAGAAACTAGCGACTATGCTATGACGTAATTATCAGGAATAGTTATATCTTGACTCACTTCGTAGAAAAGTCAAAACTAATTAGCAGACACATCAGGTGATGTTAGTTTTCCAAACTTGCACAGGTATGTTTATCATACACAGGAGTTATTCTACCTAAACACTTTTTAGGTTTAGAATTCATAATGTTTTTCTTATTTATACTGTTATCTTCTTATGATTTATTTTAATTTAAAAATTAAAATAAAAGCATTTAGAATATTATCAAAAATGATAAAAATTTATAACTTCTAAAACATAAAACAATAATTTATAAATGAACTGAAATCTTGAATTCATATAATTTTCAAATAAACTCCATAGAACTACCAAAGATTATTTGATTAATGAATAATGAAAGTAAGAATGTATTAGAAGGTACAAGAAAAATTGGTGGTGAAACAGTAGCACTCCTAGTGAGGAATAGCTGTAACGACTACACAGTAGGAGGGAAAGCTGGTGGGATTTATTGTGTTTAATCATTCCTCTACAGATGCTTTTTGTAAGGTATTAATCATAGTCCTACATTATGATCCAGAAATGATTCTCTGGGACAGAAAGTAAATAAATAATTAAGTAATTCAAAGACGAAAAGGAAGTGGTAGCTTATATAATGCAACGCATTATGTTCTGGTCTAATGCATGATACCAAATCTCAAATTCAAATTATTCATTTCTACTAATAGGTTACGGCCGAAGTAACAACTAGGACTGAGTTAATTGGTTGAAGCAATATGAGAACTTTGAACATGCAGAAATGCCAATATAATATCCCGAACATGATTAGTCTCATCAGCCAAGGACAAAAAAGTTCAAATTATTTTCCTTTAGTTGATATGTAAATGTATACTCTTGTATATTACTTTAACTATTTAGACAGATGCGTACGACTGCTCATCAACAATTGCCGATGAGAAGGAGTATTTTGGAGGTTTTATTTCATCAAACATATGAGAAGGAAAAATGTATTCAATTATTGAGGTAGAAAAATTGGCATGTACCGTCAATAGGGAAGGTAAGAATAGCCTCTTGTAGTGGACCACTCAAACCTACGAACGGTGTTTCATGAACGCGTGTTTGACATATGATTGGTGTATGTTGCAGGCATGCAGCTAAACCAAATAATTGTATCTGTAATATATGAAATTTTTGTGTCCTGTATAAGATATAGAAATTCAGCTGTACAGAAAAATTTAGAATTTTCAACTCAAGATGATTCTCAAATAAAAAAGATACAAGAGTTTCCTTGTCTACTGCACTTGGCACACTCTTTGTCTTCCACCACCACCACCATCAACAGTTATATCATACTAGGTGAGTTCGGCTATGTTGATTACATAATGCATTTACTATTAGATATTATTTACTAAATTTTCAGATATATTATTTACTATTAGATCCCTTTTAATAATTTTTTCCAACATCATTCTTAGTTTCCCTCTATCCCTTTTCAAAGAAAAAATTATGTGATACTGATTTTCTGTCATATTTTTCTTTATACGCCAATTTCATCACCAAAAAAAAAAAAGTGCAGGTTTATTGTTAGAAGAAATAAGGAATTAAATAAGTTTGCCTCAGAACTTAGACAACGGAAAGCTACAGAAGTGGTCTGATGGGAGATTCTTCGGTTCAAAATTCAAATCACTGGTCCTGCGCATTTCTAACTAGGGATATAATTATTATGGGAATTGAATGATAAAGAGGATGCAATGTGTATGAGTAGTGTTAAAAATGGAAAGTAGGGAACAAGTGAATCTGGGATGTGGATTTTCTTATAGGGAATGAAACCAATCATAGTAACTCTGCTTGGTTCATGTCAGATATGATGAACTTAATTAGACGAGTCTCCTGTTAACCAGTTTTGAGGCTTCGTGCAAGATATGTCACTCTCTGTAAAATCCGCAACTTGTCCATTGCAAAGAGGACTAGAAGCCATGTAATTATTGCTTTTAGCTTCTTGTTTGTACTAGGCAGCACTGGTGCTACTTGTAATTGTTTGTGATAACTAAAAATTTTTTATTGCCCAAAGTTATAAACAGAACTAGAATATATTGCTGGTGGCAGTGAGGCCAAAGCTTAAACGGAATGAAATTATAAGAACTAAACCAAAATCAAATTGAGGTAATTATAATACAACAAATATATTGAAAACATTTTATATTTTTTTTTGGGATAAGAAATCATATTCTGGAAAAGCAAAAGAAAACGTGGGGCTCGTGATCATAGCTTCCTTTCAATCATCAACTTGTTTTGGGATAATTTGGTAAGGAAGTTGAATTATCAGGGGAACAACAAAGATAAATATTGCATCTAATTCAGTCACTAATTGGAAAATAGCTAATCGTAAATCTTAATTGATCGAGGGTGATTAACTACTGATTTAGAAGGGATTACACCCTACAACTTATGTTGGATTTTTTCTAGGAAATGTTTGTAGTGTAAAGTTTGTGGACCTAACTTGAATATAATTTCTTTGAAAATCATAATCAGGGTCCATATCTGGCTGGTGGTACTAAATTTATCACACTGAAAATTGCTTTCTCGCCATATATCATGCTTCGCAGCTACTGCGTACAAAAGACAAGAAGAAGGCTACAAAGGAAAGGAATGTGAATAAACACATAATTATGAAGGTGTGATCATTTAGATAGTCATTAATCATATAATAATATACTCTGACACAGATTTCATATTCGCAAATAATACCTGTTGAAAGGTTGCTTGCGATCATTATCCTTTGGATTTTTATTTTTTTTTCATTTTCATACTTATAATAATACCAATTAGTCTCTTAATATTGTCAAAGTGGAAGAATCTTCAAACAAATGGATTCCGACGGAAAGTGGAAAAGATTGAAATAGTAGTGTAGGACATCCCAGTATTATAATACTGTAAAATATTCGCTCACCAACATTCTCAGACACCACGGGATTGAAGGGAGTTAAAGTTTCTAAAGAAACAGTCCAAGCCAAACGTGACTTGATTTTAGTGATAGATCCTGTATCAAAATGCCGTATACTGGAATTTTCTATGCTTGATGCATGCCTGTGGTCCAATTCCCTGGTGTTTGTCTGTTAATTACTGTCCACTACTATCAAGTGGCTCATTTTATATTGCGACACCTTGATTTAGATTTATTAGCAATTAACAATACAAAAAAACAGGAACGACAGTAAAATAATTTCGCCAATAAAAGTACAATACCTTTTAAAATAAAAAACCGTGTAACAAGGTTTTCCCATACCCGTCATGATGGAGATCAGAAAGTAATATTACTAGTACACGTAGTTAAGTACTCTGCTGAAACATTAACAAGATTCAAAGGAGGAGAAAAAATAATGGATGCAACAGTTAACTGGTTAATTTTCAACCACTTTTGTTTTCTGTTATTGATTGCAATATCAAAGTGGATAGCGTTGATATTAACATTATTGTATCTTGAATAGGCCAAGACTTTTTGTTTAAATATGGTTCATTGGAATTGGCTCTGGGAGTGATGACGTGCATGGCAAAATGCTGGCGAATCATCCTAAAGTCATACAACCTTCATGGCATCCATTTTTATGCATAGCTCCAACATTTAAAGGTGTACAAAGCAATCATATGATTTATGAATTATTCCCTTGATTTAGAACCTAACCTGGTTGTCAACGAGTTGAATTATGGTTGAGGGAAACTCACATCACAATCCTCATCTTTTCTTGCATTCAAAATTGCCCTTTCAGCCACCATGAACCATATAACATCATTAGCATGTGCTTTCCTCTTGTGATCAAAATATGGTTCTCTCAATTATATTATTCATACATTATTTTCCTTACAACACTTTTAATAACATTTTTTTTTGTTAATCATTAATCAGTAAGTCTCTAAATTATTTGAGAATTTTTAATTAGATTTTCAAACTAAAAATTTTTGTAATTAAATTCTTAATCTTATAAAATTTTTGTAATTAGATCCTAGAATTTTTAAAACTATCATAAATTGTTATTTTTTGCTTGTTTAAAATTGTCATAAATTAACTATAAGGACTTGATTCTAAAAATTTTACAAAATTAAAGACCCAATTATAATTTTTTTAGTTAAGAAACTTAGTTAAAAATTTTAAATAATTTAAAGACCTACTAATTAATTAATTTTTTTTTTATCTTTATTCACTAAGTCACTAGTTTTATTACACGTTTTTCTCTTTTCTTTCTTTTCTAAACTTTGTACAAATCTAGGGAAATAATTTCTCTTTTTGGATTACAAGACAGCCATCATCGTCTGTGCACAAAGTACCTGAGGTACATGCATGCATGATGAGTGAGTTCACAGTATGTGACTCCAACAAAATCCATTCATTTTTATCTTTTTTAGCATAAAGAAATAGAATTATTTGGACACCCTCGGACAAGAGCGTGCCTATTATACACCAGGAGTGAATAGTCATTAGCCAGTCTTGCCGTGAGGCTTGGAAGGAAAAGGACAAAAAACAAGGAGGGCAATAAGGTAATTTGACGTGCAGACATGAAAATGTCCCAGCTAAACAGTAAGCGGCAATAATGAAAAAAAACTCAATCCCAAATGGAGGATTGAGATCTTTGTCTGCACATTGTTTAGGGTGTATTGTTGTCAGCTTTTGATGGGTGCAGTTGGCTTGGTTTGATGCTTTGGTCCCCCTAAGCTTTATCTTCTTTTTCTAACTTCTCTCTCTCTGTTTGCAGAATTACAGGGTTCCCTTTAACGTGCGCGTTGGGTTTCTTTCATGCTTGCCAAGTTGGAATCTCTTGTACGCCGGGGATGGGGTCCCGAGCGAGTAGTGGGGGTGGGTAAGCAGGACCCACTTCCACCTCCACTGTAACCCTCGAAAGTGGATCTGCATTCTCTCGTGTCAGTCAAAAATATAACAACATAAAAAAAAAAAAAACGAAAACTAAATTAATAAAACTTACAAAAATGATGATGATTCTCGTTGCAATTATATTTTGCTTTTCTCTTCCATAACACAGCATTATCTTATTCTTTCATTAACATTAGGGAATTGAAATCCCTTAAAATCTTAATTAATTAACTCATGTGTCACTCTTTATAGAAGGTATAGTCTCACTCACTCATATAGTCTCTCATATTTCTTGATATTTCACATTCTAAAAAGAGTAATTACTAGTGGACACTTTGCCATTTTAAACACTTTATTAATATCTATCATTTTTGTTTATCTTAATTTCTCTTTTTTTCATATCATATTAATTATTTGTATCATACTTAGACTTTTCTCTCTTTCTTTCACTAAGTGTCATTTAAAATCGAAGTGTCCACCAATCATTTTTATTGTAGCAAACACATTCGCTCCGCTCTACACTAGTTGTCCTCAAATAAAGCTTTCTAGCCTAAATTAAGCAATTAACAAAGAGTCTAATGGTGTGTCAGTCAACTTTCCCTTCTCGTGTTAATGGGTTCAAGATTCGACTTTCTAATACAACTTTTTTTATATGCTCATCATGGGTACAGTTTAATTTCACTACAACCAATTAATATTAGGTAATTTTAAACATAATAAAACAGCAGTGTATAAAATCCCATTTATATAAATTCGTATAAAAATAAATTGGTTCAGAATTAAGCTTAGTTTAGTTAATTTAAAACTGATTCTAATATTCAATTTTTTTACACAATGACTTGGTGTATACTTATTTTTTCGATATATGAATGGTTTTTGTGACTATTATTTTATTTAACTAGTAAAAGTGAATCATGACACAACAATAAAATTGTTACCTTATGACTAGTAGTCAAGGGTTCAAATTTTAGAAATAGTCTCTTCATTTTTAGTTAGGATAAGGTCGGAAATAAATTCTAGAAATAACCTTTTCATTATATCACCCTTTTGAAGGAGAGTCTTAGTATGACGATTTGAGTTATTGGGTAAGAGGTGACATGATCTAGTTGGGACATTAGCCTCTTGTAAAGGCAAGGAAAGGCTCTAATGGATCTAACTCTTTCTTGAATCCGGCCATAATGGGAGTTTTATAGCAACAGGTTACCTTTTTCTAATTAAAAGAAAAGGAAAAATTCATTCCAATTGGATTTTTTAAAGACTAGTGTTATGTCAAATTCAGTTGAGATAAGAATTAGTTTTTAAAAGTGATAATTGAATACTTTAAATATTGCTAAAAAGCACTTTGGCACAAACCAAATACTTTAAATATAAAAATTTGGTTTTGAAGGGAGTTAAACATCCCTAAAATTAAGATATTTACCTGTTATGGATAAACATTCAGTGGTCTAAATTTGTTTCTTCTGACACAATAATAGTACTAGTAACTTGTTAAATTATATAACGGCCCACCGTGATTGATCTCAATACGTGAATATATAATAGTCAATGTCAATATTCCTATTCCAGTTCATACCCTCCATTATAGTAAAGATTATTATTATTGTTATTTTGTAATTTGGTTAAATTTATCTATATATACGTTTGTCTTTGAATTTACCAACATTCGTATTAGAATTTTATTTACATATTATATATCTAAATTTTTATATATATTTATTGTCCTTATTTTTTAATGATTGTATGCCTGACATTTTTTTACAATTAATATACAATCTTATAGTAAGTGTGAAATACCATGGTAACCCAAAAAAATAAAATAGAGTTGAACTGCTGAAGAATAATGGTGGGAAGTTGAGAGGAGTAGAAGATCCCTTGGGAGACTACAAAATCCATCTGTTCCCCATCTGTGTTTTGCTTTATCTCACTTTAATTCCTTTTCCATAGAAGCTGAGCTGCCATCACATGATTCTGCACCTCAAGGCTCCATCTCCTCACTCTTCCAACCCTCGCCCTTTCTCTGTCCCTCTCTGACACCCCATTAACGGTTTTGATTAAAAAAATTAAGAATTCTCACCGGGCAATATAATATACTAATTAAGAAGTATTTAACATTTTCAAGAAATTTATTAATTTAAAAATAAATTATTAATTTTCTAATGATTCTTATATAATAAGTTTTAATCCAATATATAACAAACCAAAAAATGTCGTGGCCAATTATGCGTGGGAGAAGAAAGAACATGCATAGCAGGAGGTTCTTAAACGCAAAGCGTGGGGCTTTTCAACCAAAGTAGGAAAATTTTTTTACTAAAATAATAATAAAAAAAACAATTTATCGATCTGAATTGTTTTAGAAACAGAGACAGAAAAATATATATACGAGGTGCATACTCAGGGGGCATCACGCTTTTTTAAACAAGAAGTGTCAACTTACTTGGCACCTCGCTTTTAATATTTTTTTTCTTCCATAACAGGAGGTGCCAACTAACATGGCGCCTTCCATTTTATTTTTTATTTATTTTCTATCAAAGGAGGGGCCATCATAGATTAAGCCTCCAATTTCATCCATTTTTTTTATTACAAGAGGCGCCAACTTACGTGGCACCTCACATTTAATTTTTCTAGTTCGTCCAATTTTTTCTCCACTGCTATCAAAGGAAGCACCATCTTAGATGGAGCCTCCAATTTCATCCAAAAAAAATTTTCTCCATAGGAGGCACCAACTTACATGGCGCCTCACTTTTTTTTTTTCCAATAGAGGCACGTGCAGTATGAGATGATGTGTTAACTAAGAAGATTTCTAATTGAGTTTGTCAACACATCAAACTATTTCTAGCTTGACTTGTAGATATTTGACGTGCCAAAACTCAATCACATATTCAGGTGTTCAAATATGTGACGATAAAGATATCGAGTATATGATTAATTCGTTTGAATAACAATTTGTGATGACTATCCTTGAGATATATGTTGACGTTGACACTGCTAGTTGTTCTTCATTACCTATTGAGATAGATTACACCCAACCTCGAAGCCTATCAATGCAAGAGCTAGTTCATCTCAGTAGGAGTTTAACCATGTTGTTGAACGTCTAGAGTTAAATGATGACGTTGATGTTCATGTTACAACACACTTAAGCGACGATGGAAATGATAGTGAATTTGATGATGAGGGTCAGATATCGGACGGGAGTTCTTCAGATACAGATGTAGATGGCAAATACCAATATTAAGTCAAGCAGCTTGGACCCTACTTTTTTGGGTACATCCCCAATCAGTTCATCATTGCCGATTGATGAGCAACAACCACAACATGGGTGTAAGTTTGAATGTTTATTTTGTTTTTGTATGTCTGAATATAGTATCATGTTTTTGATACATTTTTTTAATTATATTTAGGCCAAACACAAGATTTGTTTTGGAATAGGTCACCCCATTACAGATAAATAAATTGGGATCACCCTGACCAAGAGTTGCCTTTTCTTGGGATGGATGTGCTCGACAATTGGAGTATGGGCAAAGAGCTTTACACTAGTTTACGGTTTGATATTAAATGCGATGTGCAGATGGCTGTGAAGCTTTAATTAATGAAGACGTATTAATAGTCATATCGTGTTGTGGAATCTAAGCCTATAGTTTTGTCAATGACATGTCCGAATAGTGCTGAAGGGTGCCCTTGGAAAATAAGAGCAATGTTATCAAAGAAGATTGATAAATGCACCATTACTAAATGGGGCAGTCGACACTCGTGTATGAATGCAATGCTATCTCCAGACCACCAAAAATTAGACTTTGAGTTCATCTACTCATGCATACTAGGTACAAAATTAGGGCACTCTATTTTCTTGTCGTTATTTTTTAAAAACCAATATAAAATTTTTCATACTCTATGTGACAATGTATGTTTGATTGTGTTTTTTGGCTAGGTATGGTGAATGAAGACCCGTCGGTCTCCATATCACTAATACAAGAATGAGTAAGTGGTCAATGTAATTATAAGACAAAAGCTACATAGTGTCGTGGTGCATAAATAGTGCAACGTGCACGAATAGTGTCATGGTGCAATGCAACGTGCATGAAATAGTGTCACCGCATAGTAGTGTCACAGAAAAAATTGGATGAACGTGAGGCGCCATGTAAGTTGGCGCCTCTTGTAATGGAGAATAAAAAAATTAAACGTGAGGTGCCATAAGTTGATGCCTCCTATAATGTAGAGAAAAAAAAAATTAAACACGAGGTGCCATGTAAGTTAGCGCTTCCTATAATGGGAGGGGAAAAAATTAAACGTGAGACACCATGTGAGTTGGCGCCTCCTGTAATGAAAAAAAAAATTGGATGAAACTGGAGGTTCCATCTAAGATAGCGCCTTCTCTAATAGCAAAAGAAAAAAAAATAAAACGGGAGGCACTATGAAAGTTGGCACCTCTTGTAACGAAGGAAAAAAAATTGGACAAATTGGAGGTGCCATATAAGTTGGTGCCTCCTTTGATGGGAAAGAAAAAAAAATAAATGCGAGACACCATGTAAGTTTGCGTCTCTTGTAATGAAAAAATATATATATATTAAATGCAAGGCGTTAAGTAAGTTGGAGCCTCTTGTTTAAAAAAAGGGTGATGCCCACCCAGTGTGCGCCTCGTATATATACTCATGTCTAAAACAATTCAGATCGGTAAATAGTTTTTTTTTACTACTATATATGGTTAAAAAGCCCAAAACGTGGCCTTCCTAGGTTCTGGCTTTTTGTTCCTTTCGTTTGGAACCTGTCAGTCCATGATAACCCAAATATATATAGTTTTCAGTTTTCCTTTTTTTTTTTTCATTTTTTAAATCACCGATATTTGCATATTTAATTAATCGTCTCATTAATTCAAATTAAGTTAGATAAAATCATTATAGGCAATAATTTTTAAATTTTTAATACAACAGAATTTTAAAAGTTTCAAAATTGAGACCACAAATTTATGTTCTTCAATACTTTCCTAAATTGTCTTACCCTTTTAAACCCCTGTATAAAGAGAAAGCTTTTGTTTCTCAATATACTTATAATTTGCTCTCTCTCTCTCTCTCTCTCTCTCTCTCTATATATATATATATATATATATATATATAAATGCAAATTGCATGTGTTATCATAATTGAAATTTCACATTAATATTCTTGACCAAGAAGTAATAGAACTATTTAACACGTTAATAATCTAAGAGTAAATTACATCAATACTCTTTGAGATTTTTTTAGTTACATACAATACTCTTCTTTTTTCTATTCTTACTCTAACTCTCCTTAATTATTTAAAAAATATTACATCGTGTATTCTTATAATGAAAGTTGTTGTAAATATTAAAAAAACAAAATAATTATGTGTAATTTAAAAAAAGTTCAGAAAATATCAATATAATTTACTCATAATCTAATAGCTGTATTTATCAATTAAAATTACTACAGTAATTATTAGTAATTAGAGCAAAGTGGAAGTGGGATTTTTTCCTCATACTCATGGGGCATTGAGCTTTTAGGGATTCCCTCTTCGTACCTATTTGTCAGATTCTCTCTGTACCAGTACAACTACGAGGGAATGTTAGGCTCGGTGTAGTGATGCGCGGAACCAGCGTCTACTGTTGGGCTCTGCAACTCTGGAGACACATTTTAAATATTTTTAATTATAGAAAAAATTATTAATCTTTTTTTTACTAGAATAAACATTTGATATTTTATATTAAATTTCCTTTATTTCCTGAACCCGTGCTTTTATTGGATTTCATGTTTATATTCTGGTTCTTGCTTTTCTTTTTTGAATCACTCCTGATTAATTCCCATTTCTGCCGTACATCATCTTCACTTGTATTTATTTAAGATATGTTTGGTTCAAGAAAGAATGCAAAAGGACAAAAAAAAAACTAAAAAAGGAAATGAATAAAAAAAAAGAAGTAAGATGTTTTTTAGTTTGTTTAATAGAAAAGAAAATAAAAGAAAAAAAGAGATAAAATTTGTCTTTTCTCTTGTTTAATTGTATAGAGAGTGAAAAGAATGAAAAAAAATATGTATATAAAATTAAATCACATAAATATCTTAAAAGAAAAATGAAATGTGATATAAATAAAGATATTTTTGTCTTTATATATATATATATATATATATATATGAACACTCTCCTTTCTTTTCCATCAACTTTTGGAGGAAAGATAAAAATGGCATGAGACTCACTTGCAAGAATCCTTTCTTCTTTTGTCTCCTTCAACCAAACAAATGAAGTATTAAAAATTTGAGGTTTTTTTCTCTTCCTTCCTCAATCAATTCTCCCACTTTCTTGCATACCAAACAAAGCCTTAGTCCTTATGAGTGTCTTTGACGTAACATTTAAGAGTATGTTTGTTTTGCCCAAATTTTGCTTTTCAATGCATGTTTAATGTCAATTTTCTTCAGAAAAAATTGATAAAAAAATCAAAATTTGTGAAAAAACTAAAACTATGATTGCTTAGAATGTCATTTTTGTCTGAAAAAGTAGAATTTATATAAAAATATGAATATCTCCTTTTATTTCATTTTACATTTTTTAGATAGTTTAACAACACATTTTAGCTTATTAGTTTTCAATTTTCAACTAGTAGTTTTTCATCTTTCAATAAAAGTGTTAATGTAAATTGTGACCCTACCTGACTCACTATGGGTTGGATTAGTAAAAATTATGCTCACTCTTTTCAGGTGCACTAACTTTTTTTTTTAAATCATGTTAAACCAGCTTTTTTTAAAATGAGGTTATTAATGTTGGAGTTATTAAATGATTTATTATATATATGTTAATAGTAGTTTTTCTTTCTTTCTTTTTTTCTATTTTTTCAATTTTCCTTATTTTTGTATTTTTAAGATTTTTTATTTTTCAATTTAGGTGAATCAACCCACTCGATCCACTAACTTGTGATGGGTTTTTTGGCACATCAGAAAAGTGAGATAAATTGGGTTGATTCACTTTTTTTCCTCAACTTGTGGTAAACTAATCCAAATAAACTAGGTCATCTCACTCTAAATATCCTCAGTCAAAGTTAATTCTATTCAATTTACGAACATTTAGAAATAATTTTTATGGCAAAATTTTTGTCATACACAAGACTAAGACTTGATATCTTATTTAAAAACAAACAAATACGTATCACTTGAATCAACCATCTACTAATTTTATTCTCTTGGATTTTGAATGTCCTTCTCATATTCTTTTATTATTTTTAATTTTTTCACACCTCAAATTTTATATTCATCTTTAATTTCTTTTTATTTTTATGTTTTTATAACATTACATATATCATTTTTCTTTCTTTACTTATTATCTTTCTCTTTTACTCAAAAGATGTATATATTTAAGTGTGTCAAATAAACATATTACTTGTCTTTTATTATTCTAATTTCTTATTCAAAAATGGTTTTTGCACACCAGATCGATGAGTGTATACACCATGGAAAGAAGATAGATATACAAAGTAAATAAAAGTGGTATAAATGATAAGAAATAAAAAAAAAAGTGTTAAATGGTATAAAAATTAAAATGTAAAAAAATAAAACCAAACTCGTCACTTGAAACTACATCGTGACATGAAGCTACAGTATTTTTCTCTATACATCGAAGCAATTAATATAATTCTAGTATCAATTTTGCTCAGGATTATCGTTTAGGGTAACGATTGAAAAATTAAAATTGAAAAAGTTTATTAAAAAAATACAATATTTAATATTATTAATGTGTTGCATGCGGGGATTTTTAATAAAAGAACTTTTGATTATTTTTTATAACAATGGTTAGTAAAACCAATTTAATATATATTATCATACAGCAGTTAATTAATTAATTAGTTCATCTTTCTATATGCTGATCGACAACTTCAAATTTTCAGTCCCTCACTCCCTCTGTTAAAACTCACTTCACATTACTATTTGAAACCTTCAAGGAGTCTCCCTTCTGTTCTTTGTCTGTTTACTCTTTGTTTTCCAGGATTCCTTCGAGAGAGCAAAATGTCGGGTAACTGTGAGAAAATAGTAGTCATCCCTCCAACGACCAACCAATGGCCACAGGTTCACTGTTCTCTCTCTCTCTCTTCTCACACACAAACAATACACTTATTAGACAAACACATGACCAGTGCAATTTTGTTGCTTTGCTTTTGGAAGAGAATATCTCCACCGTGTTGTTATCATACCCTAGAACAACTCCACCTTAAACTGGATCTCCCTTTTCTTTTCCTTTGTATTTTGTTTTATTAATTTTTAATTTTTCACTTTCATCATCAGGTAGATGATCACAACAAGGTCTTGATGGGTTCCTCCGGTGGAAGTAACACTAATAAGGTAATGGAAAAACCAGGTCAAGAGCTTCTGCAGCAGCAACAACAAGCCCTCAAGTGCCCTCGTTGTGACTCGTCAAACACCAAGTTCTGCTACTACAACAACTACAGTTTGTCTCAGCCCCGACACTTCTGCAAAGCCTGCAAGCGCTATTGGACCAGAGGTGGAACCCTCAGGAACGTTCCCGTTGGTGGAGGGTGCAGAAAAAACAAGCGTCTCAAGCGTCCAATAACAAACTCTTCTTCTTCTGCTTCTTCTTCTTCCTCTTCTGCTCCCACTGCTGCTTCACAACCCCAGATCGACACTGCTTCAACCTCAAACCATATCAACCCTTTGTTTTATGGGTTACCAAGTAGCTCTAGCGATGTGAATCTTCCATTGTTCCCTAGGTTCGGTTCCAGAATCTCCAGTTCCGGGTTTGATCTTCAGCTGAATAATGCCCTTGGATTAGGTTTTTCATCCGGGGTTATGTCCAATGAAGCTAGTGATAATAATAACGGTTATAGAAATGGGTTTGTTTCAAGTAATACGCTCCTTTCAAGTTATAATTCCATCTTTGGTTCTTCTTCAACTTCTACATCCACTACTCCTGCTATGTCTACTTTGTTGAGCTCTAATCTGCTACAACAGAAGTTCACCAGTGGTGGATTGAAAGATGGTGCTGATAGCAACACTTTCCAGCAGGGCTTAGGCTTAACCCCACTAGAGAAGCTGCAAATGGGAAGTCATAACAGTGAGGCAGGGATGGTGGCTTTAAAAGATGTGAAAGTAGAATTAGGACATAGCAACAGGTTGGAGTGGAATGGTGCTTGCCAAAACCAGATCCAGCATGTGGGCTTGTACGATCCCTCGCTTTATTGGAATAATACAGCAACAGCTATGTGTGTTTGGAACGATCAAGCTAATATTGGTTCATCAGTCACTTCTCTGATCTAGAAAACACAGTCCAATCGAATGAAGCATGGGTTTCAAGTTTGTCTCCCCCTTCTGTCTTGTTACTGCTACTTTGTTTGTTTTTTTTTTCTTTTGGGGCAATATGGGTTGGATTTACTTAATTACATAAAAATTTATTGAAAAAGGAGGAAAAGTGATACTTGTAAGAAAAATGGGAAAGCTAAAGGTGAGAGGAGTTTGGATCGGAGCGATCATGTCAGATGCATCTTGCAAATATATAATTACTCTTCAGCCTGTTAGTTTTATATGTCAAGGTTGTGAATTGCATATATTGCACTGAGAGGAACCTCGGATCCTCTTCTCTCATCGCCTCACAGTGGCTGATATCCCCGTCTGCTCAGTGTTCTCTATGGAAATCCTTAGTGGTGAATTGAAGTTCTTTATAGTTGAGTAATTAAGTTGGTCTTTCATTTTGCTATGTATATATGCGATGACATATCTTTAATTTCTTTCTTATTTTGTAATCTACTAGAGTCATTAGATTGGTGGGGTACGGGATTTACTGGGTACATGATGCTGTCCTTGAAGAAAAGAACTAATATTGGTTTCATTTTTGTTAACTTTGTGATGATTTTTGTTTTGGATAAGGAGAATGGGAATATATTGGGTATATTTGGTATAATGGTATAGAAGAGAGGGGGGTTATTTACATGGTTTTAGGTGATTAATGTGTGTCGGATGGTTTGGTGCTTATATGTGTTCAATCTTGTTCTATCTATTGGTTTTGAGAAACTTCGGTCCATGCACAGAATATTGCTGCTTTTATTTATCCATGTATCTTTTCAGATACTTCACATTGAAAACTATGAGCACCTATTTTACACTGAAAACAAATGAGCATGCTGAAATGGTACGTAACTGTAAGATGGCCTGGGGAATCTAGCTAATCTCTCGCACACGATAGGAACTTAAGATGGGTTTGGACTCATGCTGTCCTATGGTGAGAGGGGACATTTCGTCAATATTTCAATTCAAGTGATATATAACAGCAATTTTGATACGGGTTGTGTAACCTATCTTAAGTGAAAATAGGGTTAAACAATTCTATTAAAGATGATTGGTATAATTTTTATGTACTTAAAAATGGTTGGTATAACATAGAAAATTACACCAATCATTTTTTATGAGATTGTTTAACCTTATTTTTACTTAGGATAGGTTAAATAACTCCTTTCGATATTCTCCCACCTTTACTTTTACTTTCTTTTTATATCTAGTTAATTACTTTTTCAATTTCCATCTTCTTTTCTTATCATATTATCTTTTAAATAATGACATCTATTATACCTTATTTTTAGGGTGCAAGATGTAAAAGGAAGAGAGATATATAAAAAGTGAAAATGAATAAATTAGTAAAATAATTAATGTGATAGAAAAAGAAACAAAAAATTACCTTAAAGATAGATAAAAATACTATGCAAATGCATGTCTATCTATTGTTTTTTTTATTTTATCCCTTCTATTTTTCTCTCTCAGCAGCGTGTACACACCTCAAAAGAAGTATCAAACAATCATTTTCAATAGAGAAAGCATGATAAAAAAAATGGGTAGAATCAAGTATAGTGCAACAAGATACATTTTTTGTGTGTGTGTGTGTACATCACGACAATGAGGATAGAACGTAGGTCCTCATGCAAACTATCTTAACCCCCACCACTAGGCTGACCCTACTAGTTCTAATGCAATAAGATACATGTCGCACATTTTCTTTCAATCTAGATAACCATTTAAATTTGTAACACTAAGAGTTGATATTTATAAAATAAAAGTAAATAGTTTTATTTAAAAATAAATATTTTTTATATTTTCATATAATAAATACTTTTTCAATATATTTTTTTTTTTGGCAAATGTTCACTCTTATCTCTTTTAAAAGGTATGTGTGTGTGTGTGTGTGTATAAAACGTTTCAAATGAGAAACTTTTATAATGAGAAAACGAGAGATTTCAATGACAACCCTTAGATCATAATTAAAATAAATTTGCAACTGAGATTAAAACTCAATTAATCACCTCTTATGAGACCACCATTGTCACTACCTCCACCACCACCACTATTGCCACCATCATCGTTGCCGCTAGAGGTGGTGATGGTGGTGGCGACAACGACAATGGCTACAATGATGGTGGTGGCAATGGTGGCGACCGTAATCGCGATGGTGATAGTAACAACGGTGATGGTAGCAGCGATGATGACAGCGGTGATGGTAACGGCTGTAAGGGTAACGACGATAGTGGTGGTGGTAGCAGTGGTGAGCCTAGCAGCAATAGTGGTGACGAAACAACGGTAGAGGCAATGGTGATGATAACAATAGTAGTGGTGGAGGCGGCAACAATGGTAGTCTTATTATAAGGTGTGTTTAATTGAGTTTTAATCTCAGTCTTTCATTATTTTTAATTATAATCCAATGGCTACTATTAATAGTTCTCATTTCCCATTTTAAGAAGTTTCTTATTTAAAACGCCTCCATACACACACACACACACACACACACACACATAGATGCATATAGCTTCTTCTTCTTTTCTAATATAACCATGCATGTACTTAGTATGACTTGATTGAATCCCTATGCCCATATATATCTTCGGCCCCCTGGCCGTTTTGGATCCGAGTCCTAATAAGTGATTTCCATGCCCCAAGTTCAAGTCCATTAATCCATTCAAGTTTAGAGATTAAGAAATAGATAGATCGAACTCCTCGTCTTAACTATTGACCCAGAACTCAAGAAGTTTACAACTCCTATTTTATAAATTCATTTCTTTTTAGTGCTCTTTTATTTACATACCTTGAAAAATAACATTTGAATTTGCACCTTGCCACTAAGGACAATGTTAATGAGCCTTCAAGGTTGCCCTTCACTAATTAACCTAGTACAGTAGGTAGTGTTCTACTTTTATCAACTAGTTGGATACCTAATGAGAGAATTTAATTTGAATCCTTACCCAATAATATTGATATAATAGATTTCCACCCCTTACTTCCATTTTTTTATGTGCCCCCAAAAAACGTCCACTCCCTTTGGTAACCATATCACTGGGTGAGTTTCACTTAAGTGGATGTGGAACCAGTACTGTAGAAAACATTTTTTAAATTAGTTTTGGAACCGATTTAGATATAGGCAATATAAAAAATATGTGATTTTATATCAGATTTTGAACCGAGTTTAAAAATGTATTTTAACTCGGCTCACTGGGAAACCAAGTTAAAAAGTATCGGTTATGACCAAAATTGAATTAAAAAGTACACTAAGTTACAATGCTGGTTTTAAGACATTTTAAATCGAATGGTTTGGGAAAAACAAGCACGGAGACATCAAAAGTACCACCTCCAAGGTCAAAGACCAATATTGTTTCATTATTTTTTTTCTCAATGCGGCAATGGGTTCATTAATAATACGAAGAAACTCTAGACCAACAATTCAACTAGCATCCTTGATCGCAATCCTTTGCGAGTCATTGAAGTAAGCAGGCACAATAACAACAACCTTAGTCACTTTATAGTTCAAAAACTTAGAAGCACCATCCACAAGCTTCCTCAACACCTATACATCTCACCAACCACACTAGGCATTATCAATAACATAGCAACACAAAAGGTAATGTCTTACATAGTAGAAACCTAAGAAAATTGAAAAGTTAAGCAACAGAAGTAGGTGACTTGTGCATAAATTTCTTCAACAGCAAACTGCTTCCGAATTAGGGGGCAGTCTAGTTTGACGTTGTCGTTGTCATCTCTGATGACTTTGTAGGAGACATGCTTCGAATTTTTGTTGACCTTAGACATTTTCCTCCTAATGAACCTTTTGTTAGAGAAGAAAGTGTTTTCGAGGTTGACGACGCACTGACGCTTGGCAATTTGGTCTACGAGCTTGTCGCCGTTCTTGATGTAGGCAACGACGGAGGGCGTGGTTCTCTGGCCCTCGGTGTTGGTGATGATGGTGGGCCTGCCGTCTTCCATGGCGGCGAACGGAAAAGTTGGTGGTTCCCAAATCAATCCTGACGTTTTTCTTATTGACGACTTGGAGAGGGCCCACCCTCCCAGGGGCGCTCTTGACCTTGATGAAGGCCTTGGTGTTTAGCCTCCGCCTTAAAAAAAGGGTTTGGGAACCGGCAAAAAAAGGGGTTATAAGGTCGTGTATTTGGGTGCTTAAGCAAGCCATGTATGTGTATCTATCTGTGATAAATAAATAGAAACCCTAATCCTAATTTTGCAAAGGCAGAGACAACAACCATGTATCTCATCTTTACAATGTTAGTTTTAAAACATATTTTAAATCGGTTGTTGTTTAACTGATTTAAAAATAACTTTATAAATCGGTTAAACAAGTAACTGATTTAAAAAGTATGTTTTTAAATCGATTAGAGGGAACTGTAAAATACAAAGATAACACAAGAAAAGGGTTGAATTGTGTTATAGAAAATTTTTGCAAAACCTTTTTTAATGACGTATCGTCTGAAGGATTAAACAAGAGTTTTTTTAAAAAAAAACATTTAGAAAGAGAAACGAGTGCTGAAAAAGAAATTGGAATGCACACAGGAGTTATACTGGTTCGTCTCACCCCAGAGACTACGTTCAGTTCTTGGCAACTACCAAGTTCCACTAACTTATCCAAGTTACAAGTATTCTTTCAACAAGCCTCTTTAGGCTTAACCCAAGTAGTCTCTAACTTGCCTTTCCAAGCAAAAAACCTAAGTATTCTTTTAATCAAAGTCGCTTCAAGCTTCTACCAATTTCTTAAAGAAAAGGTTGAATGTGAGTTACCTCACTAAGTTTAACGTCCTAACAGACAAATATACAATGAAAAACAAATAAAATTTTACACACAGAGTATATGAAGATTACATAATGAGAGCTTTCCACTAGTTAAAGATTTTATGATTTCGCTAGTCACTAAGATTGAGGTGTCTTCTTCTATATATAGGCTTCTCCAAAATATTCGTTGTGAGTGCTTGCAGGAGACAACCTTCGTTTGTTGAAGAGAGTCGTTGGAGCATTAAATGCAGTATTTAATGCCTATCACCAACTTGTCACTTTAATAAGATAAAGCAGTTTGCTTATCTTTACCATTCTCATACTCAATCTTGTAGCAGTAGTCATATCTGCTTTCTCGTTCTGACATCTGCACGCACATTTCTTCTTTTTTGCATAAAGATAACTTTCCTCGAGAGTAGGTATGTAGGCTTTATACATATCGAGGTAGTTTACATTATGATTGATGTGCAGATCACTTAGATCATCGTCTGTAAGTTGTTAGTTACTGAATTTATCTAAAAGAAAGATAAAAACGATTTGAGCTTAAATTATTAGATGGTTGCTTTATTACGGATGACCAGACGATTGTGTAAAAACACATTTATTAACTGTTTGTTATTATCAAAATATTTGAGGGTTATTAATTCATCATTTGTCTTAACAATCTCCCCTTTTTTTGATGATGACAAACATTTATAGTTCTCGCAAAACATTCTTAAATGAAAAAGCTTTTTGGGTATGTGAATTTTTTATTTTAGAAAGCATTTTTCATGTATGTATACTTAAGTTAAGCAGACGCAATGTCAAAGAGATATATACCTAGACGATATAACTGAATAGATCTAGACAATGTTTATTCGTAAAAGAAAACTCATTGTATATAAAAGAGATAAATAAACAAATAAATAAATACTTCCCCTTATACTGATATCTTTCGTCTGTTTATTCTTCTTCCTTTCTCCCTTAAGACTTTATTCTTCCTCCCCCTTTTGGCATCATCAATAAGAAGATTCAAAGTCTGAAGGTGTAGACGATGAGTCAAGGTCACCCTTGAAGTGTTTGGCTAGTTTGGCTAGCAATGCTTCTGCGCGTTTGCGTTTCCTACGCTCTTTTACTAGATCGGCTTCAAGACGTTGGACTGTTTGTTTCAATTCATTGAATTCTTGTCTGACGTTTGAAGATTGCAGTGCAGGTATAGAGTTGATAGCTGCTTCATCAATGGGTTCCTTTACAAAACATAACTAAAAACATATGGTACAGGGGGTCCACAAAACCATAAATCGTCGCAGAGAAGAAAATTTTCAGAAGTTTCGAAGGAGAAAAAGATGTAGGCCTTAGGTTGATTTATTGAAAGTTGATTTTGGGGGCTGGATGTACAAGTGGAAGGAGATGGAGAAATTTGTATCCAGTGGCTGGTTGGTCGGAGGGCAGCTTCATGGCCTAACAGATGCTTCTCTTCTGTAGTGAGACCTAAAAAGTGTTTGAGTGCTTCAACATGATCTTGCAATCTTTTTCGGTCTATGCTTCGAAGAGTTTGTTTTCCTTTAAGTTGAGCCAACTGTGCAAACAAAAGTGCTTTCTGTCTGATCATCAAGTGCCTTTTGGGATCATGTCTGAACTTTAGTTCTTTCCCTTTTCCTATAGAAAGATTCTGACACTTTATCATCTTTTGATAGCAGATGTGAAAGGTGGTCCATGGCTTAATCAGAAGCAACATTCGAGTAGCCATGAGTCTAGGCGAGCCTAGCTCAAGGTTTGGACATCTACATTCGCATATGACACGCTGCAAGAAATTTGCATTTTCTCTTTCAGGAAGTTGTTCATCACCTTCCCCAACTCCCAATCGTCATCACCAATCCACCAATCTTCAAAGTCTAGACTGTCTTTTGGACGAATGGCGAGGGGGTAAGTCTTGATCTTCCCATGGCAGAATAGGTAAATGATCTTAGGCTTGTAGTGATATGTTCTGCACATGATTAGATACTCAGAATAATTACATTTTAGCATAAAAAGGGAGGTGTGGCAGAGAGTTCCACACTGTCTCCATATTTCGCGTCCAAGTAGGAATTTGGTTCTGGTTGAGGTTGGGTAGACAAAGATCGGAACTGTCTAATAAAGTACTACACCCTTCCTTCCAGATGTATGGAGTGATGTGGGGCTCATCTGAAAAAGCTTGGGTTGCTATGTCTTCAACATCAGGGAACTTCTCAACATACCCATGGCGCACCAAGAGTAGCCATTCCTCAGTGATAAGGTGTTGGAACCAAAGACGTAGAAGCGTCTAAACCCTCAATGTTTTGAAGATAACAAAGCTTATTAATGTTCATATTTGCGCGTATAGACTAACCCTGTCACAGCTAAGAAGAAGACTCGCCAACAAGGACCATCCAGTGTCATGTTAAAAACTGTCCAATAGACGTGTCAAAGACCGTCCAGTTAGATGTGTTTAAAGACCATCCAGTTGTACAAACTAGAGGTGACCGTCCAAGTCTCCAAGATCATAATTCAAACAGCTAAGTTTTTAGTTTGAACATCAATTATATTTATGCCATGTCTGCCTCGTAAATTTCACATTACTACTCCAGTGAACTAACGTTCAAATATGTTTGAAGCATTAACATCAATTCAGTACAAAAGCACAGCAGAATAGATAAAGCAAGTCAACTTATCAAGTTGACAAGACAAATGAAGAAGGTTTAGAAGAACAGACTGCTAAGCGCAGTCCTACAACTTCCTTGTAGTACAAGTCTACAACTACCACGCCTGACATTTCTGAAAAGATGGTCTACACGCTTCTTATTGCATAAAGAGTCAAATTATCTACAACGGATCTTTTTCCTGAAGATCATATATATACAGTGCACCAACGAAAACAGAAACAAAAAAAAATGAGAAACGAAAAGGTGAATAGAAAAAGGCGAAGTCTATCAAAAAGAACAAGAACATAAAGTCTTTTGTAATACTTTGTTAAGAGCGTCCAGTGGACGATAGCAAAATTTTGTAAAGATCCTCAAAGTGATCCTGAGCTAAATCTTTCAAATCCTCACTACGTGAGTTGATCCTTCCTCTTTAAACACTTGTATGTTGTGAAAGCCTGGAGAGGCTTAGTGTGAAAGAATAATTGGGTTAAGCAATCTAGGGAGATTGCGTTGTAAAGCCTAAAGAGGCCACGAACAATACTTGTAACCTAAGATTGGTTAGTAGAAACCTTCTAGGTGAAGGGACTGGACGTAGTTCAAGTTGAGTGAACCAGTATAAAACTTTCTGTGTTTTTCTTCTCTCTATCCCTACACCTGAAAACGTTTTTTGTTGATCTACTTATTTCGAAAAAGTTTTACAAGGCACAATTTAACCCCCCCTTCTTGTGCGCTTTTTCGTAGTTCATAAGGCTTGTCCATATCCTTGGATTATTGACTTCACCTAGTTCATAATTGATAAAAGCTTGAAGAACTTCTGGGTCAAAGGGCTTTGGTGTTGATATTCTTTGCTTTTCCCAACACTACGAGGCTCTTGTGAAAAGTATGTGACTTGTTTTATGCGCAGACATTTAGATGGAGGAGTTTCTGAACTGAATTGTTCAGGTAAGGCTTCGTCTACTAACAGTTTAGCTCCTCTAGACGATTGTCCTTCTACTTCAAGCATATTGAAGAAACAGCCCTTGCAGGCTGATCATGGCTGGGTGCAGCTGTCAGGTCTATAGAAATACGTTTGAAGACTTGAGATAAAGAAACAAATTGAGGAATTTCCCAGAAAAGAGATCTAGGTAATTTACTTCTTGAGGTAGCTATGATATCCTCTTGAGTAAACAGCTCTTCCTCATCAGGTTCTGTAGGGGTTGTTGTAGCAAATGCTCAACAACAGATTGCAGCACCGCTTCCTCAATCTGTTCTTGTTCTTCCTCAGCTAGCGTCTCTTCTTTTTCTTTCTTCTTCTTCTTGCCACTTTTTGATTCAGCTTTGGCTCTTCTGAGCTGCTTGTCCTCTGCTCGAGTTTTAGGTACAAGAATCTTTTTGGATTTGGAAAGCTTTTTGGAAGGTTAGGTTAAAGGTAGGTGGAGGTGGTTGTTCTGATGGAGGTTCAGGGATGATTGTGCTTGTGGTTGTAAGAATGGTGTTGATAGGAAGGTCATCGTCTGAGTCAAGTTGAGGGACTAGGTCGGGATCTTGGATGAATGGTTAAGGGCTTTTGTTTTTTATAAGGGGAAGACTATTGAGGCTGTGTTTGTGGTTTAGAGTCTTGTTGAGGTGGTCCTTTTATGGGTAACTTGGGTTTTTGTGCTTTGGTTTGTTTGGGTTGTGGAGGTTGGTTGAGGTTTCGTCTGTAGTGGAGGTTGAGTAAACGCAGTACCAACAAAAGGATCAGTAGACGATCTAACTCTGAAAGCAGTTCCAACAACTTCTTCCAGAGGTTTTTCCTTGATTAAAGGCAACTCAGGATGTCTAGCTACGTATCCAGAGAAAAGATGGGCTATCCTTATCTTCCTGATAATCGATACGTCAATCTTAGAACCTTGTTTCATCTTTTCCAACCCAATTTCATTGATTCCCGCCTAGACAAATGATCTCGGTGAAGAGCATGGCATAGGGAATTGGATGCTTCTGTTTGCTCTGGGCACTTTCCTTTGGCTTGGAGAGGCAGGATCACTAATTACCCAAGATAAGAGCAGGTAGATTCACCTTCTAACCAGTCAGCATTTTGTAGATGCAGAACCTGTCCTTAGAGGTTACATTATCCTTTGAGCCCTTTCTCGACAGAATAATGTGCAGAAGGACGTTGTGGATGAGTCTGCATTTTGGCTTCATGTTCAAAGAGTACAAAAACCTCTTCAGAACATCCTTGTTGTCAGTTTGTGGTCTGATAAGATAAAGTAGTCTGCCTATCTTTACCATTCTCATACCCAATCTTGTAGCAGTAGTCATATCTACTTTCCCGTTTTGACATCCGCACGCACATTCCTTCTTTTTTGCATAAAGATTACTTTCCTTGGGAGTAGGTATGTAGGCTTCATACATATCGAGGTAGTTTACGTTCTAATTGATGCGCATATCACTTAGATCATCATCTGTAAGTTGTTAGTTACTGAATTTATCTAAAAGAAAGATAAAGACGATATGAGCTTAAATTATTAGATGGTTGCTTATGAACATATTATGATGACCAGACGATTGCGTAAAAACACATTTATTAACTTTTTGTTATTATCAAAATATTTGAGGGTTATAAATTTGTCATTTATCTTAACAGGAACCGAGTTAAAAAAAGTGCTACATATTTACCAGATAGCCTCCGTGTTTTGGTTTTTAAATCGGTTTGGGTGGAATCAAGTTAAAAGAAATGCTACATATTTACAAGACAACCACTGCGTTTTGGTTTTAACTCGATTCATTCTCAATTGAGTTGAAATCCTATTATAAAAAGCTCTTTTTGTTGTAGTGAACTTTTGTATTTTCTTCCATTTCGTTTGTGTTCCAAAAACACACAATTAATTCCTTGCATGAGAGTGGTGTAAATTTTTCTCTAGTTCTCTCTCCACTTCCTCACTTAAACTCTTACGCTCTCTTCCATGACTGGCATCCTTTCTCATCTACCACTGTGGCAACAACCGGGTTCACTTCTCCCTTATTCATCATGGTGATAAGATTATTATGGCAATATTGAATGGAAAGCAAATAGCATGCAAGCAACTCCTGTTTTGCCAACAAAGACGAAAAAGTTGCGAAGGGCCACTAGAGGCTGGGAATTTGCTTCGTGAAGAAAGCTTTTCCATTCCACGAAGTTCAGAGATTCTATTCTACGAAGATTTAGAGTGTGTAGAAAGAAATAATACCATAGGAGCTAGATTTAGCAGCTAGATTCATCTACGTACAATCAAGACGGTTTCCATTGGGGATAGGAGTGGTTACGTTTTGGATAGGCTGGGGTAACAAAGCATTCGTACAAGGGTAATATTTTTTGCACCGTTTTATATATGGGGTATAAAATGAGTGGAAAAAGAAAGATAGAAAAAGGGGGGAAAAGAGGGTTGATTGATTAATGTAGGTCATTTTTAGAAAGTATTTATTAATTTGGGGTTGTTTTGAAATATAATATCAAAGTGGGACGGTTAACGGTAAAAAACGCTAGTCAAACTAGGATATTCAATGTCATTGTCAGTTTTTTTAAATTTTTAATTAGGCAAAAATGACACCTGTTGTCCATGTGGAATGTCCTAGTGACAGTAGTGTTTTTACCATTGGAGTATCTCACGTGGATAACATGAGGCATTTGTAATTGACACGTGGACAAAACACTATCACCAATAGCGTTTTCATTTTTAAATTTAAAAAAAAACTGACGAAAAGCTATCACCCTTGATGGGTCATGGGGTGAATGCATGTTGTCTTGGGGCATACATGTACTTTCTTTCTTGTATCTTTGCTATTCTTTTTCTTTAGCTTTCATGGCAAATTATGCCCTCTTATATGAAGTTGCAGATTCTAATTTCTTTGAAACCCTTTGTGACAAATCTCACAAACAAACTAGTTTGTTGCCAAAAGGGTCTGTGGAGTCAAGGCTATCACTTTTGTGTAAGGGTCTACATGAAACCAAGTAAAACATATTTAAACTAACACAATTCAGTTGTAAAACAAAATATGTAGGTTTTGTCATTTTTTTTATTTAAAATGAAAATGCTATTAATGATAGCATTTTGTACACTGTGCGCGTCCAATGACTTTAGGTTTTGTCATTTAAAAAAAAAATGAAAACGCCATTGGTGATAGCATTTTGCACGCATGTCAACTATGGATGCCACGTGTTGTCCACATTGGATATCCCAATAATAGTAGTGTCTTCTGAAAACGCTATTGTCACTGAGGTATCTCACGTAAACAACACATGGCATTTTCAGCTAAAAATTAAAAAATAAAATAAAAAAGTTAACATGACACTAAATACTTCAGTTTGACTAGCATTTTCTACTGTTGACCATCTCACTTTGATATTATATTTTAAAACAACCCCTAAATTGGTAAATACTTTGTAAAAATAACCTATATTGGTCAATCAGTTGAAAAAAAAGGATAAAATAGATATAATTGATGCTAACTGGGAAATGGAAATAAAAAGATTATGTAAAAGGAAGAAAAATGGGTGTGATCCTTTGTACTTGTTTCGGTCTACTTTGGCGACATCATGGCTTGCAAGTCGAAAGGTTGAAATAGAGCTCAACTCAAAGTCCCGACTTCTAGTATATGCTTTCCAGAATATTAGGCACATGGTCAACACCGATCTCTACTGAACAACTAAAGAGGGGAAAAAAAGGAGAGGAAAATATAGATTTAATAGATTATATAATATGATAAGAGAAGAGATATAGAAAAAATAATAGGAGTTAATAAAATATATGACATGTGAATGTATTCATATATCATCACTTTAATAGTTAATTGCATAATATATATATATATATATATATATATATATATATATATATATATATATGAGATTTGCTAATATACATACACTTGTTTTTTAGTTGAAATACGTTAACAAGCTATATTATTGATATATTTTTAGATAATCCTAGTTATAACTTGTTAACATGTTCTAACTAAAAAATAAGTGGGTGTATATTAGCAAATCCCACAAGCATTTGCTAATGTATACCTATTTATATTTTAGTTGGAATACGTTAACAAGTTACACCATAGTGTATTTTAATATATATTGTAGTCGCTAACGTACTATAACTACAAATCAAGTGGGTGTACATTAGCCAATTTCATATATATATATATATATATATTATATGTGTGTGTGTGCGGGGGGGAGGGGGGGGGGGGGATTTGCTAACATACACACTTTTATTTTTTAGTTGGAGAATGTTAGTAAGTTATAACAACAATATATCTTAAAATACACTATGGTGCAGTTTGCTAACATACTCTAACTAACAAACAAGTGTGTATATGTTAACAAATACTTGTAGGGTTTGTTAATGTACACACTCTTATTTTTTAGTTGAAGTACATTAGTAAGTTATAACTACAATGTATGTCAAAATACATTTATGGTATAGATTGTTAACGTACTCTAACTAAAAAATAAATATGTGTATGATAACAAATCCTATATATATACACACACACACACGACATAAAAGACATGCATTTACTCTATTTTTCATTTCTTGATTCTACTATCTTACAAACTGAGCGTAAAAAATTTTGTAGATAATACTATATTGTCATCGCCCCCAAAATTTGCTTTTACTATCATGAATCCTTTCTTCTAATCCACCATAATACCAAGATCCACTTCTAGTGTTCCACCATTGACTCATCTCAAGTGAAATGTTCACTCTCTCGAAAGATTCACTCAGAACAACACTCACACTCGCGATCAAGAAAAATAATTATGCCTATACCCAGACTTGGAACCACAAAGTAATTTTATAGTGTGATTAGTTATATCTGATGGGTATATATTCAAAGGTAGCAATTTTTAATTAATGTATCTTATTTTTCAACAAATTAGTGAAACAAAAATGTTGTTTATTTTTAAATTAACCGCCAAATATTAATAAATTACAAAAAGTATTAGTTGCAAGTATAAAATTTAACTTATTTTGTAAAGATCTTTCGAATTTGAATTATTATAAAATATAAAAAGTATATAATTATGTATGTATCTATATAAACAGAATTACATTAGAATATACTAACCGTATAAAAATTTTGTGTATTGTCATTTAATCATAAATTGTCATGTATGATAGAATTGTTAACTTTTTGTAATAATTACTTCAAAAATTATATATAAAATAATTTTTAATTGATTAACAATGTAAAAATCTTTATACTAATAATATATATAATAATATAATGTATCAAAATTAAACTCATAAATATAGATATGTATGTATTTATGCAGGCATGGGAGTGAAATAATACTATACTATGCGACTCATACATATACTTTCTCTCAATAAATTAATAAAAATAAATTCATACTGACAGTTTATGTAAAAGAGTTTAGGTACCCTTGTAACTCATATCAAATAAACATTCTTTGGTTGACAAAAAATATTAATAAAAATAAATAATTATTTTTCAAAATATGGTCAATAAATTCACACTTCAAGTCTAAGCGTCATCTATAATCTACACCGACCTAACTCACAATAATTGAAATAAACGACCAATCTAATTAGATTAGGCAATTCTACACAAGTTACCGAAATGTTATCAGGTCCGACCCACATTAATTTTCAAATTTCCGAGTCAACATGTTCATCTCCTCTCTTCTTCTTTTTTCCTACTAAATTATTTAAAATATTGAACGTACTTATTTGCTGGGTCATTAGAGTCGATCGATTGGAATTGAATTTTCGTAATTGAATAAAAATAAATTAAAAAGTCATACTTATTATTCAACATGCAAGTTAACCAAAACATATTCATAATCTCACATTTAAATGAGCCCACAAAATATTTAATCCTAAGCCACACAAATTGCAGGTTAAATGAGCTGATCACGAATCAATTTAATCAACTTTAGTCATGTCAAATAGTTTGCTTATGGGTGGAATCCCTTTTGGAATGTAAGGAGATTACACCTTTATATTTCACTCCTTATGTAGGGCACCAAACGGTACATAATTCCATATGTGACGGTCACCATCTACACTAAATCGTACATATATTTGTTCTAATGAGCTAAATTTTTGTTTTAATTCGTATGATCTTAATTAATTATATTTATATTTCCAAAAAATTTATTAATTACTTGAATTTTAAGGATAAAAATAAAAAATATTATAAGTATTATCAATAATATTTTAGTTTTTTTTGTTAAATAAAAGATAAATAAGTTCTTTTAGCGATTGTATCAATTATAAATATTGTTAATAATATTTTATAACCAATACATGTATTTGAAAAAGATTTAATATTTCTAATGGATTTAATTTCTTTTGTTAGAACTCACTTTAATACCTTAAATTACAAAAAATAAATTAATATTATCAATATTAGAATGTTTATGAAATAAAGTGAGTAGAATATATAACGATTTAAATTTAGTAACATAAAAAACAGAAAGTTAGAAAAAGATAGAGTAAAGAAAGAGATGAAAAGGCGAGAGAAAATAAAGATAGTTAGAATATTAAATGATTAAGAAAGTTTACTAATTTATAATAACGATTATGTTGATAATGGAACTATTTCAAATAACATAAATAGATATAAAAGACTATCACAATAAAACTTATTTTTTAACCATTTAAATTAATAATAAATTTTGGTCAACAATATAAATAAATAAAACCTTTAGAGACCTTAATTTGTCTAGAGGCGGTCCCAACCCTAATATACTAAATTTGACTAATTAATACTCGTTTATGAAGTCTAATTATTTTCAATGGCCAATGCATTCATTCACTTTATGGCATACGTGTTAATGCTACAAAATTATGTGAAAATAATACCATATATGTAGATCATTAAACATTTATCTTGATAACAGATTTATAAGTATTAAATGAGAATTATCATATTAATTATCGGTTTTAATTAAATACTAGGTTTTCAAACTTGCTGCAATTAGACCCAAAAATTCAAGCTGACAAAATGCAATGTGTTTTAAAAGGGACTTTAATTTTTGAGTTTAATGGTTATACATGGTCAATATAAAAAGTTATACAATGTCAACTAATTAGAAATTACCGATGGTATGACTTTTAAGGTAATTATTATAAAAGTCAACAAACATACCATACATGGTGATTTGTGATTGAATGATAGTATAAAACTACTTTACATTATCAGTCCATAACCTATTTTTTCTTAATTTTTATGTAATGTTAGTTTACAAAATTTTACACTATTAATCAATATAAAATTATTCTAAGTATGACTTTTAGGACTAGTTGGGTGACCAAGATAGAATATAAGAGTTTAATAAAAGTATGATAAATCTCTTATACTTACTAATGTTTGATCACTACGACAAAACTTACTTTTAGCATCAATTATATGACAATATACTAATGGTCAATAAACCTCATCTTGGACTACAATTTTTGTGGTTTTTTTGGGTGAATGCATCTTTATTGAGAAAGCCTAGAAACCTCTAGGAAAACTGGTACAAGCGATATCCACCAGTAAGGCGTTACAAATAAAAGAAAGAGCAACATCAAAAACATAACAAGGAACGTTATTACTCAAATCAGTCATAGCTAAAGCATCAGCAACTTGGTTTGCCTCACGCAAACTATGGCACCAAATAATGCGGCCTAGTGAATATTATGAATAGCTCTCACCAAATTATAATAAGGATATATGAACAAGCAAACAACCATATTTCAGGAGATTAATTGCAATGTGAGAATCCGAATATATCACTAAATCATGTATTTGTGGCAAATGAACATTAACATGTATAAGGTTAATATATAACAGGCAAAAACTAATAAAATGGGTTTTTACTGACAATAAAATGAGTTTTTACTAGTGCTCACTATAATTGTGGGTAATATTTTGATAAACTTTTTAGCTGGAAATGTCAAATCAGTCAACTTAACTCAATTTAGCCCGCTCTTAACCTATTGAAAAATCGCAACCCAATCAAACCAACTCATGGTGGGTTGTGGGTTGGGTTGGGTTGACCAACCAAAAATTTTTTTAAAAAAGGAGAAAGTTATAAAATATGAATGACTCAAAAGTTAACTCGCCATATAAATAAAATAAATATAAATAATTTAAACATAATGTCACAATCACAAGAATATTGTCTTACTAAATTATTGTAGCACAAATTTTTTTAGAAACTATCATCATGAGTTAAATAAATGTAGAGTAAAGTAACAAAATAACATAAAATTCATAATACTTCATAAAACATTATGTCTAATAAATGGTAAAGCAAAAGATGACAAAGAAACATATGTATATGTGATAAATATTAAAAAAATGTTATAACATGTCTTAAATAATTAATATAATTTTTTATTACAATATAATATTTATAAATTTTATTATCTTTAATATTACTCTTAAAATTTATAAGAAAATAATTTAATTATATTTATTTAACTTAATTTTATAATTTTAACTAATAATACGTTTTAATTTATATATCAAAAGTTTTATAGATATATAAATACAAATCTTATAAATATAATATATAATAATATTATATAAATCTTATATATATTATACATAATATATATATATATATATATATATATATATATATATATAACATTATTATATATAATAAGTTCAACATTATAATATATATTATTATATATTACATATAAATTAATAATATAGAGAAAGACATTCATATTTATCAAACAGACTCTTAAAATATTTATTATAAAAGTCAATAAACATATCATACATAACAATTTAAATTTAAATGATGATATAAAAAATATCTATACTGTTATGAGAAAATAGGTGATGCACTGATAGTGTAAAACAGTTTTACATTGTCATCCAATCACAAATCACCATGTATGATAAGTTTGTTGACTTTTACAATAATTATCTTAAAAGTCACACCAATAGTGATTTCTAATTGGTTGATAATATAAAACTTTTTACACTGAAAGTGTAAAGCCATTAAACTCTACTGTTATTACATCTTAATTAAATTCTTTAAAATAATACTGGTTTCAAAATTTTATGATTGACTTCATATTTTTGGCATAAACCAGACGTTAGGATCACTGTGTCACCACGAATATTCCATATACAATTCTGGATATTTTAAGAAGGGTTAAATATGTTTTTGATGTTCAAAAATAAGACAAAATTGGTTTTACTTCTCAAAAGTTTTTTTAATAAAGTTCTTCAAATATTAAAAACATACTAATTAAATTTCTGTGCTAAACTCTGTTTAATTTTTTATTAAATAATGACTATATCAGCATCATAGACACCATTATTTTACATGTTTAACTTTAAACCACAAATTATTTTAACCCTAAAGCAAAAGTAACTTCATGATTTTTTATTAAAAATTATCATTGGACACTTCAAGTAATAAAATACTTTACTTAAAAGTTAATGTGACCATCATTTAATAGAAAAGTTAAAGAGAGTTTAGTACAATAATTTAATTAGGATATTTTTAATATTTGAGAGACTTTATTCAAGAATTTTTTTTTCTAAAGACTAAAACTAATTCTGTAATATTTTTGGAAGACTAAAAATATATTTAACCTTTTTAAGAAATATATTGTGAGAGAATAGTATCAAGAGCTATACGCATTTATGGTGACCAGTGAAGGCAGATCTGAATGTAGGTGTAACTAGTAAATTGGTCAAGTATTTTTATTTTTTTTTGTTGATTAATTGGTCAAAAGTTCGTAGGAAACAATAACTTAGGGAAGTACTGTACATAAATGTATGGGCTATAGGGTTTAGGGCCTATTGCCTATTCCAGGCTTGAACCGGCTTCCGGCCTTCAAGGTAGAACCTAACAAATCCATACGATTAGTTCTCTCTCTCTCTCTCTCTCTGTTAAAGAACATTTGTGTTCTCGTCAAAGGAATACATGATATGTTTGGGTTTTTTTTTTGGTGAATTAAAATCTAAGGGAAGGGAACGACGTCCTAATCCAAGACAGAGAAAACTTTCAAGTTCATAAAACATTTACAAAAAAACTTACATTTACTTTATTCCAAAGAGACGTATAAGGGTTCGAACTAACCTTCTCTTGTACTACTCGATCAATCTCTTGGAGTTACATGATACGCTTGGTATGCATAAGGTATACTCTTTTTTTTTTTCTTTTAAACATAATATTTCTTTTCTCACCAAATTTATTAAACTATTTGAAAATTAAAAAAAAATGCATATCACATCAGCAAATCATAAGTGCATACATGTATTTGTTGGTAACATAATTTTTTCCCTATTTCAAGTTAAATCAGCAATTTGTTTACATATAAGATTTTAATATATATTTATATTTGATTCAGTGAAAATATGCTACAAGTTTAGTTGCAGAATTGCTTCAGCGAAATTGGACTTTTTTCTTCTCAAAAATTATAAATATCATAAAACACTAACATTATCTGCGTGTTGCACAAATACATTATATCTATGTTAATAATAATTAGGCTTAATTACACTTTGTGCCATTCAAGTTTCACCATTTTGTGGATTTGTCACCACATTTTTTTTCTCACATTTTGTCATATTATTTTTGTAATCTTGTAAATTTTGTCCAGCCGTTAACTATCAATTAAATGACAAACAAAATGATGATATGTCAGTTATGAGTTGGCATTAAACATTCACGTCAACTTAATTTTTTTTGAAAAAAACATTTTTCTAAAAAAATAAAAATTGTTTGAAAAAAATATTGAGTCAATGCTCCACGTTGCTTTTAAGGATTTTTTTTTTTCAAACAATTTTTATTTTTTAAGAAACATTCTTTTTACAAAAAAGAAAAAACCAAGTTGGTGTAGATGTTTAATGTCAAGTCATCATTGACATATAATCATTCTATTTGTCATTTAACTGATTGTTGATGGATGGACAAAATTTGCAAGATTGCAAAAATAGGGTGACCAAATAGGATAAAGAAAAAATGTGGTGGTAAAATCTACAAAATAGTGAAACTTAGATGGCACAAAATGCAATTAAGCCTAATAATTAAAAAAAAATACTATGAATCATAGATATGAATAAAAAATATATTATTATCAAATCATTATTCAGGAATTAAGTACAAGTCATTTGTTTCAGACATATTTGTATTACTTAGATTTTCATTTGGAAATATATCAACAAATAAACGATTAAAGGATATGTACTACGCTAAAAACTTAAAAATAAATAAATAAAAAAGAAAACAATATATTTTTAGTCCCACTAGTTTTGGTTAAATATAGTCAAAGTCTCTTTATTTTTGATCATTTTAATAATTTTGGTCCTCCAACATTAAGAAACATGTTGATTTAGTCCCTCTCCTCTAACAGAGTTAGTGTAGTTGTTAACAAAGCAAACAAAATCCATATGTTTGGTCACTAGATCAATAGATCATTCATTGAAAATGCCCAATGGCACTTACACAAATAAAGTGTTACAACAGGACACACTACACCAATAATGATGGATCAAGCACACACTCAAAGCTAACAAGATAACACTTTTAAACTTACAAACACACTACTACGACCCCGATTGCAATAGATGGGTCACAATCGAGGTCGCAGCGCACATAAGAACAAAAACACGTGAAATCACATCCTCCTATTACGAAGAAGCCTAGATAGAGCCATGAGCTTCTCTTTGCGTTTTTCTTTCCTTTGTTATTCCTTCCGAATTGATACATGCTCAGCAACAACACTAATCAACCTAAATTCAACCTTTGGTTGTTAGGGTATAGTTACAATAAGGGGCTTTAACAAACTCCATTGGAAGGGAGAAATGTGATGGACAGTGGTAGCGACAGTGAGAATGGTGATAAGGCAAACAAGAGGAATAATGCAGTTAAAGAAGAGGAGAGAATGTAAATGCTAACTAAAAAGGGGAAGAGAAAGAGATGAGGATAGAGGTGGTGACTAGAGGATGAGATAAAAGGGTGGTGAGGAAGAAAAGGAGGATGGAAAGAAAAAAAACTCTTAAACTCTCATTATGGGGAGAGTAAAATCCATTTAGAATGGGAGAAATGTCCTCCCATGGAAGGAGACCCCTCCGCCTAGAGAAAGGCACTGCCCCTCCCCCTAGAGAGGGGCATCGTCATTCAAAATGTTGTATGTAGTTGCTAGGGTTTCAAAAAAGTAAAATACATCCCAAGTTTTACATCTTCAAAATATTCTCTCATTGTTCTTACTGCTACTAGTTGTCAAAAGCAACAACTTCTCCCTACACCCATAAACTCTCCATTGTGAGTGTGAAAATATGCCTTTGACCTCGGGAAAAAATTTTTTTAAGAAAATGAACATAAGTCCAACAATAAGTGAAAGCAAGATTTTGGAACTTGAGGGCTAAACTAGAAGTATAAGCCTATATTACAAATTATAATTGGACAAAAACTAGTTGGACTTGATGGAAAGGATTGGAAAACGACCACTGCTATTCCCACCTTTTTTTTTTCTATTCTCACCCTAAACTTTTACAAAAACATCATAAAAAGATATAGGCTTAAATACACTTTTGGTCCTATATCTTTTTAAGAAAGTACATTTTGGTCTTTTATCTTTTAAAAGCATCAATCTAGCCCTTTATTTTTTTAAAACACTTCATTTTGGTCCTTCCATCGGTTAAAACTAGCACCGTTAGTGTTTTATGTTTAAAATAATTAATTTTAAACAACTGCCATTATTCGTAGAACCCTTAAGAACCCGAAACTTCTACAAATTTAATTACTCACAATTGGAGCAATAAAAACTAATTGAGGCTTTTTTGTGTCTCTTAAAGGCAATCAAAAGCTCTCAAATTTTGTAGCAAATCGTTTCTTATATTGAGAAAATTTTATGAATATTGGTTATGAATTTTTAAAATTTAATAAATAAAATTATTATAGTAGTGGTTAAAAACTGCCACTATATTAAAATTAATTGTTTTAAAACTCATGCTCTTTTTCTTCTTCGTCTTCTCCCTTTTTCTTCGACAAATCAACTCAAAAATGAAAACGTCTAAAATCAATTTAACAAATCCAACCCCAAAATCAATCTCAAAAATAATTTTGCAAATCAAAAATGACAACAAATTTGTATAGTAAGTTTGGATATTCCAGATGGAGGTGATGCGGTTGTACTGCTCATCCTTACACCAGGAGTGGAGGCGGTGGACAACGCAGGACCACAGGTGGGGCAGCGGGAGGAGGGGAAGAGGGAAGACGAAGAGAGAAAAAGGAGGAAGAGGAAAGAAAAAGAATGTTTAGTGATGGTTTTTAACGCTATTTTTTAAAAATTTGACTTTTCTGTTATCAAAGTTAACGTTGTCGACGAAAAGGACCCAAATGGAGCATTTTAAAAAGATAAAGGACCAAATCGACATTTTAAAAGATAAAGGACCAAAAAGAATTTTCTTAAAGAGATAAAGGGCCAAAAGTATATTTAAGCCAAAGATATATTTGCCCCCAGCATTTTAAAACCTTTCACCCTCCTTCCCTCTTCACTTTCCCTTTTCTATTCTCACCCCGCGCCTCTCTCTTTCTTCATTTTCCTCACTCTTTCTTGCCGGAGTCAATTCCTACACTTTTGCTGTCGTCTTCTCGCCGCCACACTCTGTCTTATTCTTACCGCCACATTCTCGTTGTTGGAGATGAGTTTTTTTTTTTTACTTTTAGATTCAACGGAATCACGATTCCGTTGTCTAGTGAGGGTTGGATACACAATGGAATCGCGTTTCTATTGTGTATCCAACCAAGATACATAATGTAATCGCAGTTTCGTTATTTTGTTATGTATCTTGGTTGGATACACAACAAAATCATGATTTCATTGTGTATCTGGCCCAGATATATAACGAAATTACGATTCTATTATGTATATGTAATTTTTAATTTTTTGGTCTTTTAATTATTTACTTGAAATAAATTATATGTTTTTAATTATTTTTTGTCTTTGAATTATTTATGTAATTTTGAAATTATTTTTTGTTTTTTAATGATTTCCTAATTTTAACTACTAATTTTTTATAATATTTCTGTAATTATGTATAATTGAAAATTAATAATTATGATTATATTTTATCATTAATTATTATCTAATTATTAAATTATTATTACTATTTCATATTCATCATGGCATGCACGAGGTTAGGAGCCTTTCATCCTAAACGAGGCCCTCCGCCGAATGATGCTCCAGGCACATATAGGCACCCACCACCGACTGCATCTGCACATCAAGCTAGACAGGCTGCACGCATAGCAACTAAGCAACAACAACAAGAAGAGGTACACACTGGCGTACCTAAGCCAGAGGTTAAGGTACCTGAGGCAGAGGCAGAGGTAGCTTGGGCTGATCTGGCAAAGCGCATTATTGGACCCTCAATTGGAGAAGGTCTTGTAGATTTGTCTCTACTTAGGTCCTAGGGGGATCATGTTGTTAGACATATATGGCCTAGACATCCCCGCCTTGAGCTCAAGCTGATCAGCCATAGGGGTAAGGTCTTACCGATGCCTACGCACCTGCAGGTTGAAAACTAGTGCAGATGTCAAGGCTCGCACCTCTTATACAGGTATGGTATACTGCTACCAACAAGGGCATCATATGTGCCTTTGTTGAGTGGTGGCATAAAGACACTAGCCCCTTCCACCTGCCAGTAAAGGAGATGACCATCACCCTAGATGATGTGTCATCTCTCCTACATTTGCTTATTACAGGCAAGGTTTATAAGTACGCCTATTATACTCATGAGGATGCCATAAGGTTACTAATGAGCAAGCTCAGTGTTACACACCATAAAGCATGGACTGTGACCATGAAAGGTGCTCACGTGACGTTGTAATGGCTAAGGAATACATACGGCGCATGCGTTGTAGCTGGGAGATCATATTTACTGCCAAAGCCTATTTGTTACATCTTGTCAACTTTATGATATATGCCAATAAGAGCTTAACACATGTGTAGATCTACTACCTGGATCTCTTCTATGAACTTCAGTCTTGCAACAGCTACTCTTGGGGTTCCGCTACGTTAGCGTTCCTCTACGATCAACTCAACGTTGCCAGCCTCCGATCTACGGCGTAGTTTGGAGGATACATGAGCCTGCTGATGGTACGATTTTGTATTTTCTATAGATATTTGTTTACAGTTTATTTTGCTTATGTAATTTAATTTATTAATTACCTATTACAAGCGTGGATTTATGAGCATTTCCCCACCATTGTAGATCGAGAGCCAACCATCGATTATTAAGAGCATTTTCCCGTCTCTGTAGGTGGAAAGCCATGAGGGGTACAGGTTTTGCATTGGGAACCAGGCAGGCATTGGACCAGTTGTAGTTGGATGACGTCATCTAGGTGCCATATGACTCACGCAAGGTTGTCTGGCCATTGTAGGGGATCTCATTCTATTCACGTTTCATCAAATGCAGTGCCCATATGCACACCCATCTGCCGAAAAGGGTATGTCCAGATGATCCCACACCCCGCTTGTTGAGTATCCGTCACATACCAACTGGTTTGATGGTTAGCAAGTGCACGTGGTGGACAGAAGAGTGGTTGTGTTGCATAAGGCTCCATGGACTTGCACTGATGACTACTTGGAGTGGTTCCATCACGTTTCTCATCCATACTAATTCCTCTAGTTGTGGAAGATCCTTTGCGAGGCCTTCGCGAGTTCCTGTGTCACAACCTAAGCATGGCCAGCATGGAGGTAGCCAGATAAAGTCTTCATTTAGCGACTCTCATTCATATGAGGTAATTATCCATATCCCCTCATGTGTTTATTTTATGACAATGAAACCTTCAATAATAATTATTTGCATTCTTTTTTGTAGAGGATGTTTGGGAGGATTGTTCAAAACCTAGACCTCATGTTGTTCCTAAAGGCGATACTTGAGGGCATCGGCACTTATGCCCTCTTGTAGGACTCATTGACCATTGCACAGGCGGGCATAACGGCTAGGTGCACCTACCAAAGGAGGAGGTGAAGGAGGAGGACTAGCTCCAACGATTGATTTTTTTATTTATATTTTTTACTATTGGATTTTTAGTATTTAATTTCATATGTACAAATCTTATTATATATATTTTTGGATTTTATAAACATTTTGGATTTTATATATGTAATACTTATTACATTGTTGGTATCACTTTTACGTTGTTACAATTAAAGCACTCGATACATATAAAAATAAACAAACACAATGTAAATAATATTATTCGATAAAATAAAAGCACTTCTACATAAATGCTATACAGATGAAATAACAGTAAACAAAGTGTATCATCATGGTTCACTCAAACTAACGGTTGTTTGGTCATTAGAGTAAGTTGACGCCTTTGTTCCACACAAGCACATGATGATCTCTTTGATGGTTCATAATCGACATAGATGGGCTAAGATCTCTTCGGGAGATTTGCCTAACATATCGTATAACTCAATTGGCATAAGTCTAAAAAATTGGGCAAAGATTGACAACATCTTTGTCACATCCTTGTCATGTTCAATCTCCACAGACCCAGAATGAACACAGCCACTCCCTAAAGATATAGGTTAACGGTAATGAATATTAAGTAATTTTTTGCTACTTCTAATCGCATCGTGAATTTTTTTCCTTATAACAGCATCCATCATGTCCTCAGTGACCCTAAGAAATTTTGGACCATGAGGACATTCAAACAAGACCCCTTCAAATGTTGTTGCTATATGACCATCGTAATACACGACAACAAGGAATCCCTCCATCTTCTAACAAGAAGAAAAAATATGGAATGAAGATGGCTGTGAAGAATGGCAATGTGGTGCTTCAAAGCATACCTCTCTTTTATACTTGTGCAAAAATTATTCACAGTGTCACTAAATCATTAAAAGCTTTGTCCTATGCATCAGGAAAAGAAATTATTGAGATTGCACCGACAAAATCAAGGGTTCAGATCGCATCGATTTAAATGCAACCCCTATTCACACATCAGTGAATTATTAAAAGTTTATCTTGTGTATCAGAAAAGAAACAATCGAGATTGCACTGACTAAATCAAGGGTCCAAATCGCACCGATTCAAATGCAATCCTGCTCACACATCAGTGAATTATTAAAAGCTTTGTTCGATGAGTTAGAAAAAGAAATGGTCAAGAGTGCACACAGTAAATCAAGGGTCCATATCGCATTAATTCAAACATTTGCCTTGTTTACACGTCAGTCAACATTGTCCTATACGTCAAAAAAAGTAATGATCGAGATTATATATAGGAAATCAAGGGTCTTGATTGCATCAATTCAAACGCATGCCTTCCTCACACTTCAATGAACCATTAAAAGCTGTGCATAAAAAAAATGAATTTTAAAAATATAAATAATTAATTTTAAAACACACAACAAAAATATGTTTTTCGTTGTGCACAATACACAATGAAAACACGTTTCCATTAGGAGGTATTTTTGGGGAAAAAAATTACAAAAAAAGTTGGAGTGAAAAGAGCGAAAATTGGGGTGAGAATAGCAGGCCTTCAAAAACAAATTCTACTTTGATAGATTAGAAGTAAAAAAGTTAAGTATATAAACAAGAAGATCCTAAATGTTGAGACATTTTCAGATAAACATGCCACTCAAGTTTTAAATCCACTAATTCACCGTTTTGCTCTCTTAGACAAAAAAAAAAATTGCACACAAATTCTGATATAAACACTACAAAAAATGTCATTTACTAGCAAAAAAATAAGGAATTAGAATTGTTTTGCTTAATATAATATTTATTTAATAGAAATTAAACTATTAATGTAGATAGTATAAATCTATGCTAATAATATAAGAATATAATGGTCATGGACTCTTAGTGTATCAATAGTATATATTAAATTTCTATACCAATGATATTAAATGATAGTATACGCAATACATAATATTTTTAGTGTAAATTTAATGTTTACGTTAATTTAATTTTGGTAATTATAAGTTATATTAACAAAGGCAAATTTAATGTCTAATGATCATTAGTATATTTTTTAGCAAAAAAAAAAACTTAATTTAAATTAAAGAATGACTCGCTTTATTTTTCATTATTTTATATTATGTGATTATAATTAGTATTCTAAAAATATTATTCACATTTACACTCTATTTATTAGATATACCAGCGTGAGAGACATACGTGAGAGTTATTATACATGTGATGCAATAAACTTTGTTGAATTGATAAGATATCGTTAATTAAGTTTTGCTCGAATATATTTCTTATATATCTTTACACATTATATTGCTTAACTCATCTTCAAAAATTAGTTTATAATCATATTTCTAGTTGATAAAAGTATTCTCCTTCACATCTATGACTAAATATAAGATACGTGAAGTTTGTAAAACTATATATTTGTAGATGGCTCAGTAAGCTTAAACATGCTACGATACCATATTAAAAATTAATTAAGCCTAACTCACTCCCAAAAATCAGCTCAAAGTAATAAGACAACTCAAGTTTTATAAAGAGTATTTTGATTATGTTCTTAATTGTGAAGTATCTTAACACATTTATCTTGACCATATTAGTATAGGGATGTGATATAGAAATAAAATATAAGTTTATAGAATTTTTTTTATAGCACGGTTTTATAGAAAATTTAATGGGCCTAATTATTATCAAGTAAAAAAAAATGCACAAATATAAAATGATATGTTTATAAATATGTTTCTCTTGAGTTTTTCCCCGCTTTGACTTATTTATGGACCCCAAAAACTTCTTCCCATTGTTTTCAACCAACAAAATCTAGCATAATAATACAAGACTAATAATATATTGTATTGTATTGCCATTGAAAATGAGAGTCTAAAATAATAATATTTTTCTCAGCATAATCTTTGCCGTTTTCTTACACCCCACCAAATACATTAACAACACTTTGGTTAAACATTATTTTAAACCAGAGAGACCCTCCACCAAAATCATTCTCGATGGAAGCCAAGTAAAAAATGACAACTAGTCACTAACCACACACGGGCAGTTGTATTGCATGAGTGCACAGATTTCGTCACAACTCACAAAGCACAACCTTTTTTCTGTGGAAGACAACAACTAAACAAGGACAAAATATGCGTGTGTGAAGGCTTAAATTTGTTGGTATGATAGCGTCAAACTTTCAAAACTTTAGTCACACGGAATCCCAACGCCCCCAAAAAAAAAAAAACTAAAGCAAAGGAATGTTCGAAAATGTTTTTGTTGGAACCAAGTCAAAACTAGGTTGAAATTTGTGTTAGGGAATAATATGCCTTCTTCTTCAGGCTAAAGAAAAGAATCGAATAAATTCCACCACCACCCCATACCTCTTTTTCTCTGTTTTTGAATTTTTTGATGCCTTCACTTTTATAAGTCAATGCTTACTATTTGTTAATTTACAGTTGTGAGGAGCGTAGGATCATGCTGTGTACATATAAATTAATTAAAATATATTATATATCATATGAAATGAAACCGTAAAATATTTTTTTAAGAAAAAAAAAACTTGATATGCAGAATACTGATCGGTAATTTATTTATTTATTGTTACCATGTCATTGGAGCAAAGTATCTACCTACTTTGTTAATGACTAATCTGTGTTGAAAAACTTAGCTGACCACTTTTAGTGAAATCTCCCCTTCCAACCAATTTTTTTCATCTACAAGACTCAAACCTTAAGCCTTACTTAAAAGATTCAAGTTCAGTTCTACTAGAGTCAATGTAATGTTGATGGTAAATAAATTATTTAATATTCTTGGGTTGAGTGGTTGATTATTATTATTAATGTATGGTAGGATATTAAAATTCATCTAAATTAAATTGCATGTATTGGTTACATAGCTACAAATAGACTTTATCATCTGGAATTTTGATGATGTCTGACATTATTATGAATTTTTTTTCGATAATTGACATTACTATGAATTTTACCGTATGTTGAAATAACAATGGGTAATATTTGCGTAAAATTCTCTAGCCGAAAATGAATTAACTAATTTTTATTTTTTTTTAATAAGGGCGCCCATAACTATGCTGAAATAACAGTACGCTAAAATTCTACATACGACCTAGAATGAACTAGACAATTAATTTACTTATGTACGTCAGTCAGTCTCCCGAGCTGCCACAATATTTGGTTCGCTGCGTTTATGAATTATTTGATGGTATATTTGTGCGTGTTTATATGTGTATATATATAATCTTCATATTTTATTAATTTTAGAAAAACATTCATAAAATTCTTTTAAAACTAATCAAATTATTAACATTTTAGTTATTTACATTTTACATATTCATTTTAAAAGAATAATAGAGTTTGATATTAATTAAGTAAGAAAATACTATTTCTTGTTTTAATGAAAATAGAAAATATAATTTAATTACTAATTTATTTATTAAAAATGTATTAAAATATGTAATAATGATTAAAATATATTAAAGCGTGTGAGTATTTGGGACTTAATCTACTTGTTTCAAGAGTAAATGTAAGTTAAATTTAATAACTTTTAATCGTTGAATTGATATTTTTTATTAAGTAGATAAAGTTTACAAAAATTTTATGTAATTTGAAAATTAATTATTACTCCATTAATAAACTTTATTTCAATATATAATATATTTTTTAAAAAATATAAATAAATGTCAATTATAACAATTAAAATTATGCATGTAAGAATGTTTAATTACTAAAATCATATCATATAATTTAATGGGTTTTTTGTCGTCATCATATAATTTAATGGTTAAATTTGCTAAATATATATTTGAAAAAAGTTATTAACTGAAATAAGCCTCCAATAATTAATTAATCTGACATTTAGTGGACCTTTCTTTCTCTCCTTTCTCTATCTATGTACATATAAGGGTCAAGATATTGATTTTACTTAAACTTAATCTTATTTTTTCATGTATTAAATTTTATACTTATATATATATATATATATATATATATTGTAATAATAATAATAATAATAATAATAATAAAAATAATAATAATAATAAATAAATAAATAAATTTAAAGTTTCTTTTGTGTTTTTTGAATTATTTGCATGTTCTTCAATTCGTATATTTCTAGGAGATCCAATTGAATAGCTCAAGTGGAGATTTTTTATCAGATAATCTAAGAGTAAAACTACAGTTAAACCAGTCTAGATAAAGAAACACGTCCAGATCAGTCAGCATGCATAAGTATTTTAAAGATTGAATAGATCGAAAACACAGTAGGATTTTATTTTATTTTATTTTTTAATGGTTGAAGTTTGATTTTATACTTATAAACACTTTGTCTGTATGGGCCTTATTGCCTTAACTGACGGAGGAATATGTGGCCAATTTGTCAAGTAATCACCAGGACACGTTCCGTTATTAGTTGAGGATGATTATAGGTTACAAAACTTCATGGAGCAGCTATTTGCTGGAAAAGAATAATAGATATTTAAAATCTTTTGCAAATAAGTATTTTGAAGACACTTATTGAAAATAAAAATAATTAATAATGTAATATTTAACATAATAAAAGCCAAAGAATAATTAGATGTTATAATTTTTATTAATATTTTAAACTTTAATTTTTGACAAATATTCTTAAAATTCTTAACAGAAGAGATGGTTGGTGGCTGAGACCAATACTTGACAGCTTCTTTGAGCTGACCGATAGTTACTTCGACCTTTTTGTTTTAATGATAGCATTTAATTAAAGAGCTTATGTTCTTTCGTCGAAAGCTATTAGCACATTCATGAGTTGATTAGCATATATATACAAGCCAGATTTATTTTATTTTATTTTTATGAAACTCATACTCCTTCTTAAATTCAAAAAAAAAATATTGGGGAAAAGAGGAGTATTTGCCACTGGTTGTGGAGGAAGCTCGAGGGCATTCTGGTAGTATATGGGGGTTGAGTTTTACAGGGAATCGTTTTAATTATCAAATGTTGGAGTCCATGTTGCAATGCGTCACTCTTAATGTTTCCCTGGGTACACAATCTTGGGTTTGTTCCGGTATTTACGCAATCCCTATTCATTCTTTACGAGGAATTTTTTGGGAGCATTTGCGAGGTTTGAGAAGGACAAAGCTTACACATGTGGTTAGATGGATTCCAACCTATTTTCTTTAAAATGTTCTACCAGGATTTTGGGAATTTGTTAAAGAAAGCTTTCGAGAGGGTCCTTGATACTGAGGTAACAAATACTCTTTTTGTCTTAATTTTTAAAGTATTGTATCTCACGTACTTTGAGGTGTAGGGGGTGGCCAAAAAAGCCAAGTAGCTGCGTCCTAACCAGCTTTCAACATGCCTTAAATGAGGCGGATTGATCCATTATAAAAATGAGTTGAAAAATATAACCCATTCTACTTAAAAGTGAATTGACAAGTCATAAAATTGAGAGTTGACGGATTAATTTGCCAAAACACGACAAAAAAATACATCTCATTATTTCAGGTGTGCATGATTATTGGTGTCATGTGCTATTTTTTCAAGCATACTTTTATGACGAGTCATAAAAGTATTATTGTTTCATTACTCTATTAATGTTTTCTTTCATCCCTTTTTATGGCAATAGCAAGTATTTTGTGAAGGGACTAAATTAGTTTTCATTACAATAACAATAAAAATAAGGTTAAAAATTATATTCATTACAATAATAAGTATTGTAAAATGGTGAGTATACTGAATCTTGTTTAGATAAATTTACTTGCAAGTATTTGTAGAAAAAGAAAAAAAGAAGATAAAATAAATTAAATTTTTTTCATAAAATTAACTTATACACTTAACTTTTATAAAAACTCTCATATCTAACTTCTCCAAGGTCCTGTTCAGAGGAGCTTATTTATAATTTATTTCAACTTCACTACTGCAAAAAATTGATTTTAGAGTAGGATTTTAGAGAGGTTCATGTTCAACTGATTTAAAATAAGACGCGATAGCATTTTTACAAATTTAATCGAAAGTTTTTAACTCGGTTTTAGTACAACCGATTTAAAAACTAATTTTTAAATTGGTTATACATGTAACCGATTTAAAAATCATGATTTTAAATCAGTTACACATCAATCGATTTAAAAAGCTTGCTTTTTAAATCAGTTCAGTTGGAACCAATTTAAACAGTCATACTTTTTAAACCGATTCCACTTGGAATTGGTTTAAAAAGGTGCTTCCCTCCACTTCATTTAGTGAAACGCGAGCCTTAAGCTAGCTAAACTCGTTCTTTGAAGCTTCATTCAAGCTTTCTCCCACCTCTTTGAAGCTCTCTCCATCTCTCCATCTCCATCTATCCAAACTCAAGTTCAAAGCTCCCTCCATCTCATTACAAAAACAGTGAGCTCCCTCACTCCCTCGCCCCCCCCTCCCATTTCAAAAACGTTGAGCTCCCTCCCTCTCTCCCTACCATTTCGAAACTCCCACTCTCCCTCCTTGCATCTCTCCACCTCGCGTGCTGGATCCCTTCATTGGTCGACGTCGCGCTCCACCTCCATTGAAGAGCAAAATCTGCATTACATAGGGGCGATTCAAGCTTCTAGCTTGCTTCACCTGCATTCAACACCACCAAGTTCAGCATTGCATAGGTGTGAGCTCCATTTTTTGCAGCTTTTATTTATGCATGTGCTGTCATTATTGTGGTTTTGCAATTGGATTTTCTTGCTATGGGAAATTAATTGCTAGAGGCTATGCTTGAATATATATGTTGATGAATAGAAGAAAATTTTAGTTGATTATACATGTATGAATTTATGAATCTTTAAGGAAAAAGCTAGAAGTATTATTTAAGTTAATCATAACTTATATGAATATACAGTAAGGATTTTAAGTGTTGAGAATTGAATAACATAAGCTACACTTAATTGAAGTTGATTATTTTGGCTAGTACTTACCTTGATGTTGCTTAGTAATGAGAAAGGATAAAAGTTTGAAATTAATTTAAGGATATGTAAGGAATTAATTGTCATAAAATGTATTCTGTTTTGTTTAAAATCTAAAGCTCTAGAGTTGGTGGATTACAAGAATCAAAGAATTGGCCTTAATGTAGATTGGAAACTTATTAGGAAATTAAAAGATAATAACATAAGTGAACTTTTATGGTAAGATACATTGTTAAGATAAAGTGAGCAAAAAAGGAGAATTAGTTTAAGAGTGAATTAGTATAAGAATCTAAAATTGAATAATTTAAGTACTAAAGTTTAAAAGATTAAGAAATTTAAATGTAATGATATAGGCCATGAGAGCCAATATGAAACTTGTTGTGGATTGGATTATCTAATAGGTTAAGCTTTGGTATTGTGATTGAATACCTGTTAACAGGTCTCTGGGAAAGTACCAAAATACAGATGAAACTCTGTCGAAATTTCTGTTTATTATATTCATTATGTTTTGTGTTTAATTTTGTTGTTTTTTTATTAAATTTATGCATTACGAGCGAACCTTAGTTTTTCGTTTGAGATTCAATACAATGATTAAAGTATTAATTGTTGTATTGAATCTTGAATTGTCCAGTTGGACAGTTTGAAAGATTAATTTTTTTATACTTGATTAATACGTAGTGGTTAAGTCTCATATTAAATTTGCTTAAATTTTGGTTTAGTGCATTTTGCGTTGTGTCTCCAGGTACATACTTGATTGTGGTGAACTTGATGTCACCACTTTCATTTCGTGTACTTGGAGAACAATGCGAAATGTCGCTAAAATTTTGTCAAATTTAAGATATAAGACTAAACCTATACATATTAATCAAGTTTAAGAAAATGTCTTTCTGAATGGGATAAGGCCACACGTTGTATAAGAAAGTGAGATTTACATGCATTAAGATATGGTCTATGGATCACAGAATAAAGTTATGGATCGTAGTTAGATTAATTCTAGACACACAACTTATGAGTATCAGAATGGAGTAGAAGAGTTTATTCAATTTGCGGAAAGAAATCTTCCTGATAGTGGTGGGTTCTTCTATTATCCTTGTGTTAATTGTTTGAATGAGAGACGACTACAAATTGAGCAAATACGGGAGCATCTTCTTTGTGATAGGTTTTGCAAGAGTTATACAACATGGACATGCCATGGTGAATTGTTAGACATGCCGAGTGTGTCTCAAATAGAGCAAGTTGATGTACCTATGGACGATCAACTAGAAGACATGATTCGTGATATTAGACCAGAGTCTTTTCAGCGAGCTCATGTGTACGACACTTTGTGCAATGATGCAGATAAGCCTTTATATCTAGGGTGCACTAAATTCACACGGTTATCAGCAGTTTTAAGATTGGTGAATGTGAAGACAAGAAATGGGTGGAGTGATAAAAGTTTCACTGAATTACTTGAGTTGTTGAACGAAATGCTTCTAAAAGATAACACGTTGCTGAGACGTAACTATGAAGCAAAGAAAGTGTTGTGTCCAATGGGATTGGAATACAAGAAAATACATGCATGCCCTAATGATTGCATATTGTACAGAAAAGAGTTTAAAGAGTTGCACAAGTGTCCCAGGTGTAGGGTGTCACGGTGTAAAGTAAAGGATGATGATTATAATAGTGATGAGAGCACAAAGGAGGGTCTCCCCCACAAAGGTGTTATGGTATCTTCCAATAATTCCAAGGTTTAAGCGATTATTTGCTAATGCAGACGACGCGAAGAACCTTACGTGGCATGGAGATGGGAGAAAATGTGATGGACAGCTTCGCCATCTGTTGATTCTCCACAATGGAAGAAAATTGATCGTTTGTTTCTAGTCTTTAGGACTGAGGCAAGAAACCTTAGACTTAGACTTGCTATGGATGGAATGAATCCTTATGGTAACTTATCCAGTAAGCATAGTTCATGGCCTGTTCTCCTAGTTATTTACAATTTGCCTCCTTGGTTATGCATGAAGCAAAAATATGTTATGTTATCTATGATGACTGTGGGCCCAAGACAGCCAGGAAATGACATAAATGTCTACTTACGTCCCTTGATTGAAGATTTGATAATGCTGTGGGATGGTGTTAATGTGTATGACGGGTATTGTCATGAAAATTTTATGTTACGTGCAATGTTATTCTATACCATTAATGACTTTCTAGCGTATGGAAACTTGAGCGAGTATAGTGTTAAGAGGCATAACGCTTGCCCTATCTATGAAGAAGACACATACTACGTATAACTTAAACATGGAAAGAAGATAGTTTACACTAGCCATCGAAAATTTCTCAAGCCTAATCACCCATATCTAGTCTTAAAAAAGCTTTTAATGGGTGTCAGGAGGATAGTGTTGTGCCACCTGCCTTAATTGGTGAGCAAGTTTATCAACAGGTGAAGGACATCAATGTCAAATTTGGAAAGACCCAAAAGAAAGCTAGTGAGAAAAACTTGTGGAAGAAGAGGTCGATTTTCTTTGATCTTCCCTACTGGTGCGATCTAAATGTTAGACATTGTCTAGATGTAATGCATGTTGAGAAAAATGTTTGTGATAGTGTAATCAGCACTCTTTTGAACATTAAAGGCAAGAAAAAGAATGGTTTGAGTGTTCGTCAAGATCTAGTTGAGATGGGTATACGCCTCCACTTAGATCCGCAATCAGTGGGTAATCAAATATATTTGCCCCCAGCATGTCATACCTTGTTAAGAGAAGAAAAAACAAGTTTGTGTAAGTGTCTACACGGTGTGAAAGTGCCACAAGGATACTATTCAAATATCAAGAGTGTAACACTGTGTTTTACTTAATGTATGATTTAGTGGTTTAATAACTAAAAAGTGGAAATTAATATGTGATCATGGTATTTAAAACAAATAAATAAATTATTGTTGTTGGCCTTGTTGTGTGGTTTTAGTTTTTATGTTGTTGTCTTGGAAATTCCTGTTTGAGTTTAGGGAACTGAGAAAAATGTGCTTGAGCCAAATTGAGAATGTTGTTGGTAATTGTTTGAGTTATTGAAAGAAAAACAGTTGAGTTGGATCAGTTGTGAGTATTGGAGGATGGTTAGATGAACCATTGGCCTTAATGAGCCCAAAGTCAGTATGAGGACCCTGGAGAGTTTTAAGACATAAAAGGGTGCCAAGCCCTTCCCTCTCTCATTTCTCTTATTCCCTCATTTTCTCATTTCTCACTCTCTCAGACTCTCTCGAGCTCTCTCATCTCTCACTCTCTCAAATTCTCCCAAACCCACTGAGTTAGACAGAAGATTCGTAGCCCCTTTCCATCCCTTTGGTGAGGAGTAGTGGTTGCATTGAGTATTTGGCTCAAGGCTTTGCATTTCTCATGTTTTTCTTTCCCTAAATTCATATTTTCGAAAACTCCAAGAGGTAAGGAAGCTTACACTTGCTAGATTTTTGATGTATGAACATGATTGTGTATGAATATTACCTTGGGTTGTTCCAAATCTGGATTATGTGTGAGTTGTAGGTTAGATTTTGGGTGAAAAGGGGTTTTGGAAAAAAAATCTAAAATTTGAATGAGAAACTATGATTTGTGTGATGAAATGTTGAATTTGTTGTGTAATCTGATGTGTATGAGCTTGGTTGAGGTGGATTGATGTTGTTGGAACCCTATTGATTCGAAAATCTGGGTTTATATGGTTGAATGGTATGAGTTTTTTGTAGAAAATCGTGTTTTTTCACAATCCTGTAGCAGATAATCGATTATGGGAGCTTCATAATTGATTGTCTGGAGTTTTAGAAGTTATTTTTGTGATTTTGGTTTTGGAATAATCGATTATGAGGTCTCATAATCAATTATCTGGGCTTCAGCAAAATTTTTCCTGATACTGGTTCTAGAATAATCGATTGTGGAAATCCATAATTGATTATCACTGCCAGAAAACGAATTCTAATGCATTTTTACTAAACTGATATAATTTGTTACTACAGTGCTTAATCTGTTATTTCAAGATTGAATGTACTATTTCAGATTTTAAAGTTTCCATTTCAAAATGTGAAATATTAAGTATACACACGTATAAAAAGGGGTATTATGCATTTTCGAAAGTCCTATTTGCAAATGATGGAGAGTTGTCTAGTTTAAATATGATTTTTTTATATTAAAGAAAGTGAATTATTTTGAAGGTTTTTGTGAATTTCAAGATTTACCAATCTTCCAACTAGTTTTCAAAGAGGGTCTTGGTTTCAAATTGTAATTAATTGTTGGATATGTTATTAAAGTGGAAGGTTGCTTAGATAGAACCTCCGCTTATTGTGTATGACATTATTGTATGAGGTTTTCATAAGGTGGGCTACTTAAATAGGGCTTTACCTTTTGATTATGATTAAGGCCGGTTTGGGGTCAGTATAGTGTTGATGGATGTCGAGTGGTCGTGTAGGTAGCTCACGATGGACCTCTTTGCCACTAGTTGCATTAATATACATGTGTGTGTGTGTGTGTGTGTGTCGTATGTTGATTGGTTATGGTTGAGTGGTTAAGGTGTGTAGTACATGCATTCATGCATAGTTGGCAGCTGAGGTAGCTAACGATGAACCTCATATCGTGGTACGGGCAGGCACGTAAGTTGGATGGTAACTAGAATTGGAACTCAAATGGGCCCCAACCTAGTGCTGGATAAGACGTGGGGCAGCTGACGATGGCCTTAGGGGATGAGTGGATGGGCGGTTCCACATGAGGTCAAGGTGATGCAAGCCTTGTGTCGCGACAAACCACCACCCACATACACTTATCCTGACAAACCACTAAGCTTATCTGCATATTAGAGTTTGGCAATTCCTTAATGGTGCTTAGATAGGCCACAGTAGGGGGTGAAACTTGGCTGATTGCCCGATATGTTGTAAATCTCTCGAGAGTCATGTCATCATGCATTGACATGGTTGTGGTGATGAGTTGTTATAGAGTGAGGTGTATAGTTGAAGATGTTGGCTTTGTGGATGCCTGATATATATATATATATATATATATATATATATATATATATATATATATATATATATATATATATATATATATATATATATATATATATATATATATATATATATACATGCATGTGAACATGAATGTTGAGCATCTATTGTTGATTTTGGTGAACATGTACTATATCTTTGTTTTCATCAGCTTACCCTTGCCTTGTGTTTTGTTGTGGTTTCTTTGTTGCCAATGTGTTGGTGTGACTATGATGATCACCTCTTTTGGCGTGGGAGCAAGCGACAGTGTTTCGATGGATCCGACTTCCCAGGTTTAAGGATGGAGCCAATATGATGGAGATGCTTGGCTTGTGGAGTCAAGCCTTTTCCTCCTTTTGTTGTATATATATAGTTATTCCTTTGATGAGGTTGCATAGAGTGACCAGCTATAGGGAGTGAGTTTTTGTATCCTTCTTCCCTGGTGATGTATATTTTGATATTATTGATATGAGCTGGTGTTATCCCATAGTTGTTTATGTATGATGTTAGACATGCCATTACGCGACTATGCTTATTCTTCAATGCCATATGCAACAAAGTCATAAACCCTCTAAAATTGGATGAGTTAGAAAATGAAGTTGCTATTATATTGTGCAAGTTGGAAATGTATTTTCCTCCGTCACTTTTTGACATCATGGTTCACTTAATAATGCATCTAGTCAGGGAGATTAGAATGTGTGGTCCTGTTTATTTAAGGTGGTACCCTATTGAACGATACATGAAGATCTTGAAAGGGTATATTAAGAATCCATATCGTTCAGAAGCATCTATTGTTGAAAGGTACATTGTTGAAGAAGCCATTGAGTTTTGTACAAAATACTTATCACAAGCTGAACTTGTAAGGTTTCCTAAATCTTGTCATGAAGGAAGATGTTTGGGTAAAGGTACTCGAAGTGTAAACGTTAAATCAATGCGTTGGGTGGAAATTTTGCAAGCACACTTGTATATATTGAATAACACTGATGAAGTTGAACCTTACTTTTCTGCTCACAAAAACATTGTCAAGAAAAAGAACCCTCGAATGCCCGAGAAATGGCAATTGAATAAGCATAACAAAACATTCTTAAACTGGTTTCAAGAACAAGGTTTGAATGATGATAATGCTTCTAACACATTAAAATGGCTAGCACATGGGCCTAACTTTGATGTCATATGTTGGATAGGCTACGATATCAACAAGTTTTGCTTCTATACAAAGGTTTTGGATGACAAGTGTACTGTGCAAAATAGTGGGGTTATGGTTGTGGCTGAGTCCATGCACTTCTCTAGTTCAAAAGATAAAAATCCCATTGTGGCATCCATGTGTTACTTTGGAGTTTTTGAAGACACATGGGAGGTTGACTACACTAAATTTAGAGTCCTAGTTTTTAAATGTAAGTGGGTTGATAGTAACACCGATGTGCAAACTGATGAATTAGGGTTTACATTGGTGGATCTTAGCAAGGTAGGTTACAAGGAAGAGCCTTTCATTATGGCATACCAATCAAAACAAGTTTTTTATGTCAGTGATCCTTCTAACAAGAGATGGTCAGTGGTTGTCCAAGGAAGAAGCATGTATGGTAGTGATGAAAAACAAGATTCAATTGTTGATCTTGTTGAGATTCCGTCTTTCTCAATGCGGATGCCTACTTTTATTGACAAGAATGAATTGGATGATGTACATGCCACACGTGATGATCTTCCCAAGGAATATGGAAAAACATACATACTTGACAACGTTAGTAACTAACTTATGTTTATCTTATTGTTTATTCTTGTTTTCTTTATCTTTTTTATTTTATTGTTTATTTTTTTCAATCGTAATGTTTATCTTTGGAAATGACAAGTTTTGTTAATGTTGATACTGATATGCGTTTCTTTTTTCTTTTTGTAAATAGGCACATGGTTGATTCTTCTAGTAACCCATCTTATGAGTCTACAAAAAAAAAGAGTAGACGAGGTACACGGTTAAAGGAGTTGACTTTCAGCCGGGCTAGTGACCATCTAATACCAATTCAGTTTGACATGATTAGTGGAGCACTTGACGAGGAAAATGCCACAAAATTCATTAGTTTTGTTAGCATCCTTGCTCGAAGCAAGGTTTCTATCCTTTATGAGGATTGGAACCATGTACAGGAGAGAGTGAAAAATCAAATTTGGCAAACTATCATGGCATTTTACTTTTATAGTCTCAAATATAAATATTGTATTTTACCGTATTATTGTAGTACATTAACTATTCAATTTTATTTTGTAGCTCACTTATGATGTTCCACATAATGCCATATTGAAAAGGAAATTGCTAACACTTATGGCTGAGCGTTGGAGGGCATTTAAGACACAGCTCACCATAAGATACAAATATGGAAAATTGAAAGACACTTCTTGTGAAAAATATGCATTTTTAGATGAAGAGACATGGACAATGTTTGTGAAAAATATGCATCTAAAAATATGCATTTTTAGAGGATCCTTCCTTTCAGGTTTAGTTTGAAGCATGTTTTCCTAATTGTACAACAACATTTGATTATTTTTTTTATTCAATTTAACAGTGTGTTATTGTTCACAGGAGAAGAGAAAAAAGGGATAGATGATTGCATCAAAGAATGTCCACCCCCACAGGTTATCTCGTGGAAGTATAAGTTGCTTGAGCAGAAGATGATGGTTAAGAAGGCAAGGCAACATGAACTAGAAGCCTCGGCATCTAAATCTGCTGGGTTTTGCTCCTCCATCGCCACCACAACGTTGGGATAAATAGAAGGTGGCCCGCACACTACAATTGGGCAGATATATGTTTGAGGAGACATACGTCATTGCTAAAAAAATTGTAAGTAATTTTTGACTTCAAGTACTAATTGTAACTTGCTACGTTATATTTCTTACACATTTCTTCAATTATATGTTGTAGGATTCTCCTGTAGAGCAAAGCTCACAAGGAACATTTGTTTCTCATGGACGTGAGGATATATTAACTGCTGCTATTGGAAGACCAGAGCACCCTGGTCGGGTTCGTGCTGCTAAACGAGGTGTTGGCATTCGTGATTACTATGGACCACCTTCACGTAGTGGGCCCACCTCAGGAATTGTCACTAGGGAAGAGATGGAGCGAATCAAGTAGGAGATTAAAAATGAGCTTAAAGAGTAGTTGAGACAGGAGATTCGAGAGGAGTTGGCATCTTTGAGCCTTTCACAGCAAAATACAAATGTCTAGCTAGAAGAAGCTCATACTCCTGTATATGTTAGTACAAAGGGAAGTTGTGTTGCCGCTGATCCTTTTGGGGAAGAGACTGACGCTGATATCCTTGAGCAGTGTAAGTTATATGTTGATGGAAGCCTATTCGTTTAGTGGCCTTTGGGAGAGTATATAGTTTGGGGCCTATCATACACCACAGGACCATTGAGGATGATATGGCAAAGGTGGTGGTCGAACAAATTTGATATGCATATGCTCAAGTCCCTGTGGCCACCGAGGAGGTTTAGACTGTGGGGCAGGCTCTTAAACAATTTATTCAGTGGTCGAAACGACTTATAAAGGTTACATCAACCAAGGTATAGTCAAATTTCATCTTAAGTTATTTATTTTTCTCTAATTACAAATTGAAATAACTTAATTGTATTTTATAACGTTATTTTATATTTATTTTTTTAGGATGTTCAACCATCGAAGAAAGATGTTCCACCTAAAAATCGGAACCTCAAGTTGATCCAATCACACGCTTATGGCAGGTGGCATCTAGTATGGGGACGAATGTGGTGCAAATAGATTGGGAAGCCACATTCCTTAGCAAACCAATGATGTTGACCTATGGATCACCCAGAAGGATGTCTTGGAAATATGTACCGGCAATGAATGCTGAATATCTCAATTCTACAATTATGGTTGCTGTAAGTTTAATCTTTTTCTAAATCTCTTAAATAAGCATCTTATTATTATAATTAACATTCATTTGAATATTTTAGGTATATGCATCGCCTCTGTCTCTCAAAGGGTCGGGAGAATGTATATGAATTTATTGACCCATTCCTTATTCAAAAAATAGGGAATAAGGATGAAGATTCTTAGGCCTACATTCAAAATTGGATGTATAATGGGCGAAAATGGTGTTACCTAGCACCATACTTGCATTGGTAAGCACTTGTATATATTTCTCACCCAAATGATTTTAAATGATATTTGAATATCGTCACCTGTATTCTTTTTCCAATGCAACTCACATTGGCAATTGTTAATTATTTGTCCTAGGGATAATATTGTGGCCTTGTTGTGTTCATTGCATAAGAAGTCCAACAAAGAATTGAAACAACTAGTAGAAAGGTAAGGTTTAATTTATAATATATTTTCTTCGTCCTTTGTATTATAATTTTGAAACCTATAACATACTTTGCATATCCATTTTTTAATAAGAGTCATGATTGGATTAAAAAGTTTTTTATTTATTTACAAAAACACCACTATGTTTTTACTTTTAAATCAATTCTACTTGTAATAGATTAAAAAGTGACTTTTTAAATTGGTTACAAATAGAATCAATTTAAAAAGTGATTTTTTAAATTGGTTCCTATGCAACTATTTTTAAAAAGTTTTTTTACTTATTTACAAAAATGCCATCGCATTTTTGTTTAAATAAAAAAAATGATTTAAATTCCTGTTGTAGAGTGTGTGTTTTGTAGTAGTGTAATATTTACTTAATTAGTACATACTCAATAAGACCTTAATTAAATTATTTACCCAAATGAGTTTCAAAAGCTGAAGTGTATAAGTTGTTTTTAAATCATGAGAAAAATTTATTTTATTTTATATTTTTATTTTCTTTTCCTATTAATATTTATGGAAAAATGTAAATAAAACCTTGATTTATGAAACAATTTTCGTCTCCCACCAAAGAAAAAAGAAGATATAATGATTAGTTAAGGATATATTGAGAATAGAGAGAACTTCTAGAAGTAATGTTATCATTGACATATTTTGATTTTTCGTGAAAGTAATTTTGTTTTACTAAAAAACTCAAAAGTAATAAAAAAAAGGGGGGGGGGGGGGGGGGGGGGGGGGTATAAAACTTTCCAAAGTAGCTTTAAAAAAGAAACTCTTTGTCCTTTAAAAGGTTTCAAATTTCATTGAAATGTACATCCCCGTACTATTTATTTGTTTATTAGCCATGAAAAGAGGTAAAAAGTTGAGTTTCAATAACAATAAACATTTATAGTATTTTCTAAAAGAATTAAATGCAATAGTAATTTATAACCATAAAATGAGTTTGAATGAATTTTCTTTAAAATATTACACAATTTTTTATTAAATTTAACTAATAGTAATCCTGCTCAATTTCACTCAGATTAATAAGATATTTAACGTGGTAAATATCAATAATTTTAGCACAAAAATATATGTGATAAACTCATAACTATTTGAAAAAATTGCAAATAACTAAATTTTGGTTGGTTTAATTGGTAATGAATTTGGATCTGATATATTAGGTAACTAGTATTTTAGTCTATGCAAATATAAATATTTATTTTATCTAACTAAAATTTATAATAAATGAATACTTTTAAATAAATAAATTATATTATAATTTAAAATTTATAGTAAATAAATATTTTTAAATACATAAATTATATTTTAAATTTATGATAAAAAATTTATATTGTGATGCAAGGTTATTTTTAATTATTTATAATTTTTCTTAAAAATATTTAAATTCAATTTATAAATAAAAAATGAAAAGATAAATTGAAAGAGATAAAGAGTTAAGAAATATCTCTAAAAACGTTCTCACAGAAAAAAAAAAAAAAACTCCTAAAAATATTTTTATTAAAAAATAATTCCTAAAAATACTTTCATTCAAAATAACTATTCCAATTAATTTATATATAAAGAGCATGTTTCATAAAGTCTTGCGTATAAAAAATAAATACTAAGAAAACTTTATCTTCTGGATGTCTGACGCAATATTCAAATTAGCCAAGGTTCAACATAATTTTTAAACACTGATAGTTTGGGGACGGGGGATTGCAAACAATACACCTTTTTTAGTGATAAGTTTTTGTTGTCATTTTTAATTTTGCAAATCAGCTAGAGACGGATTACTTAAAAATAAGGTTTTCATTATATATTTTCCTATCTAAAGATAATTAAAATAACTGAAATTATTGAATAATAATTTGAATATAGAATATATTGATAAATCTAGATCACGCTAACATTTAGTTTGTTCTTGCAAACACAAACTTATGCAAAGATGACTTTGGATATCTTACCATATTCTATAGGCAGCTTTCAAAATCAATGGCACAAATGAAAAAAAAAATTGCAAGGATGGAAATATTCATCATAATAAAGAAAACAACAATTCAAGCTCCGTCAGAAGTTGAAAACTATGTTGGAAATAATTCTTTAAATACATGCTTTAATCTTTAATTTAAGAGATCTTTAGGCGGAAGCGATATAATAATAAAAGCATGCACATATCAAGAACAACCTTGTTCTTGCTCACATAGGATCTACAACATGCTGGATTACTAAAGATAGGATAAATACCTAAATCCATAATCGGTTCTTGATCTAAGCGTTCTTCTCAGGATCTTCGAGACAATTTATCACGAACACAAACAAAGAGAGACGGTGGCTTTATGGTTCTTCCTCAACCAAATCTCTTGAGTTCCTGATGGGACCTTAGCCTCTTTTCAGATGGAGAGAAGAGAGTATGAGTTTTCTGTGATTCGGTGTATTGGATACCATAGCCTTCTTATAGTGTGTTAACCTAATAGGGTTCCTACTATCTCCTAATGGGCCAACACTGACATCTGCTCATTTAAGTCCATATCATCTTATTTAAAAGTTTAATAGGCTCACTTAATTAGACCACATAAAATAAAGCTCACTAATAATAAATAGCTAATATAATTGTTTTATAATATTAACCCATATTAATTATTGAAATATAAAATTCCAACAAACTAAAGTATTTTTGTGGGGGCACATACAGTCAGATATATTTTGTTTTGGTGAAAAGCGGTCAAAATTACCTTTAACGCAGATAGGGCCATGAAAAGAATGAATTTAGATCCATCGGTACAGCTTACGGAAATAATTAGCCAGGCAATAGGCAGAGTAAAAGGGGCTTAATCTGCGAAACTAGTTGATCCTATAATCAGTGCTCAACGGGAAAAGACTATGACTCAACCAATAAGATATGGCCCAAGCAACACAGGTGTAGATGAAGGGTGACGAGTCCCATTGATATTTGATGGCATAGGGGTCCACCACCACTACCTCATGCTAAGTTGCTAATGATACATTCTCTCACACAGGGCGAGAAAAAGAGATCAGTCCCACGCATACACTTAATTACATACATCAAAATCATGCTGGATTAGATTGTGGGGATAAAGCCAGACACTGGATTGTTCCTCCATGCATGTGTCACTAACAGCTTTAAGCAAAGACTGTTATACTAGACGACCATATGTAGAGTTGAAGGAGCAGAGGTGTAAAGTGTGAGGAAGAGATGGAGAAGGTTCCCCACTCGCTCCCACCTTCTCATTTTAGATGTGACTTGCATTCTAAGGCTTGACAAATGTGGTTCGTGGGTAAAATTTTGTATCAATTAATTACTATTTTTTATTATTTATTTATTAAACTACTTATATATATATATTCGAGTCATATATAGGTAAATAGTACATAAGAAGATATCTCTTAGGTGATACGTCATACTATTTAGCACTTTTTGAATAAAAATGTCAAGAGCAATAACTTTACACATATTATAATAATTTGTATTTCAATAACGTATAACGTATGGACTCTTGAAGTTTTTCTAAGGTTACATGTTTTTATGCTTCCTTTGCTATTATTCCGTTCTTTTACTTTTTTGGGGGCCAGGGTATTTTTTTCACTTCTAACATATTTTTTCGTTTGGCATCTCACTTCAGTTAACTTCTATTTTTCTTTATTAGTTAAAAAACTTATTTAACTTTAATAGTAGTGTTTGATAAACAAGTTTTTTTAGTAATTTATAACATTTTTGAGACATTACTTCAAGTAACACTTTTTAAAACACTAGTTTCTAGCTTCTAATATCTTATATTTTATTTCTTTTGTCTTTCAAATATTTATTAAATTTCTTTTTTACCCTTTTCTACATAAGGTAGGATTTTATTTATTTATTTATTGTTTATCTTCTTCCACCCATAAGGTAGAATTTTATCATTTTTATCTTTTTTTTACATGAGGTAGGGTTTTATTATATTTACCCTTTTATTACATCAAAGCGTTTTTAGGAACTATTATTCATAGAGGGCATTTTTAGAAGTTTTTCTTCAATGAGAGCATTTTTAAGGATTTTTCTACCTCTTATATCTTTCAATATATCATTTTCATTCTTATTTTTAAATTGAATTTCAATATTTTTTTTAAAAAAATAAGCAATAGTTAAAATAACATTGCATCACAATATAAACTATTTATCATAAATCTAAAATATAATTTTTATATTTAAAAATATTTATTTATTACAAGTTTTAATTATAATATAATTTATATATTTAAAAGTAATTATTTATTATAAATTTTAGTTATATAAAATAAACATTTATCATATGCATTACACAGGCTAAAATACTAGTTAGCATAATAAAAGTATGATATCTACTTAAGTATATGTTATTTTTAATTTATTTTAAACTTGATTGGAAATATTTTAAGATATAATATAAGATTAATAATAAAATACATAGTATGAATATATATATATATATATATATATATATATATATATATATATATATATATATAATTGATACTAAAAATGTAATTAAAACAATTTATTTTTAAAGAATAAAATTACAAGAGTTTAAAATTAATTAAAAACTAAAATTATAAAATATACCAAAATATAATTTTACTAATAAAATAAAATTAAAAATTATATAAAAAGTTAATATAAACATGTTCATTTCTCTCATTTTACATTTATCATCTACTTCAACAGATAATTTTACCAAAAACTTGTAATTTAATAAACTAGCTTAACAGTTTTCAATTAGCTTTTCAGCTTCCAATTACCTCTTGAGTTCTTAGCTAGTTTTCTAGCTACTTTTTCCCAAACATAGCCTTTGTCATCGCATTCAACACACTTATTCTTTGTTTGTTCAGAAAGTCAATACTACCTCTAGTCTATTATATAAGCAACAAATAGAAGTATTTTTTGGTCCCAATTTTAAGAAACATATGATGTATTAATTGCTATCTTCCTTTTATAACCTTAATTTATTGTAAAGTCTATTAATGAGTTATTCACTCATTTCTCATGTAAGTGAATGCATTCATTGACATATTAACAATATAAATTATATTCATTGGTGGAGACAATTATTTCTTGAATTATGAGTAGTATCATTAAATATTATCACCACTTAAACTATTTAATTTTATGGGTATTTCTAGAATAAAATTTAAATTTATGACATTATTAATTAAAATTAACTAACTTAACTATTTTTTATTGGTTTTGATGAATTAGTTATTTATTATTTATATGAAGGACTAGAGATAATACTATCACTAAAGTCTATAATATATATATATATATATATATATATATATATATATATGTATGTATGTATGTATGTATGTATGTATGTATGTATGTATGTTGAGTCGTAGAAAAATAACCATATAATAAATAAATTTAATAAAAAATTTACTCCTAAGTTGTAGTTACAAAAGTATTATCTATACGCGCTCTCATTCTCTAAACATGTTTTCTAGGCAGTTCGAGTTGAACCCAAATATTAGGCTCATACTTATACTCTAATATAGATTTTTTTAGTGGCTACTCTTCTACTTGCATTAAGTACAATGAATGAAGATTGCGATACCTATAAAGACTCTAACATTCATATCAATACGAAATTAAGGTAAAAATCCATTAGAACAAAGAAAAAAAAACTTGATTGTTAGGATAGTTAAGATATTTATAGGTATGAGATGTTGACAAGGTGCAAGGTGCAAGGGTAGTTACTAATAAGTTGTCTCATCCTAGTGTAAAATGCAAAAAGCCCTTGAATGTTTACAATTTTGGCCAATTAAGGTTGGTCTTGTCGCTTCCTAAGAAACGTGATATGATAGAGTAGAAATATGTTACATGTGATGAATTGTGATGCTTCTGAGGGTACATTCGCACTTATATGAGTGATTAGATTAGTCTCGTGATTTATGTTTCACATAAAAAGGTTGTTGAGTAGGTCCAAACCATTTGAGACAAGTCAAATAAAGATTGAATTGCCTCAAATGTCTTTAGACAAACTAATACGTCATGATTGTGACCGAACAACATAGGTAGTGACAATACTAAAGCATATATTTGTCTAATGTGTTTTAGCAATGCCAATAGCTCATTATGTCAAACATATATGTGTCAAAACAATAACTTGCAATTTTGGAAAATTTTCATTGAAACCGATTTGATCATAATAAAATATAAAAATACTTAATATTTAATTACTTTTAATCCTTAATTATTTTTGTTCTTTTTTAAATCTTACTTTTAAGACAAAGACATCTATTTACTTTTTATTTTTTTCCTCCTATTTTTTGTATTTTTTATTTTTAATTTATATATTTTTAAATATTTAACTTGATAACCTAACCTGACCTAGCTTAGTTGTTATCGGGTTGGATCAAGTCAAATTATCATTTTCAAAGTGAACTAATCAAACTCAACCTAATTCGATCATTTTTTTAATTGGTTTGGGTCCAAAATTCTTCAAAATGGACTCAATTTGTCCCATATTCACTCCTACTAACTTTAAATCTTAAATTTTAAAAGCCTTGTACACCAGCTCATATACGAACCATGGCCTCGAGATATTTTTTTTGTGTTCATACTAATTTATATTATGTTAAAAGCCTCTAAACTCATTTTTTTTTATTCGATGCATGTTTGAATATATAATATTTATTTTCACACACACATTAAAAAAAGAAATACACGTTCGTAGACTAATGTATGCTCGGATAGTAAATTTAGAGTATGTTTTACAAATATTTTAAGCTAATTTCTAATTTTTTTAATAGTTGAAAAACTTTGTTTAATCATATTAGTAGATAGAAGTGTTTGATAAATTAATTTATTTTAATTAGTAGATTGTAACATTTTATGAAGCACTACTTCAAGTAGAGTTTTAGCATCTAGCTTCATATATTTATTACATTTTTATCCTTAAAATATTTATTAAATTTATTTTTTTATCCTTGTTTATGTATGTAAGGTAGGGTTTTATTACCATATTAATCAACATAATGAAAATACGACGTCTACTCAAATGTATGTTATTTTTATTTTATTTTAAATTTAGTTGAGAATATTTTAAATATAAGATAAGATTAATACTATAATGCACAATATGAAAAAAAAATTGAAACTAAAAAAATGTAATTAAAACAATTGATCTTTGAATAAAAATTTATAAGAGTTACAAAATTAATTAAAAAATGAAAATTATAAATATCCAAAAATACATTTTTATCCATAAAATAAAATTTATGTAAAAATATCTTATAAACATATTTATTTTTATCATTTTATATTTAATACTTTAACAGATAATTTTGTCAAACTCTTATAATTCAATAAGATAACTTAACAAATTTTAACTTTCAGCTAACAATTAACATTTTCAATTTTCAACAAACTTCACTGTTTCTTCTGTTAAATATAGCCTTAATATCCATTTCCGTGTATGAGTACTTAAATATCAATTTTTATACTCATTACCTACACCTTACTTAATTACACAATATGCAATTGTTAAATGGTTGACCAGTAATGTTCCTCGATTAGCAAATTTGAAGAATAATCTCGCAACAAATACCGCGACACAATTATATATATAAATATGTCAATAATAAAAAGTTAGAATTTTTAATTTTAACATGACAAGATTAAATCATTAAAATAAAATTTATAAATTATAATCATAAAATTACAAATTTATATGTGAAATATTAATTTTCGTTTCCAAATTAATATATCAAATAACATGCCAACATAAAGCATGTGGTTGGATGTTTGTGTTCTAAACATGGCCTATATTTGGCCTCAGCCTGCCACTGGCCACGCCAACTATACCAAGAAGACAATGTAGTAATCACAATCCAAAAATTTTAAGTTGTGGGAACAACACTCACATATATAAATTAGTAGAGGCAATATTCATATTATAACTTGCTTTTTTAACTATATTTTATATTATGGGAGCAATTTATATATATATATTGTATTAAGAAAAAAAAAAAATCTTGTGGGAGCAACTACCCCCAAACTCTCTAATGTAAATCCGTCCTTGATCACAACACCATATAAATCCCAGATTGGCTACGTGATGTCGTGACCAGCTAAACTGACCACAAGATTGCCCATTCGGGAATGGCAAAGCCTATTTCTGGAACACGGACTTGCTTGACAATTAGCCTTTGGTCTGGTCTCTAATCCAGTGAGTGTTTTTGACAATAGATATGAACCTTACATGTAGGAAACATCTAGCTTGAACTTTCTCCCAACTACTCTTCTGACGACATACACCGAGATAATGTCACTTAATTACCTAACACGTCATCAAACCTCTTCTCCAGATATGTTTTGTTAGTTTACTGACTTCGGCATATGAGGTTCTGTAAGTAGACACCGCCTCCATTGACAACCTCGACGAAGCAACTAAAACCTCCACAAACCCCTTCCAACCTCAGTCAGTGTCGCGTAGCGTTTAGAGCATAACAATTTGTAATGCAGAAAATCACGTCAAATTAATAAAAAAAATGTATAATCTGTTTAGTTTTACGTCTAATTACCGTGAAAATTATGCAAATTCACGTTCAAGACAAAAGCAAGTATTTATAACGTTTGAGTGAAAAAAAACGCTGAACCAAACACGGAAGTAAAAACTACAATTGATATAACTTTTATCTAGACACAAAAAACCATGCCAAAGTGCATGTGCACTCAAATACGTAACTAAACACGCTAAAAATGTATTAGATAATGAAATATTCACACTGACGTTAGTCTCTAAAAAAATTTAGAGATAAGTATCTAAATTCTAACTCACGTTCATCTTGTGAGAAATTTCTCTACTATTGTTAATATAGATACCTATCAAATTTGTTAAATCACCATCCCTAATGAAATGCTTAGCCAGACATGATAAAACTGATTTTCGTGACCACACCACAGTGGTGCTATTTTCGAATTTTACATGGTGATTGCTGATGCATTCTCCTGTCAGAAGTTCCACATTCGTGTGACAAACGATGCGGTAGAGTGGAGAGTTTTCTCGAGATGTTTCACTGCTTTTATATTCTCTCTGCTCAGAGATCTCCTTATGGCAGACCAAAGATATGCTTTAATCGAAAGCCACGACTCACACACCCCACGAACCCCGGCATTTCGTACACATTTTGGTCACTTCGTCCCTAGGCCACTTTTCAAAAACACCGGCTAAGCTCGTGCGACAACGGTAATGCAAGGGTGAAGATATTTTCACGAGCAATTTTCAAAATTTCATCTCAATTATCAGTGTGTTTGGTACAGCGTCGCATCCTTGAAAATTTACATCCGTAGGCACGTTTACGCAGAAGCTTATTTGTGTAGTTTCTGTTTTTCACGTTAATTACGAATGTATAGGTTGGTAGAATGCAAAACCAAACACATACTATGTCTTATATAATTTCTTTTGTATTGATTTGAATTACTTATACACATAATAAATAACTATTCACATCATCTGGTCCGAATTTGTTTTAGTATAACCAGTGATATCAAGTTTAAATTTTAAATATGTAATTATGTTAAATATTTAAAAAAAAAAATTTGTCGTTTATAATAATTCTACCTGACTCGAACAAAATTAATTAGGTGGTTCTGAATTACTGTAATCCACATTAATATAAAACATATAATCAAATGTAATTAATTCTCTTGTAAATTGTATAAATTAAATATGGATTATAATTAGGACTATAAACACTAACCCTTTGTTTGTTTGGGGTGATTTAGGAAGGAGTGAAATAAGAGGGAGTAAATTGAGAAAGAAATGATAAATTTTAGTTGTTTAGTTAAGATGAAATAGGAAGGAAAGTGAGATTAATTTGGTGGGACTCACTAAAATGCATTTCTCAACTTCACAGGCATGATTTGCAGCTAAATTTTGCTTTTTGTGTTTGATTTTCTTTTTTTGTCTTTGATTTTCGTGTATACCCCTGTGGCCTAACGTAACATAGCTACTTTTTTATATTTCTTTTTAACTTTTTTTTCAGGTTTCATTGCTTCTTGATATATCTTGCTTTTAGTAACGTTGTTTCCTACATTATTTTCAGCTTTTGCATTTAGTCCATTTAGTTTGCTTCATAAACAATTATTGCTACTATTTAAAATCATTTATTCTTATTTACCTTTGTTAATTTTATTATTATATTTTTTTTATTGTAAAAGAAAAAAATCAAAAAATATTTTTGTATAAAAAATATTATTCTAAATATATCTTTTATCAAAAGATTAATTGTTACATTTATTCATTCTTTAGTTAGGGATATTTTTGTTATTTTACACATATATATTTTCTTTTTTTACTCTTTACACAATTAAATAAAAAAGAAAAAGAAAAACTTTCCTTTCACTTTCTCTCCTACCAAACAACTTAAAAAATCATCTCACTTTCTATTATTTTTCTTTGGGTTAAATATGTTTTTGGTCCTCCAAAAATATGACAGAATTGGTTTTAGTCCCCAATTTTTTTTTCTTGAATAAAGTCCCTCAAATATTAAAACTACCCTAATTAGATCCTTGTGCTAAACTCTGTTTAACTTTTCTATTAAATAATGGTCACATCAGCTTCTAAGTAAAGTATTTTATTACCTGAAGTGTCCAGTGATAATTTTTAATAAAAAATTGTATAATTACTTTTGCTTTAGGATTAAAAAAATTGTAGTTTTGGGTTAAACATGTAATAATTTTATTTTAAAACTATGTTATTAATCTAACCTGGACATAACAGTTGACATGGACGGCCACATTAGTAAATGGTGACTGTAATGCTGATGTGGTCATCATTTAACAGAAAAGTTAAACAGAGTTGAGCACAGAGATCTAATTAAGGTATTTTTAATATTTGAAGGACTTTATTCAAAAAAAAAATTCTGAAAACTAAAACTAATTTTGTTATATTTTTTGAGAACTTAAAATATATTTAACCATTCTTCTTTCCTTCTCCTATCTTTCTTTTCACTTTCTTCCCTAATCCAAACATAGTGCTAATGATCCTGAACTAAGTTCTTGACAACAGCATTACCTAAACCTATGTCCTATAACAAAATAATAAATAATAATTGGTTCCAATTTAATGACACGCAAAAATCAACTGAACCATTTGCATCTAACATATAATTTAATTAATATTTCTATAGTTTGGGTTAGCTTGCTCCTATTAATATTTTCGAACAGTTATACGAACATCAACCATCATTTAAACCATGTATAGTCCTGCCAAAAGAAAAAAGGCAAGAATAAGAAAGAAACACCCATGTGGACAGTGGGTTAGTTAATGATCAGATAATCAGGGAAACCCATGCAGGTCACATGCGCCTTTTGATTTGTTATTGACAACGTCGAAAATACAAGGACAAGCAACAGTTTGCATGCATTATTAGCTCGGAGGAGTAAGTAAGATTGACATTCCCTCATACATGGTACGGAGAAAAAAAATTTAACACACAGATTAGACAATAAAGAGTTTTTTTTTTTTTAAATTTCAAAGTATGCTTTTAAGACAAATGTATACAAAAAATATATAAAAATAAAAACAACTTTTACCATGTTATATACACTATCAATTTTTAACGATCAAATAACGAATCTGATACTAGTGAGCCAGGCATCTAAAGCGCAACAGTAAAGCGCACAAAGCACAATTGCAAATAAAACAAACGGGACTCTTTAAAGCTAAAGAGAATTTGGATCTTCAGTCACCCACATGCCCAATATGGAACCATTCCATCAACTTTTTCAACAAAGGCATCACTCCCTTTGTGCATGTATTTAGCAAGGTGCCAAGGTTGCCTTAGTTAGTTCTCGTCAATTTGGAATTTTACATTCCTTTTAGACTTTAGCTTAAACTAACAAATCATACTTTGCTTTGGGCAACACAATAAGTAAAAAGCCAGAAGATAAATCGTAACAAAAGAAACTTCACCTGATAACTGTATAATTATAAAATAAAATTATATGTAAAAGTTTCTAAACAACCAGACCCAACCCAGAAATTCTCTATTCAACTATCTATGACACAGGAAGAAAATAAAATGCTACGGTTACTAACCCACCGTTTACATCAACTACACCAACAAGACAAATCTCTACGGTCCAATGTTTGCACAATCAACCAAGACCAATACACCCGCTATAAACCTATGCTACAGATATACCTAAAGGACATCAAACAGATTAAGATCAATTGCTCAGAAATACGCCTTCAATCTCAGGGTGCAACAGGTGACTGAAATCACGTTGGAGGGCCATACCCCGGAATATCAGGCCATTGATTTTGGTTCAAAGAAGAAGAACCAGCACTAGCACTGGTCCTCGTCCTCTGAGAGTTGCGACCAATAGTGGTGCTGATGGTGCTCCACAAAGACGCGTCAGAGGCCCTATTGCCAGCATTATTATTGATGAAGCCCTGAGGCCAATCATGCTGAGAAACGCCACTACTGCTATTAGCCATGCTTGATGATGGATTAACCAAACCTTGTTCTGGAGAATGCAGAGAAGCCACCTCCCCCCTTTCACCACTCCCCATTTGATACAACTGCGGTGGACGAATTGGGCCAATTGGGCGCTGCGAGCCGAGGGATGAAACATTGAAACCAGACAGAAGGCCCAAATTGGAAGAACGCAAGGCGTCACTACCCGCAACATTCAGAGACTGATGATCAAAAGGGTGTGATGATGGGTTGAGCGAATGCATAGCAGCCAGAGAAGACAAGTACCCACCACTATGGTAAAAGGGACCTATTGAAGAAGGTGAAGCCACAACGGAAGAAGGGTCTTTAGCCATCGCCACCGTTGAAAAGGGTGGTCGTTGGGTTTGAACCGCCGCCTCTCGCGGCTGTTGCTGCGGCAGCGACGACCGGGAAGAGGAATTCTCCGCCGCGGAAGATGAATTAGTACTTTTGGCGCGCTTCCCCTTGCGGCAACCACCCCCGACGGGAACGTTCCTTAAGGTTCCACCTTGAGTCCAGTACCTCCGGCATGTTTTGCAAAAGTAACGCGGCTGTGACAGGCTATAGTTGTTGTAATAGCAAAATTTTGTGTTGAGAGAGTCGCATCGAGGACACTTTTGAGGTTGCTGAGGAGGCTGAACCTGTGCATCTCCTTGTTGCATCTCCTTCACTCCTCGATCCTGAGGTTGCTTGTCTTCTTGCTCCATCGATCTCTTCGAACTTTTTTCGACCCTTTTGACTTTTGAGTATGTGTGTTGGGATGTGTGTTTGAGTTTATATACTGAGAAACTCGCTAGTGGTTGGTGGTGGCTTGGAGGAGCATGCAGGTAATAAGGGAAAGTACGAGTGAAAATTGTGGGGGGGTTTCAGATTTGAGGGGTTGTTTGTGAGTTCTACGTGTCTGGGAGATGTATCCGAGAATCTACAGTGACCAAAACCACGGCAAGTTACCTTGTGCATGAGTTCCCACCTACCCACAATTAACAAAAAGAAAAATCGGGGTATCTCAAATTTCCATAAAAAAATTATGAGAATATCTAACGTGTGTGTAAAATAGTAGTATTAATTCAGTAGGATCCTATGAGATCTCGGTGGATTCTCACGATCTTGAACCACAATAAATTTCCATCTTTTGAAGTGTTGTGTATATGGAAAGATGAGGAAAGGTGGAAACTTGGTGTGTGAATTTGGGTGGTTCTGGATTGATGCGTAACGTGGACAAAGTCCAAAACGGAACGGTCTCAATCGGGAGAGAGGTACTTAGGGGGCAATTATATTGTGGTTAAAAAGAGAAATGGGGTGGAGTCCCATCTCTCACTCACCAACCCTGAGGAAGGAACCGATATAATACACCGAGATTTTTTGAGGTTTGATTGAAGGGCACCTAAAAAGGAAAGAAAGGAGAGGGAACAAACAAACACCACACCTGAAACTTGTAATTCACAAAGGGGGAGCCTGAGAAAAACAAGAAGTACTTAAGAAGTGAAGAAATAAAGGATGATTATAGCAGAGGGTAGAGTAAGGACCACGAGGAAGAGCTTGAGCTTGAGGCGGCTGTGTAGAGGCAAGGCGAGACCGAGACCAAGAGGTTGGGGTGGCAGTGGTGAGTGAATGAAGTGGTGGCTAATGTCAGAGCTGCGCAATTCTTTCTCTCTCTTTCTTTTTCGTCCCTGCTTCCTCTACTCTATTCATGCCACCCCACCGCTACAGCTTTTAGTCTTCCATTAAATTTTAATTGAAAATGATATTCATACTGGATTTATATTCAACGATAAATCGGAAGAGAAGAAAAAAAATAAAGTGGGTAAAAGACCATGTTGGGTGTAAAATGACGTGACATTAGTCTTTACAATTAAGAAAATTCAACAGAAATTTTTGAACATTGTAGGTCCTGGATAAAAGTTAAAAAAGTTTTTTTTTATGAATTTTAATGCATAAAACCAAATTTTGATGTACAAAATTATGAAAGAAAAATTGTTACTTTAAAACTAAAAATATTTTTGAGCTTTTCTAATTAAAATTCAAACATACACGTAATCTGTCAGTCATATTTAAGAATGACAACTGGATAGAGCGGGTAAGATAAAAATCCGTCCCGTACCCGCTTCGTTACTCGCATTAATACATGTTAAGTGAATATTCACATATATTTTTAATATATGAGGATATTCAGGGATATTTATGGATATTTTTTAAAAAATAAAAAAATAACAAATTTATTTTATATGTTGTAGACATTTATAAGGTGTTGCAAGTATCACTTTGAATTTATAAATTTAAATTTATAAATTAAAGAATTATTGTTTAAAATAATTAGTTTAACTATAAATTTTAATTATTCTAACAATTTTTCAAAACAAAATAGTTTAGAGGCCCACAAATTTATGTTTTTTTTTCTCTTGTAATATAATTGTATATGATTTCTCTTGTAATGAACAATCGTTTTAAACAATTAGGACAAATTTTGTGTAATTTTATTTATATTAATATATAAGAGTATTTAAATAAATATACAATAGTGAATAACAGGTATCTGCTGGTATGGATACCATGATATTCATGTCTGCCCCGTTAATAAACGGGTAACAAATATATACGTTTAAACTATCCACAAATACCCATTAAAACTACCTATTTTCTACCTGCGGCTAATTTTATCTACTGATATCCACAGGTGCAGATTTTTTGGCATCCCTAATCATCTTAATGTGTGTTTAGTTTTATGTTGGATTTTTCAAAATTATGTTGAAATATCAGTTAACGTAATTTTAGGTAAATTTTTACATGTTTAGTTTCACGTTGAGGAATTAATTCTAGATTTGGAATTGATTCTGAGTTGAAGCAACTTTAGGTAGCTTTTGTATTGGATCAAAAATTTTATATTGAGTTTTACTACTAACTTGCTTTTATAATAAAAATGTCCAAACATAAATCACATTACTTCAAAATCAATTTTAACCAAAATCAATTTCATTCAATATTAATTTTGTCAATGCTCATCCAAACACACACTTAGTCCAACTATTACATGTGACTTAAGTAATAATATTAATAAAAGTTTAAAGATTAAAATGATAGTAAGTAGTTAAGTTTATAAACTTAGATAAAACAGCTAAAAACTTCGATGACTTATTTAATTATTTTTTTTAATTTCAGAGACTCATGTAGCAATGCTTAACACATTCAAAAACAAGAAGGTGATCTGCCCGGAAAAAAAATTGAAATATGTTACCTCATTCCGGTAGAAATTCAAAAGATATTGAACTAAAAGAAAGAATTATAAATATAATAAGTGATATAATATGATAAAATAAAATAAAAAGAGATGAAGTTTTTATTCTGTACCGATATCTAAAAATTAAAACTCAAAAATATAAGACATAACAAATAATTTGATATGATAGAAAGAAAAATAAAAATATTAATAAATATATAAATATCGTTATTTTTTAATTTAGTATAATAAAAACTTAGTTTAAATATGTTTAAGGTGGTTATAAATAATATCGTTCTTGTAAATTTTTTTATTTTTAATTTCTATAATAATTGTCATTATCTATTTTGGTATTCCTTCTGAACCCATCGTTAACAATAACATGTTTTATCTACGCTATACCTGATTTAGTTTTCACATTTATTTAAATAATTTTACTCTTCAATTAATTTTGTAAATTATTTCACTATCATAGTTTTAAAAACTAAATCGGCAAGTTTATCTGGTCTAATAGAGAACTAGTCTGGTGACTAGTCCATTGATTCTAAAAAACCAAACCATTTTAGAATTAGTGAGAATCAGTCAAGAATCGATCGAACCGGTCCAAATCGGTGAAACCAGTGCAGAAAACCAGTTTGAACTAGTATTTTTTTATTTTTTTTTAAATTTAACCTAAAACATTTTTAAGATAAATAAAAACACACATTTAATTAGAATTACAAATGTGTATAAATAATTTTATCAATTATAATTATTTTTTTCTTATAAAATTTATAATTTAGTCATTTGCATTAAATTACAATTTTTTATATTTTGATTTCTTATAAATTTATATTATATTAATTTGTTATTTTCTTTTTTTATTTTAGATGTAAACTTATTATTATTAATGAACATTGTTGTATTTTATTAAAATTTAAACATAAGTATTATGATATATTGGATTTGGACTTTTAATAGTAATTAATTTGAATGTAAAAAACTTATAAAATGATGTTTTATTTTAGTTTTTAGTGTTATACAATTTTGATATTATATTTGTTTAATATTATTTTATATATTATTTAATTATTATTATTATTACTGTTTTATTAATACTAGTTTGACTACAATTGAACTATTGAACCTTAAACCGATATCTTGACTAATTTAATGATTGATTTCAACCTCTCACACCACTTACTTTTATTTAACTTTCACACACTCTCTCTCTCTATTACTCTTTGTTTTATTTTTATTTTAGGCTTAAATATGTTTTTAATCTCACAAATTTGTGGTAAGTTTGTTTTTGGTTCTCTAAAGACTTAAATACACTTTTGGTTCTTTATATTTTAAGAAAATTTGTTTTGGTCCTTTATCTTTTTAAAATGCTCCATGTTGATCCTCCCGTCAAGTTAGAACTAACACTGTTAGTGTTTTATGTTTAAAATAATTAATTTTAAAATTAATTATTTTAAAATTACTGGTGTGTGTTCTTCACCTTCATCCTGTGCAACACCTTCTAAACCCAAAATCCCCATTCTCCAACGCTCTTATTTCCCTTCTTCACTATTAAAGCATTGTTCCTTCCCCCAAAATGTAGCGTTCTCTCTTTGTAACTCTCTCCGTAGTTCCACCTTCGTAATCGCCCAACAAGAAGCTCCCTATTTTGGGCAATTTTAAACATAATGGCAGTTTTTAACCACCACTATTCTCAAAACCTCTAAGAAACCTAAAATTCTACAAATTCAATTACTTCAATTAGAGCAACTTTTTTAAAAATTGATTCAGGGTTTTTCTATGTCTCTTAAAGGCGATCAAAAGCCCTCAAAGTTTGTGGGAAATCACTTCTTGTATCGAGAAAATTTTACAACTATTGGTTGCTAGTGTGTGCATTTTTAAAATTTATTAAAATAAAATTATTATAGTGGTAGCTAAAAACCGCCACAATGTTAAAATTAATTATTTTAAAACTTAGGTTCTTCTTCTTCGTCTTCCCCCCATTTTCTTTCCTCTTCCTCCGTTCAACACAAATGATACCACAAGCCGTAAGTGACCAACCACAATTAAAACCAATGTTGAACCATTACCTTGTCGTGCATTCATCTATTTCTCAAAAATCCAAATCGAGTCTAGCCACTCCAAACACACAACATAAACTATGGACCTGCGCAAAAGATTCTTATCATAAACGAGAGTATGAAGTGTAATAATAATTGTGTGTGGAGTGGAATGAAGAGGTTTACACTTACAGTGCGAGTTCGCGTTGGGCGATTGCGTAGGTGGAGCTACAAAGAGTTACAAAGGAAGAAAGATGCGTTTTGGGGGAAGGAACGATGGTTTAATAGTGAAGAAGGGAAAGAAGAGCGTTGGAGAATGGGGATTTTGAGTTTAGAAGGAGTTGCACAAGATGAAGGTGAAGAACACACAGCAATAATTTTAAAATAATTAATTTTAACATTGTGGCGGTTTTTAGCCGCCACTATGTTTAAATTAATTATTTTAAACATAAAACATTAATGACGTTAGTTTTAACCTTGGCGAAAAGACCAAAATGAAGCATTTTAAATAGATAAAGGACCAAATTGACGATTTTAAAAGATAAAGGACTAAAATAAATTTTCTTAAAAAGATAAAAGACCAAAAGTGTATTTAAGCCATTTCTAAATTTAAAATTAATCTTTTTAGTCCTTATAATTTGAAAAAAGTATGTTTAGTCTCTCTACCCAAATCCCTTCTATCCAAATATCATCAAAAATAAATACTTTGGAAGAAAAACACATATGTGGTAGGGTGTTTAATAATAAGAATGCAAAATTAAGATTAGTTGCCACATAAACAACTTGTAATTTGTTAGCCATGCAAGTGAAGTCTCTTATGGCATTTGGGCAGAGGAACTAAAATATTTTTTTCTTCAAATTATAGGGACTAAAAACATCAATTTTAAATTTGGAGAACCAAAAACAAATTTGTATCAATTTTAAAGGATTAAAAATATATTTAAACCTTTACTTTAAAAAAATATAGAGAGACACTCCATGTCTTTCTTTCTCCTGGTATTTTTATAAATATAATGATTTTGGTTTTATGTCTTTGTAAAATATAGTAATTTTTTTATTTCTTATTTTTATATGTTTTGCGAAATACATAGTAGTTTATATTTTTAATAACTACGGAAGATCAAAATAAATAAAGGCAAATCTTATGGGAATAGAAAACAAAAAAGAAATTACAAAAAAAAAAAAAAACCACTATATTTATAAAAGCATAAAGCAAAAATATGTTCTTTCAGAGTTTAGCATACACAATGTGCTAAATTTATATACGACATAAATAATATTATTAAAATAATTAGTCAGACAATAATATAAAAATTGTGAATTCCATAGTTATAACATACTTATTATATATTCCCTATTTGATTTACTTTATGACGTCATTTCGTGCTTCCTAGGCAAACCTTTGACACCCATATTGACTATTTTCCCAGGAACATGTTTGTAGACCATTTTCTGGTCCCGTTTGTGTTTTTTTAAGTTAGAAAAAGACGTGGACATAATTTGTTTTTTATGTATAATAAGTGATATAGTGTGATAAAAAGAAACAAATAGAGAAAAATAATGTGTTAGTGTTTGATAGAGTATCTATATATCATCACTCTCCAAGTTAAGTTAGAAGAGAGAAGTTTATCTTTCTCTTAGCGTTTGTTTGATACAAAAAAAAAAAAAAGTAGAGGAAGGATTGATGATCACTATAAAAGATGGAAAAGTTCAATTCTTTCTTGATTTAGAAGGGTATGGAGTATAAAGAAAAGAAAAAATATGTGAGTTTCACTTAACTATTTTTTTTTTCTTTCTATTTTGGATGGAAAAAGGGAGAGAGGGGTATTTATAAGAGTATACAGATGAAAATACTCTTACTTATAAGGTGAGCATGACTCAATCCAGTTTCGCCCGAAGTTGATTCAAACTGGTTCAAATTTTGAAATTAGACCCGTACTTTGAGTGTGTCTTATTTTCTCTTAAAAAGCATAAGTTTTTTGAACAATTATGTATTAATAATAAAATTTTTAATTTAATAGATAATATTTTGTATAACATAATATTATATTTATGATGATATTATTTATTTGAAAATATATATTGTAAATATACTTTAATTTAAGTTCTATACTTTTTATTCTACATTTTAACTATACATAATGTTAAAATTGATATGTTACATTAAAAAGTTGAGTTGACCTGGTCTCATCCCATATATATCGGGTCTTGATTGGGTCATGTTCGGGTTTATATAAATGACTTGAACAAAATTTTGGGTCAAATAAGAACAAAGATACGACTTTTACTATTTACACTCCCCTATATACTAATACACTCCCCTTTTTATTTTTTATATTAAATTACATAAATAACCTTAATTTTTATTTCTTTTAAAAATTATTCCTTGTTCATCTATTTCATCGCACTTCCCTTTTTGGTTTCACGGTACTCCCTCACCTATAGTTTCACCACACCCTCTCTGGTTTCACTATACTCTCTTACATGGTGTTTCACCACACTTCCTTCTCTTGTTTTTCTTCTGGATGTTTTTCGACAATTTTATTTCTAACAAGTAGAAATTTTATTTAAATTTATAAGTCAAATAATAGTTAAGAGAGAGGGAAGTGCGATGAAACCACAAGTAGGGGATTTAGTGAAACAAAAGGGGGAGTGTGATGAAATTACAAGTGGGGAATAATGTTTGAAAGAGGTATAAAAAAATAAAGTTATTTAAGTAATTTTATATTAAAAAATTAGAAAAAGGGAGTGTATTTAGCAAATGGGGGAAGTGTAAATAACAAAAGCCCAAAGATAAACCTATTGTAGCTCGTCTTTTACTCACCCCTACCTATTTATTTTACATCTTTTTTTATTTGGAATATTTGAGTCATTTTATATACTTATATTTTTTTCCATTCACTTTTTATGAAATCAAACAACCTTAAAAATCATCTCACTTTCTATTTTTTTTTCTTTGCTTTTACTTTCTTTCTTTCACGTTTTAAAACCAAACATACCCTTAAGGTGTTCATTGGATCTGATGAATTCGATAATTAAAACGAAATCATTTAAATTAGTTCAGATTGCTTTGGTTAATTGATTTTTTTCACATCAAATTCAAATCAAACCAATTATAATTGGTTCATTTCTCAAATTTATCTTTTTTCAACTCGAATCAACCCAATGACTCTATCAACTATTTTTTAACTTAAATTAATGCATTTTAGATTTATAATCTTATTTAGTGTTATTAACTGTCTTCATTTTGATTTTCTTATTATCTTATTTAGTGTTATTAAGTGTCTTAATTTGATCACATTTATTATTATTTTTTTTATCATATTTTAGATAAAGAAATTAATGAGATATGTAAAGTGATAATTATAGAAAAAATAAATATTAAATAAAATAAATAATTAAATATTATAGAACATGAAATTATTTTACCTTACATTAATGTAAAATAAAAAAATTATATAGATAGACAAATCCATCCAAACCAACCCGATGATCAAATGATAATTGGAGAAATATAATAACATATTTAACATTATAACCAAATGACCCAAACCACGCTAACTTGATCTTAATTGGGTCTCTTTTTTTAATTAGGAAAAAAATATTTCAAAACCTGAAGTAGAATTGCCCAATTAATATATGATCAGTTTGGATTTGACTTTACCCTAAACCCAAACAAATCCAACTCATGAACATCCATGCTTTTTGTAACTATTCCTTTGATTTAGAGTTAAATAAAATTAATTTTAAAGTTTTAAATATAAAGAGTAAATTATACTGATACTTCTTGAGGTTTCGTCAAATTTCACCTTATATCCTTTTTTTTACTCTTACACTAACCCCCTTAATTATTTGATAAACATTACATTGACATCTCTTATATATTACAGTAACTCTTCTTGATTGTTTGATAAACATTACACTGTGTACTCCTATAAGGAAAGTTATTGTAAATGTTAAAAAAACAAGATGTTATGTGCAATCTAAAAAAATCTCAAAAGAATGTTAATGTAATTTACTCTAAATATAATTAAATTTACATTTAAATTAAGAGTAATAGTTTATGCTGTTAAACCAAAGACGTATGAAGCATCTAGTCCCTCAAATTTTGAAGATAATAATAACTTATTAAGTTTTAAGTCTCTGTTGTAAAAAAGCTCCTTAAGCGTCCAACGCGTACTTAATATCAAGACGTCCAATGCACTAGTTTTTAGCAAGCGTCCAATGGACTCTTGTATAATGATTGTCCAGGTATAAATCCTTTTAACGGCTATGTTTTAAAGCTTGTTTTAACTCTACATCTTCACAAAAATCTTGAGATTGATGCGTTATCTCTTAGTATGATCTAACGTTCAAAAATTTGAGCATTAAATGAAAGTCAGATATATGTTAGTATATAAGCGCAGTGTTGTAGAAAAAAGGAAGTCAACCTATCAAACTTGGTAAGCCAAATATAGAATGTTTAGAAAAGCAGCTCTCTAACACAACTCTGCACTTTCCATTTTAGTGCAGGAACAAAAGACACTTTTTTCTGACTCTATTGCAAGCTCGATAGACGCGCACACATTTCTCTCTTGAAGACTGAAGCTGAATTTTCAACGGCTATTTTCTTAAAGAATATATATATATATATATACATATGTATAAGCTCAGAAAAGAAGAAGAAGAAGAACGACAACAAATATTGTGTTTACTAGATGAATCTGAAAAATCCTCAAACTTTGTAGAAAAACTCTTGCATTGCACTTAAACCTTTATATTCTCACGCTGTAAGTTGATTTTTTTTTTATCAACTATTTTTTGTTGTGAAAGCCTGGAGAGGCTTAATGATTAAAGAATACTTGGGTGGTTAAGCGATCTAGGTAAATTACTTTGTGAAGCATGAAGAGATGGAGAACTTGGTTGTAACTAAAGGATTGGTTAGTTGAAAACCTTCAATTTGAAGAGATTGGATGTAGCTCAAGTTTGAGTGAACCAGTATAAAATTTTGTGTCTTTGTTCTTCTCTTATACATATATAAGGTCATATTAATTGCTTTCTCAACTCGTTTTTAAAAAGTTTTTTTTAATGCGCAATTCAACTCCTCTTCTTGTGCGTTCCTTGTTCTTTCATATGCAACAACAATGTAAAGCATTTTTACACTGTCATTTAGTCACAAATTAGCATATATGATAATGATAACTTTAAAAGTCATGCCTGCTATGATTTTTTATTGGTTGACAGTGTAATTTTTTTTTTTACACTAATAATGTACAAAAATTAAATTCTTGAATTGACCTAAATATATATATATATATATTATATTATAACGTGTGTTTTTATTTTAAAATGTAAAAATTAATTTTATAACTTCGAAATAAATAAGGACAAACAACATTGCTGAGTCGTCGAAAATATAAAGAGAAAATGACCTTTTTTTTTTTTTTTTTATAAACAATTCGATGCATTGCGTTTAACCTTTTTCTTTTTTATTCTAATATGTCAACACGAGTTAATTTAATTAGAGGGAGTTTGATTACTTGAATATGGATGGGAAAAAAATGTTAAGATGAGTTCTTACCTCTCTCCACTTTAGGAGTTAGAGGATATTTAAAAAAAAAAATCCTCTTTAATTTTAGAGTAAATTACACTAACACCTTATGTGGTTTTCTCAAATTTTGTCCAATACTCCTATTTTTTTTTTTACTCTTACACTAATCCCCTTAATTGTTTGATAAACATTACACTGATACCCATTATACATTACATTAACCCCCGTTAATTGTTTGAAAAACATTACACCGTGTATTTCTTAAAAAAATAGAGTTATGTGTAATCTTAAAAAATCTCAAGGGTGTCAATGTAATTTACACTTAATTTTATAACAAGTTAACAACGTTGTTAATTTGAAATTTTTATAAAATGTTATTATTCTTTTTTTTTTTCATATAGGCTTCTTTTTTCGATTTATGGTAATAAGTAAGAGATTAAAAGTGTACACGTATATTGTTTAAAAAAGAGTAAATTACATTGACACTCCTTGAGATTTTTTGAGATTACACATAACTTTCTGTTTTTATAACGTTTACAATAACTTCCCTTCTATGGATATATGGTGTAATGTTTTTCAAACAATCAAAGAAGATTAATGTAATATACAAGGGGTGTCAGTGTAACGTTTATCAAACAATTAAGGGAAATAGTGTAGGTGTAAAAAAAAAAGAGGTATTGGACAAAATTTGACGAAACCTTAGGGAGTGTCAGCGTAATTTACTCTTAAAATAAATTGTCAATTCACTAATAATGCAACTAGATAATGCTAGCAACATAACAATTTTACTGATCGTACAAGTAATAAACTGTAAGTAAAGTATTATTTTTATGAAAATTGAGGTTTAACAACTACACAATTAATTAGCTACATTTTTTTATCAAGTAAATAAGAAACAAATGATTGATTTTTTGTTTTGTATATAAATTAAGATTAATAGCAAGCAAATGTCATTATAGGCTAAGTGAAAATCAATAAACAAAAATAAGGTATCAAAATCCTCTCAATTCTAATTAAGCAATTGACATTTAATTTCTCCAATTTAGTTTATTTCAAATCCTTGGCAAATAAATCCCTTAGTTACCAATTATGATCCATAATTCTTTAGACAATTGTAATTGGAAGTAAGCAATATGTTCAAGAAATCACAAAAGGATGCATATATTCAAACCTTATTCCTAGACACAAGAAATATATTATTATTAAATCAAAACAATTCAAATATCAAATTTCCAATTGTGAACTCAAATTATAAATCAATCCCAAAAAGAGTCAATCAAGGGAAGCATTAGGCACAAATCCAATAACTCTAATCACATAAAAAGGTACAGAATTTACAAGTATAAATCAATTACAAAAGACTTAAACAGAGATTCATCTTAACCTAACCATAAGGAAATTAAAAACTCATAAAGATAACAAGGAAAACAAAAGAAAAAGATAAAGTTGAAGACAAAGCCATAAATCTTCTAACTTTGTTTCCAATTTCTTTGACCTATGTCGGATGATGATTCCCTAAGCTCTTCCTCACTTCTAATCACTAGAAAAGTCAAAGAATACCCCAAATCTTCTTCTTTTTGCACTTAAAGGCAAATTGGGGATGCAAAAACTAGTTTTGGACGTTGGTAGAGTCAAAAACGCAATAGGCTCAAAAAATTGAGGCAGAGTGTCGAGTGCACTCTGGATTGTGCTAGGCGCACTCTGCAGGGGTGCACATGTCAATCACCCTATGTTTTGTGCCAAGTAGACTGTAGTCTACTAGTCTTTGCAAGTGCCACGTTGGGCATCCTCATCAAGTTTGTTGGACGGACTAACATTTGTGCAACACTATCCACGAATTATTCAACCTGTCAAATGGTCAAATTGACTTAAGGTGTCTTCACAAAAGTTGTAGATAAATTTGTTCTTAGAATTTTGACATTAATCTCATGTCGTTTTGATCTCTACAACTCAAGATATGCTCAAACCACTACACCTATGTTAGGTTGTTTGGACATAACATCAATTTCAACTTCATGCTCGGTTTTATTTAGGATCCACAATGAATTTGATCATAAGCTTGGTATGTAAAGTGTATATACTTGTTTAAGTTTTCCATAGATATCAAGATCTCCTCAATTACATTACGGGATCCCAAGTTATGACTTAATTTTTTATGAGTCTATCTTGCTCTTCTTTTTAAGGCAAGGCCCTTTTCCTTTTCCTTGCTCATTTTTCTTAGATTGAAAAATCCAAACAAATAAATGTAATCATGCTATTTTTCAATTAAAAAGTTCAAAACATGAATCACTTGAAAGTGTATATAATTAGATTATATTTTCACAATAATCCATCAAGTTAAATTTTTTTTGATAACCATGTTATAAGTGCGAAATATCCACCAATTTTGCCGATAACTAATCTTTGTCGGAAAACCTAACTAGTCACCTTTAGTGAGATCTCTCCTCCCAACAACGTTTTTTCCATCTACAAGACTCAAATCTGAGGCCTTGCTTAAGGGATTCAAGCCCAGTACCACTTAGACCAACGACATGTTGGTTCATCAAGTTAATGTATTAAAACATGTAAAAACGTTATATAAATTTACATATGTTGTAGTTTTATCAAATAATAGTATAAAAAATATACAACATCAAAACATATATTATTTATTTTATATATTTCTGATTTTTCATTCAAAATTTTCGAATCGTAATTTCAGTAAAAAATTTATTTCTTACAATCTTTTTTTAAATTATGATTTAGAAAATTCAAAAGTAAAATTAAACACACCAAATGTTGGGAAAACTTCTTATCCACAAGTTAAGCAAGGCATTATAATACTAATCTTGACACTCTTATTATCTTAAGGTATAATTCCGTTCATCTTCTCACTCGTATAATTTTTACTTATTTTTTTTATTAATATAAATTTCCTTACTTACACTTAAAACATTAACACGTTACCAAAAATTTTCTATTCTTATAAATTTCTCTTAATAATTATTTGAACAAAATTTTATTTTGAAGATCTTCTATTTTAAAAATGTGCAATCATTGAATTGATTTATGCACTAAACAAATCATCAAAATATCTCTTGAACCGACAAAGAAATATTTATGTTTTGTAAGTTAATAACATTTCGCGTCAAAATCTGATTTACATTTAAAATGAGTTGAAATCATTATTAGCTTGTGTCCAGAAGTGTTTCTTCCTTGATCTAGGTATCATTTCTTCCTCTTAAAATTTTCTTTCACGTTAAAAGAAAAAAAGAAATAATGATTGGTTTGTTAATTGGTTCAAAATTTTAAAGCTGATTTACATGTTCAAAGTATAAAAGGTCTGTGATTATATTTATAAGAACAAAGCAGGGACCATAATCCTTCGACAGCCTGAATCAAACATATATGAAATTTAGAATTTTTTTGTTATTTCTGGTGGGAGAAATGTGTCTTATGCAGCAGGGAAGTGTGCTGGGTGAAGTTGATGACATAAGATGGGTGCCCACTGCCCGGAACATTCATATGTTGTTAGTTGTTGTTACTTGTTACCTTAAAATTAATTAATTTATCATTTCACCTAGACGGTGCAGTTCTGACAAGTCTAATCTGAACTAAACTGAACTGAGCGGTATGCAAATGTACCACATCGACAAGGTCGACGACGGCATGTGCCCTGAGTCACGTGATGATGTAATGAAGGGAGATGGTGGTGACGTTAGCTGATAGAGGGGTTACAACTGCTCCTACAGCGTACTGCTTCAGTTTGTTCTGTACCGATGTGGGGAATGGGCCTGGAAGATATGGTCAGGTTGCTTAGAGAGAGAAAGAGACGTATAAATAAAAGAACAAATCATTTTGTATTCAAAAAAAATTTAAAGATTTATTTAAATTGGTTCTTCTCTAACTAATCTGCATACTCTGTAAATTCTTAAGAGTAGTAGGAGCATGTTTGGATATTTAAATTGTTTTTTCATTTAGATGCCTGTTGAATGTCAATCCAAAGATTTAGCTCAGTTATGTTTAGGTTCCTAAAAAAGTGTCACAATGGAAAAACAAACACACTCTGTCATTGATGTTAATCAGTATTTTTTATCATTTCAACAGAAAACCAAACACACTATAAAGAATCTTGGATTCATGGTCCCAAATAACCAATCATACGGTATAGCATGATTTATGTTTTTTATTAATTTATCAATGAAAATTGACAATTGATTGTGGTTGTGACAAATGTAATTAAAATAATTTTGAACTTATTTGAAATTTGTAATTTTGTACAATTTAATTTCATGATATTAGACTTCAAAAAAAGTACCAAAAAAAGACTTAAAAAAAAATCATCATACTAATTATTTATTGGGTTAAACATCTTTTTAGTTCCTATAAATATAGAAAAGTTCATTTTTAGTCCCTCATTTCAAAATCGTCGACTTTTGGTCCTCCATTTTCAAAAATGAGTCATATTAAACCCTTAATCACTAACTCCGTTAATGTAGTTAACAGAAATGTCACATCAACACTGTACATGTAGACATTTTAGATGACGTGGCATCCACATGGTTGCCACGTGACAAGTAATATTTTTTTGTTCCTATAAAATTTAAAGTTTGGTTTTAGTCCCCATAAAATTTAGATTTTAATCCTCATATTATATTTATAATCATATTATTTATTGTATAAAACTTCTTTTATTATACAATTTAACTATACACAATGTTAATATTGATATATTAAGTTAATAAATTGGATTTACCCAGTTTTGTCCCATATATTATTAGGTCTTGATTAAGTTCGATTTGGGTTTACGTAAATGACCCTAGCAAAGTTTAGGTCGAGTAGGAAAAAATATAAACCTATCTTACCTCTTCTCATCTTCATCCCCTACTAATAATATAATGGTTATGAATATTATGTTATTTTTTTCAATATTGCTTAATATTATTTTATTATTTAGGTTTCACCATGATTCAATCATAATTAGACCAATGAACCTTGAAATCATTGCCTTCACTGATTCAATGACCAATCCAATTTTAAAAATCTTGGTTCAAACTATTATTAGTGATTAACATCAAAGGTCAAAGAGGAATCATGTGGCCTTATATAATGACAAATGAATAACCTAAATCCAAATTGGACACTAAAACCTCTAATGCATACTCTCTAACATTCTTTAATAACTATCAACGTTGCAACGCTTGGTCTCATATTTCTTCAGTAATGGAGTTTTACATATGTTATTGAATTAAAGCTCTAATTTTTGGAACTTTTGTTAGTTATTAAAGGGTGTTAATCCATAATGGTGGTTTAAATGATATTGTGTGATGTTGGTGGTGAGGTCAAAGTGTCAGTGAATGAAACTTTGAGTTAAGGACTAAAATCAAACTTTAAATTCTACAGGGAGTAACAAACAAACTTTGAATTTTATGGCGACCAAAATCAAATTTGAATTTTATGGGGAGTTATAATCAAACTTCTGAATTTTGTGGGGACTGAAACCAATCTTTTGAATTTGTGGGGACTAAAACCAAACTTTAAATTTTATAAGGACTAAAACCAAATTTTAAATTTTATAAGGACTAAAATCAAACTTTTAAAATTTGATAGGGACCAAAAAAATATTACTTGCCACGTAGGCAACCACATGGATGCCACATCATCTAAAATGCTCATGTGTATAGTGCTGACGTGGCATTTCCGTTACCTATATTAACGGAATTAGTGACTGAGTGCTTAATGTGACACATTTTTAAAAATGGAGTGCCAAAAGTCTACGATTTTGAAATGAAGGACTAAAAATAAAGAACCAAAAAATGTTTAACCCTTATTTATTTTTAGGTGTTGCATTTGTCATAAGTCAGCGCAGCAGTGAACCAAACATGGGCTAGAAAGAGAAAGCAAAGTTTTGAAGCCTTTTGGGCCTTGCAAAGTCTTGCAGTTTGATGTCCTTCAAATGTAGGACCCTGCGGACCATGGCGTTAATTTGGCCCAAGAGATCTCTAGGTAATTGGTAAGTACAAGCCGGAGAAACTCAAGACTCAGGCACTTTCATTGGGCATATGAGGACATGGTCGTTCTTGACCAAAAAATAAATAAATCTACTCAATAAATTCTTGACCCAAAACAGAAAAAATTGTGCTCAATGAATTGTGTCGGATTGTGATTTTATTACCGTTAGTTTGTGAGGGTATCCCCAATTTCAGAATATATCCTCCTTCTCTTTTTTGAATTTTTTTTATTACCTGAAATACTTTTATGTAAAAAATTTATAATTCTATTTTCCAGACCTCATTCTCATTATTCTCTAATCTCTAACCCTTTTCACCTATTTTCTTTTCTTCATTTTCTATCTATTAAAGATATTAGAATTCTACTTTAATTATATTTCATTGCAATTCTACTTTACAATCATATCATTCAAAATTTATTCGACCAGATTTTGAATTTTCTATGCTGAAATTTTGCGTTTACATATTTGTTATTTCTCCAAAAATTAATTTCCAAAACTTAAATATAACTGCTCGAAAATTATTTTTTATTTTTTATTTGAAAACTACATTCTGACATATAATTTTTATTTCAGAAATTAATCTTTGAAACGATTACAAAAAAAAAGGTCTAAAAAAATCCTTATATTTATTTTTGTTCTAAAGTTCATAAATTAATTTCCAGAACTCATGTTTTCAATTCCGATTTTTTTTTTTCAGAACTTAGTGAGAAAAAAATAAAAATAAGTGCGAAAAAAGGATATTTAAACAGATGGAAAAAATTTAAGCATAATTATTAACAAAAAGAAAAATTGAAAAAAAAAAAACCTTTCACAAGAGAGTACCTTAGCAATTCGGATGACATTTGAAACGGAGCTGAATGGTATTAACATGACCAAAATTAGGCTGCGTTTGAATTTACATTTCGTTTTGACATGTGAGAATAAAGTGTCTCGGAAAGCAGAATTGCTGTAAAACAAACATACACAGTATTAGTTTTTTTTTTTTTTTTTACTAGATTATAAATTTTTCTTTTTACCATATTATAAATGTAAATATCTATCAATTTTGCAAATGACTTATGCCGAAATTTCGCTAAAAGATACTCACCTTTAATAATGAATTCTTCCCATAAGCTGAAATCTCACTAAAAGATACTGACCTTTAATAAAATCTTTCCTCTCATCTACATTCAAAATCTTAAATGTATCTGAATTTAATTCTACTCAGACCAGTTTAGAGCTCTAATGCACTTTTATTCCTCCAAATATATATTGCAACAATGTTTTATTTGTTCCCAAGAAATTATGGAATTTATTTGTGTATATTAGTTTGATGAATAGTTATACCCAAAAAAAAAAGGTTTTATCTAAAAATTACCTCTGAAACAAACACCAAGATGCCAAGGTTTAATATTTTTTACGGCTTGAAAATCTGTTAAAATACCCCTAAAAATAAACAAAAAATTCTTCTTTAATTTCCGTCCTTTACCCTACCTCCCTACCCATTTTGTAAAAGATGAAACATGCTTGCAGAATAAACAAGAGACACCTTCCATGGGTGTATTTAGTTAAAAAAACCAGAGTCCGGAACACCCTACCCCCCGAGTGCATTGTGCATAGTTTTTCCTACGCAGAATACTACCTAACTGGAATTGATGATAGCAATAGAATATGGAATATTGTTCACAGTAAAATTTTGCACATTTTTGTCAACAAACATAATCCCAATGTTTAAATTCAAGGAAAGGAACATTTACTGCCTTTGAAAACCTTTTAACCTCCCTTGTAAGGCCTTTAGTCTGAGTCTATGGTTAAATTTTTATCTATCTCAAAGATTGATCATGAGACAAATTGTAGATAAAAGAGAAAGACTGTAAAGTGCAGAAAATTCAAGATTTAAGTTTTGAGAAGAAGTGGGGTTTAGAAGTGATTAAGTCAAAGGTTTGGAGAAAAAATGATGGTTAGGAAGTGAAAAAATAAAGTTTAGAGAAGAAGTGGAGATTAAGAAGTGAAATAGTTAAGTTTGGAGAAGAAATGAAGGGAGAAAGATATTGGAAACATAAATTACTAGAATTAAAATGGTGGTTAGAAACATTGTAGTGACCCGTTAATGACTTACGATATGTACGGTGTTTACAATATCTAACCTTATTACATGATACAAACTAATATTTATAGACATCCTAAGTATTCGTAACTTCTATAAACTTTTATCAAATATTCACCATTGATAGCTTTTGTCTTTAATTTCCATCGTTGAGGACTTCTACGGTCTTGATTATTCAAATCTTCAATTTTTCTATCACAAGCCCTATTAAAATCAAAATAGTAGAAAAACTTTATTTTGGACATTTAGTCAAAATAGTCTATTAAAGGACTATTTCTCAGTACTTAGCTGAACACCATTTTTCGACAATCAAAACAATGGTGATATTAACATAGGCCTCCTAGTGTTTATCTTTTGACTGAATAGGAAAAGATAAATACTAAAATCTTTTGTCAAATAGAATTAATCTAGCATTAGTATTAGATTCTCAATTAACACATGACCAACCATTGTTCCACTAAAATTAATCCAACATCAATATTGGATTTTTGATTTATCTAAACTTTTTTGACTTTGACTTTATAATTTTGAAAACAGTATTGACCATATGAATTTCGAATACTGTCAAATTTGCTTTTACTGGTGACCTTGGATCAAATATTGAAATCGAACAACCCATGATGATAACCTTTTGCCATCATTAATTTCAACTATCAAGCGAATTTCCATGAGGTCTTAAGTTTGAAACATTGAGGCCTAAACTTCTAAACACTAAGGCCTTACTTTATATATATATATATATATATATGAGGGGGATCAAGTTACTCCAGGAGTAACTCTTTAAAGTTACTCGCCATCTTGACCTTTAATTTGTTTTTAATCTAATGACTTATATTGATTCAGTAAAAGAGGTCATGTGAGGAAGTTCTTCCTACAGCTTCTGAAACGCACGCTTGTGTCTTTGTCTCTTCTTCTTCCCATCGACTCTGAAACACGCACGCTTGTTCCTTCATCTCTTGTGAAGCACACTTGTTCCTTCATTTCATAAATTTGTAGACTCACCGTACCACACCTAAATTTTTCGTTTCGCATGTATGCTCGCCTCTTCTTCACCTTTCACACGTTGGAAACACGTCCGTAGACGACAGTGAGCGGCAATCAAATACAAGCGTTCCAGTAAAGAATTTTCTTAACCAAACGCTTTTTACGAAATTTTTTGATTGAATTAACTCTTTCGTTGGGAAATGTGAATTGTTTTACAATTTTTTTCTCTTATAAGAATATTCAGATTTTCAAAACAATCTAAAATCCACTTATTATTTTATTAATTATGCTAATCTATATTACTTTTAATTAAAATAACTTTATGGGTGCTATTATGAGATTAAACAATCATATATTTTGATGATTAGCCAGAATAAGAAAAACTAGAAGCAAAGTGACTTGAGCAAAATTCGAGTAGAAGATGATGAAAGGTTGATAAAGAAAAAAATAAAGTAAGAGATATGATTAGTTCTTATGCCGACAACGTATTTTGAAACATGCTTGGAATCTACATTGAAACCAGTGCTCGTGGAAAATTGCTTCTAACATGCATTGTTAATAAAGAAATGTGATGCTGAGTTATGTTAGCATACGTAACTTTATGCATTCTTTGCACATGTTGAGGAAATTAAAATAGTATTTTCTTAAGTGCATTAAAATTGTATTTATTCTTTTACTTTTGAATTACATTAAACTATTATGGAAAAACAATAAATAAATATAACCTATGAGGAAACTTGTAATTGTGTTTAGAACACATTATAAAAAAGAAAAATTCACCAACTCTTTATTTGAAAATTTCAATTTTTCCTATAATAGATTGAATTATGCCTAAATTATCACATCTTACATGAAGTGTATACTGTATACACAGATTATGGATATCCTTGGCTGCTCATTAAACACCCATAAAAAATATATTGTTTAATTACCTTTTAACATCTGCTTGTTCAAGCTAGTAGTATTCTTGCCTCTTGTTGTCATTTGATTAGATTGTAGCAGCAAACCTTTTAATATGCACCCAACGTCTTTGAAGAGAAGAGTCCAATCTATCTTCTAATCATAAATCCAAGCTAACCACATCTATAATTCATCATGATTAGTGTCCCAAGACCATAAATCTCTCGTTGAATTCATTGGATCAGGCAAGCTTCTAATAATTTTCCAATTGTTTAAATGTTTTTATTGTGATTCTAATAATATACACTCATTTCAAGTTATTGTTTTCTCCTTTCATTTAATTGTTATATTTACACTTGTAGGTATTCCATGAAATCCTAGAGTTGAAAGATTTTTTGATCAGGTTTTTACACATTCCTAATACACAAAAAGGTATTTCTTTTTCATCCTTTAAGGTTTTTATTTACTGTTTGTCAATGAAGGTTTTTGCTACTTGTCTCTTTAATTTAATTCCATTTATATTGTCTTGGGGGATTCAACAGGACAAGATTCAGCAAAGGATTTTTTTGTGTAGTTGTGTTGTAAAGGAACATTGTAAATTACTTATTTTCTCATCACTTAACCATTTTTCCTTTTATTTTAAATACAAAATTGCAGGTACAATAACTAGTCATGGATGGTAATTTTTCTAGTTTGTCTAACAATGCTACGATGCCTATTGCTTCTTCAGAGGTTTGCGTCATAAAAGAATCGAAAGCCATTGATGTTGAGCTTGAAAATGCAGAAATATGCTATGAAGATATTTTACCAAATGATTCAAATGTTGGCAAAGAATTGGATATCCAACCTCATGTTGGGATGAAATTTGAGTCCATTGAAATAGTTAAAGAATTTTATACTTCATTTGCAAAGAAGAGAGGTTTTGGAGTACGTGTTCGTTCAACTAAACCAAAATATGCAGTGTTGGTGTGTTGTAATGAAGGTCAACACAAATAGAAAATCTCTGTGAATGAAGAGATTTAGGATAACATTGGGCACACTAAAAGAAAGTGTTCAACTTGTTGAAGTGGTTGTCAAGCTTCTCTTATTGTTTAAGAGACACAATGAAAAGCAATTGGATTATAAAATCTTTCAATGACAATCACAACCATGCCATGATTAGTCCTAGACGTGTGTCTTATATGAGGTGTCATAAAAAGATGAGTGATGCTGCAAAAAGCCTTGTTGAAAAGTTTGAAAAAGAAGGCATACCCACAAGAAAAGTTGCTGCAATTTTCAGTAATGGTGATTCAAGTTTCTTTAATAAAGATTGTTGGAATCATATTAGAAATCTTCAAAGAAGAAATTTAGATGTTGGAGATGCGCAAGGTGTTTTTAATTATTGCAAACAGAAGCAAGCTGGAAATTCTAACTTTTTCTACTCAATCTAATGTGATGAAGATTCTCAAATGGTAAAATTTTTTTGGGTAAATACTAGATCAAGACTAGCTTACCAACAATTTGGAGATGTCATAACTTTTGATACCACATATAAAACCAACAAGTATAGTATGCCATTTGCCCTTTTTACTGGATTGAACAATCATTGTCAAGCAATTTTATTTGGCTGTGCTTTATTACAAGATGAGTCAGAGAGTTCCTTCATATGGTTGTTTGAAACTTGGCTTCAGGTAATAATAGGAAAAAACCAATATCTATCATAACTGATCAGGATTTAGCTATCAGAATTGCTCTAGCAAAAGTATTTCCAGAAACCTGACATCATCTTTGCTTGTGGCACATTAGAAAGAAGTTTCTAGAAAAATTAGCCCACATATATCACAAAAAATCTATTTTCAAGCATGATCTAAAAAGGTGTGTAAGGCACAAGCTAAACACAAGAAGGGAGGTTGAATTGTGTTAAGGCCAATTTTCGCAATCATTTAGGACCTTCTTAGAAGAAGCTAATAAATTAAACTGGATCAGAAAGATTTTCAAAACGTTTTAAAGAAGGCAGACGAAAGAAGAAAGAACAAATAAAAGGGCACACAGATTTTATACTGGTTCGTCTTACCCCAGAGACTACGTCCAGTTCTTGCAACAACAACCAAGTTCCACTAACTTTACATCTTACAAGTATTCTTTCCACAAACCTCTTCAAGCTCAAACTCAAGTAGTCTTTCACTTGCCTTTCCAAGCAAACATCCAAGTATTCCTTGAAACAAAGCCTCTTCAGGCTTCAACCAATCTCGTAAAGAAAGAGATTTGTGTGAGTTTACCTCACTGAGTTTAACGTCTTATCAGACGAATAAACAATGAAGTTCAACTATAGATATTCAAAATTGTTTTTGCAAAGGCTTTTTGTTTTATCAAAGCAGTTATGAGTATTTTGATTCAACATCAAATATATCAACAACACTTGTAAATTTTTAACAATCGCTTGAAGGAGGTCTCTTCTTCTATTTATAGGCTTTTCCAAAAGTATTTGTTGAGTATTTTGTAGGAGACGGCCTTCGTCTAATGAAGAGAGTCGTTGGAGCGTTAATTGTTGCATTTAATGCTTTTTACCAACTTGTCATATGATAAGATAAAGCAGTCTGCTTATCTTTTCTATTCTTGTACTCAATCTTTTAGCAGTTGTCATGTTCAGCTTTCTTGTTCTGTCAATTGCACACATATTTCTTCTTTTTCGCTGACTTTCCTTAAGAGTAGGTATATAGGCTTTATACATATTGAGGTAGCTTTGCGCTCTGATTGATATGCGGATCTTTTTAGAGCATAGACATCGTCTATAAGCTTTGTTAGTTACATAGTTTATACATATAAAGATAAGACGACATTCAATTTTAAAAACATCGTCAGACGATATACTGCGAACTAGAGATCATACGATAATGTAAGCGCTGAGATCAGATGATAAAGTGAATTCACACACTTTTAACTGTTTGTTATTATCAAAATATTTATGGGCTACAAATTCGTCTTTTATTTTAACAAGGTGTATTCAAGATTCTCCTAATGTCCAAAGGTTTAAAGAAGAATGGAAGCACTTGATGATTGAGTATAACTTAGAAGAAAATGAATGGCTTCAAGGGTTGTATAAGATTAGAAAATCTTGGATACTTGTTTTTCATAGAAGTACATTCTTTGCTGGGATGAATACTACTTAGAGAAGCGAGAGTATTAACTCTTTTTTTGATTCTTTTGTAGATGCGACAACAACATTGCAAGAGTTTGTGGTAAAGTTTGAGAAAGCAGTTGAAAGTTGCTTAGAGGTAGAAAGAAAGGAAGATTATGAATCTAGGCATAAATCACGCATTTTGACTACGGGATCAAAACTTGAAGAGCATGCTGCATCTGTGTATACAAGAATTTTTTTTGTAAATTTCAGGATGAGGTTGCAAAGATTAACAAATTTGCCAAAAAAAAGATTAGAAGAGAAGGACCAAGATTTCAGTGTGAAGTGTCCAATAATTTTGATGCAAGAGATACATTCATTGTTGATATAGATTTGGACTCCAAAATTGCTAAATGTGGTTGTCAACTATACGAATTCATGGGCATATTGTGCAGACACATACTAGTAATTTTCAAGCAAAGGGTGTTGTTCAAATTCCTGATCATTTCATTTTGTAGCATTGGACTAAGGATGCTAACAAAGGTATAGAGGTCAGTTATACCAAAAATAATTTTGATACTCAATTAGATACTTCAAAGATTTCAAGGAGGGTGCATGCACAACAAGAAGCAAGCGCATTAGTTGATCTTGCTGAAAAATCTGAGGAGATGTATAAATTCATTATTACAGAAATGAGTCACATTCGTATTTTAGCTGTGACAATGAAGGAAAATTCATTTATTGGTGATGGAGTAACTCCTTTAGAGTTAAGGTAGAACAATGTGAATCAAGTTTGCTTTCTAGAGCAAGGGAGCGAAGCTCCAGAATTGACTATTGGAGACCCACACATATCGCAAACAAAAGGGAGAAAAAAGGATGGTGAGAAAATGACTCAAAATTGCAGGTTTAAAAGTGGGATTGAAATATCACTTAATAAATCATTATTCAAAAGGAAAGCTTGCCATCAGTGTGGGGAGCATGGCCACAATAGTAGAACTTGCAAGAAAAGAATTAAACAAGATTAATGTATGTATGTACTCAGTTTCATATTCTAAAATATTTTCAATTGTGTTTGATTTAAATTTTTGACTATCATGACTAACTAAAGTTGCATTTGTGCCTCTACAGGTTTATGATGTTGATCTAACTACTGATGAAGTGGTTTAGAAATCATTCACTTAGAATATTTTTTAGCTTTTGTTTAGGTCTTGGTAGAAGTAAATCTTGTTGACTCTATTATGAATCTTGTTGATCTTAGAATATTTCATGTCAAGCTTCTGTTTTGTTCCTTGCCACAACTTCTATGTTCAATATTTTTGAGTAATGATTTCAAGTAAGGCATTAAGTCATGCAATGTTCTGATTTGAATTTTGAGTTGAGTAATGCTGTCAAGTAATGTTGTCACAAGCATTCTGTTTTGTTCCTTGCCATATTTGAATTTTGTGTAATGCTGTCAAGTAAGGCACTGAGTTATGTAATGTTTTGATTTGAGTTTTAGGTTAAGTAATGCTATTAAGTAATGCTCTCACAAGCATTCTGTTTTGTTCGTTATCACATTTGAATTTTGTGTAATGCTATCAAGTAAAGCATTAAGTTATGCAGTGTTCTAATTTTAATTTTGAGGTTTAAGCAATGCAGTCATATGCATTTTGTTTTGATTTGAATTGAATTATGAGTTTTGAGTAATGCTGTCAAGTTTGGTGGTTAATAAAAAAAAGGAAGTGAATACATTTTGATTTGAAAAATTATGGTTTAAACTCATTATGATTTAAGAACCAGTTAACCAAATCTCAAGGAGAGGAGATACTTACTGGAATAAGTTCACTATTTGCTTAAAAAAATCAAGTGCTGTAGAGCCTAAATACCCAAGCCACTTTTGGAACTAGCTAAATTTGCTTTTGCAAATTTATGAGAAAGGATATGTTGCTATTTGCATATCTATTCAATTTGTATTAATTATACCTCTACAAATATATATATGGTAGAGTTATACTACTAGTTTATCTACAAATTTAACTAACTAGACTTAAAACTTTATACTAACTATATTTCTTTTCTTAGGCTGGGGGGGGGGGTGCATTGTACGATGATTTGCATTTAATTTTATAAAGAAATATATTATTGCTTTTGAATATTTTTTAGCAATGAATACACTGAAAGAATAAAATGTGATTAGTTGGAACTAGATATTTAATTAAAATTTTTAAGCTGCTGAAATTTAAAGTTGGTTTAGGTTGGTAGTACTTGGAATTGTAAAACTCTTCTATTCTATTTAAAAATAAAAATAGATTATGGATTGACATTCACTAACGTGGTATCAAGACACTAGTTAATTTTTCTTTCAATTTTGTTTTCTTGTTTTCCTAGTGTTAATAATTGTGCCCATTCTCATAGACTGCCTCATTTTTCACTTCTTTTATTGGCACATAAATGAGAAGATGGTTTTAATAATTAGAAAAAAGAAAGTTGAAGTTACATCTTAGAAATTAAAGTTGTCTCATTACATGCTATGTATCTTGCTTTCATTGAGATAAAGCAATACAAAAATACTTAGTTTTATTATGTTAAATATTCAAATCTTTTATTTTTCTTGTGTGTTTGTTTTAAGCAATAAATAAGTCCATAAAATCTCTCTCTTTGAAAAAATTCAAAATGATAGGCCAGAACATATCCAAAAGTATCAACTTAAAATTCACACAAGATACATTATGATTTTTCTTTTTTTATTAAATAGCAAACAAGAGATACATCATACACATGCTAGTTGACCATATCATACACAATCTAAAACGTAGCTAGACAGTTATTCTTACAAAATGGACATTCCTAATAGACTAAACAATAGCTGATTTACTACATACATTTTAACTAGCTCCCACGGGCCAAAAAATAAGAAGACATTATATAATATTGAGTAGATAACTCGCCAAGCTTCTTCCTCTGGTGTGCTTCGTGATAAATTAAAAATGTTCAAGAATAAATTAAATTATCAAAATTTAATTATTCTTCCTCTAGTGCCTCGCAGTATGAAAGTCTACAGTATCATTTAATAGTGTTATCTACAGCACGTGCATACTATATACCCACTTGATTGGGAGCAGCATGCACTAAGCTTGTATCTGCATCAAACACATTTAAATAGCATAGTGAAAATTTTGGACAATGACAAGATTCAAATTCACTAACTAGTCATGAAATCTGTAATGGCACAAGTATAATGAAGTTGCAATCAACAACTATCTCATCGTGATTCATAAATCAGTGGAAAACAATCTAACCTTCAGATGGCAAGACCAATCCATGTAGAACTAAGCATTTAAATTAGAGTGCACAATCATCTAACAAACTCCATTTCTCAACTGTCATACATATATTCTATGTCAATCAAGTCCAATAGAAATGTCCAACAACTATTCTACATGTTTATTTCCACCAATATTAAAAATAAAAGAATTCAATAAATCAAAATTTAACATGGTGCGTTCAAGTTTATTTAGTAACTTAGGATCATGGTAGTAGTTAAACTAGTGTACATATAGCAGAGCAAATACTATTTCCATTATCTTCTTTCTTTCTAGAGCAAAGCAAATGGTATTGTCTTTTCTCTTTCTTTTGGCATTTTTTTTTTTGGGATAAATAGGGTCATTCAAGTCCAATGGTAAAAGCACAAATGCATGGAAAAACCAAATGCTTAATATTCTTACATGTCCAAGAAAAGGAGTAAAGCATACACCAATTTGCTTGAGTTAAAGGTATCGAGAGACGTTGGAAGCCCTTTTGACGACTTATCTTCTACAACCTTCTTTTTGTTTCAATGATTGTAAACACATGTTCAAGTTACTATGGCATGGTTACAGGTTATATTAAGGTTATTAAAACTATGTTAATTACGTGAATTTGAAGATTTACTTGCATATCCAAAAACGATAAAGTCAGGTTCTTCATCTTTGAAGCAAGAGAAAGACATGATATGATAATAAGCTTAAGAAACCACGACTTCCCTTGCTGTAAACTCAAAGGATTAACAATATACTGGGTGACGAGAATAGGGCTTATAAGAGAGAAAAAATGTAAAACAATTCACATTTCCCCACGAAAGAGTTAATTCAATCAAAAAATTTCATAAAAAGCTTTTGGGTTAAGAAAACTCCTTACTGGAACACTTGAATTTGATTGCCACTCACTATCGTCTACGAACGTGTTTCCGAAGTGTGAAAGGTGAAGAAGAGGCGAGCCTACGTGTGAAATGAAAAATTTAGTTGTGGTACGGTGAGTCTGCAAATTTATGAAATGAAGGAACAAATGTGCTTCACAAGAGATGAAGGAACAAGCGTGCGTGTTTTAGAGTCGATGGGAAGAAGAAGAGACAAAGACACAAGCGTGTGTTTTAGAAGATGCGGGAAGAACTTCCTCACATGACCCTCTTTTACTGAATCAATATGAGCCATTAGATTAAAAACAAATTAAAGGTCAAGATGGGGAGTAACTTTAAAGAATTACTCCTGGAGTAACTTGATCCCTCCTCATATATATATATATATATATATATATATATATATATATATATATATATATATATAACAATCAATCAAAATTGACTTTTCAATGACTTTTTTTTTTTTGATTGATTGAGAAAGCAATTAGACCAATAAGGCTTCACACCAAAAGTTTCTCTTTTTAACTTTAATTTTTTATTCCAGAAGAAAGAAACTTTAATTTGCTTCAACACAAGATACTGCAACGAATGGCCATATGATAATCGAAATAAAGACCAAAGAAGCAAATCGAAATAAAAAGTCATAATAAATTTCGAATCCTAATCAAGATTTTCACAATCAAATATCATCTCTCGATGAAGATGGAATTAAATGTGGCTTTACCATTCTTTCGAGAACCATTTTCTTTAAATGCCATATTTCATGATCAGAGGCCTTCAAATCATTTAGGCATAAAATTTTTTTATGACATAATTCTCCTCCAATGGCATCAGGGTTTCTAATCATGATAATATTACGTGACATATAAAGTAAAATGCCATCTAAAGTTTAGACAATCGAAAATTTCACTTTCGATTTTGATTCACGTCCAAAAGCCTTAAATCGAGATATTAGAAATTTTTAAACAATGAGACTCGTGGCTTCACATGGATCATCATTTAAAAAAAAAAATAGTCAATATCGAAATCGAACAGTTATGAACATCGTTTTGCCGTCCTTACTCCCAACAAACGAGAAGTATCATGCCTGGGCATATGACTTATTTTTTATTCATTAAAACCACTTTTCTTTTAAAAAAGCCACAACTACTTTTGGTTAATAATCAAAATTTTCACAAATTAAAAATTTTAGGCCTTAACTTCCACAGTTACTGCACCCTTTTAATTTTATATAATTCTTTAATTTAGTTATTATGTTTTTAAAAAATCGTTTTTTACCATTTAAAATCATTCCAATTCAATTTCAATAATAAAATAAAAATTTTATTCAAAATGTTTGCTTCAGTTACAACAGCAAAAACAATACATCGTTATTGTCACCTAACCATATATATAAAAAAAAGATCTATACAGAGCAGTATTTATCTACCCTATCCCTTATACAAAAGAAAATACTATAGGTCTTCAGGTCTTCCCCCGTTGAGATGTTCTCTATCTCGTACTCAGCATCACAGAGCATTAATGTCGTCTTCAATAATCACGACCAATCATACACAAAAGAAAATAATGGAGTGAGATGTTTTGTTCTAAAATCACTTTTACATGTGCGGTAGAAAATCTACCATAAAACAAAGATAAAACACAACTGACAACACAAGAGATCCTAAGGTTCATTCTAAGTTATATCTGACTACCCTTGATTAGGTATGGATCCATACTTCCCATTAGTGGGTAATAGTTCTCAACAGAACCTGGGAGTGACTGGGAGTACATATACCCCTCTCAACACCATCACATGGTACAATCCTCGTCATCATTGAGGAACAAAATAACAATTTAGGATATCCATTTATAGAGGTATACTCTCAAACCAATCCTGGAATGCTGAGCAGTTGTCAGGGTTATCGAGTTTGGTCAGGCGAATATCCCGGCTCAAGGGCGCTACCCTGGCCATTGGGACTTTCACCACTCGATGCCTACCCCCAAGACCTCCGCAAGTGGGTCCCTGCCTTTCATTCCTCAGCGTACCAAACTGTGGCTTCCCTAGCAGGGTGTCATCCCACTGCATGTCACTTGCTTTACATTACTCACTAATTTATCACTTCCTAATTTCTCAAACAGAGGTTTCCCTGGTCTCATTTAATTTGAGCACCAGTATAATCAACATTTCTGCCTTATTTTGCAGAAATTGCACTATACCAAAAGAATAACGATATAACAATTATAGTATAATTACTAAAATTTTGGCAGAATAACAACTAAATAATGCATTTTGATTTTCTAAATTTGAGCAGAGTAACAGCTTAGTAAATGTATTTTTATTTCTAAAATTGAACAGAGTAACAGCTTAGCAAGTAAAATTTAATAATTTAAATTTGAGCAGAGTAACAATTTAATAATCATGATTTAATAATTTAAATTTGGGCAGAGTAACAACTTAGTAAAAATTAAAGTTTAACTTTAAACAATAATAACAATACTAAAATTAAAGCCTAAACGGGTTTAGGGGAAAACCCTTCCTACCAATATGCAAAGTGAAAGTAATTTAGAACCAACCCCACTCCCCCATTACCTCTAAGATAGTTGATGAAGAGGATGGAATTGTTGGTGCAAAGCTTCTAGGAGGAGAAATTCTACTAGTTGAAAACTAGCAAAATTTTAACATAAAAACTAGACAAAAAAAATATTTTAGAGAGAGAAAACTTTAGAAAGAGAAGCTCTCTAGCTTGGGAGAGGAAAGGATGAGTGAAAATCTGAAAACTTTGAGGCCTATTATAGAAGAAGGAGGGGGGTTAGGTGTCCAAATATTTACATCATCCATTATGTCACCATTATGTCATAAATCCAATTTTTATTTATTTTTAATCCAATTTAGGGACACATATCTCAAATAGGTGGTGAATCACCTATTTTAGGGTTGGGGACGTGCTCCACCAGCTGTCCCAAGCCTCCATGTGTCAAATTTTATCTGTAGGTGAATTAACCGGTACCGACAAAAACGCCTAAACTTGAAAAAAATAGCTTTTAATATCAAAATAATGTATTTAATGCAAACTGGATAATACATTAATTTTCATCAAAAATAAATTTCTAATAATAAATTTTAATTTTTATTAATTATTTCAAATTATGTCTTATTTTATATTTTTAAGCTAGAAAATTCATAGAAATCCATTTTAATTCAATAAATACCAAAATTTGTATCAAAATTATAAATTAAATATTTTACCCATAATTAAACTAAAACTACTATTTTCACCCTTTTTGAATGTCAAACCAGTACTGACTGGCTTATTAGACACGTAAGGGCATTTTGGTCATTTTACACAGAAAATCCAGAAAATTCCCAAAATTCCCAAAATTATATTTTAATATATATGACATAGTTCCAAGCTCAAATTGACATTTTAATGTCAATTGAATCTTTTTCTCATGTCAGTTCTTAATGTTGAAATAGGATAAAAAATGTCCATTTTCTTGATTCTCCGGGCTCCGGCTCGAAAAATTATAAAAATCAAATTAATTCTTGAATTTGAGTAGTGGTCGGAAAATTCAAAATCCTTTCGATTTTTCAGAATTGTATTGCTAAATATTATAAAAAACAAAGTTGAAATAGGATTATTAGATATTGTACTTTTCCAAAATAAAGTTTTATAAGACGAATGTTATATAAATTTCAAATATTTTGAGTCAAAAGTCTCCGATTGCCACAGAACCAGGTTTTTGGTCATTACAAACCTAAATTCTAGAAAAATTTCTAAATTATTATGGTCTAATACATTGATCTTAAAAAAAATTTTAAACAACAGAATTTAATATCAAAGTAGGTTATTACAGTTACACATCCAGAGGCTAACCGCTTCATTTTCATTATTTTCTTTTGCACATATTTTTTGAGGCTTCTATGCTACTCTTGGTTTCACAATAATCCCTTTTGATCAACCATTTAAACTCAAGCCATTTTTCAACTATCTCAATGACTCAAATTCACCAATGCCTGGTGATTTCAATTTTTTTATTCACGAGAATGTTCTTTCAAGATCCATTGAAAGACATTTAAAATTAGCATAGTTATTGTCAATCAACCATTGGTCATAAAAAAAGGTTATATATAGCCTCTTGCAATATTAAAAAATATTGCAATTTCAAAAAGCATGAGCAGATCTACCCTTCAAGGCCAATTAATTCAAACCATATTGGCCATTAAGACATAATAGAAGGATTTTGAACCTAAAAATGATGGCCAATAATTAAAGGCCATAATTAAAACTTTAGCACACAATATCCATTTTAGGACCACTTACCTCGCGTACCATTTTATTGACAGTAAAATTTTACACCTTTTTCTCAACAAATATAATCCCATGGTTTAGATTCAAGGAAGAGACATTTTCTTTAGAGACCTTTTGACCTCCTTTGTAGAACCTTTACCTTGGGTCTATGGTTTGATTTTATCTATCTCAAAGATTGATCATGAAAACAAATTGTAGATAAAAAAAAAAGACAGTAAAGAGCAAGAAACTTAAAGTTAAGGAAATTAAAAGAGATGGGATTTAAAAGTGATTAAGTCAAAGGTTTGGAGAAAAAATGATGCTTAAGAAGTGAAAAAATAAAGTTTAGAGAAGAAATAAAAATTAAGAAGTGAAATAGTTAAGTTTAAAGAAGAAATGAAGAGAAAAAGAGATTTGCATAAATATAAATTACTAGAATTAAAATGGTGGTTAAAAACATTGTGATGACTGTCAATTTGTGAACGTCGATAACTTAGGATATATAGAATGTTTACAATGTTTAACCCTTATTACATGATACAAACTATTATTTATAGACAAAAAATTCTAATTACTCAGTAACTTTTACAAACTTGTATCAAATATTCACAATTGATAATTTTTGTCTTCAATCTCTACATGATGACTTTTACGACCTTGATTTTTCAAATCTTCAATTTTTCTATCACAGTCCTATCAAAATCGAAATAATAGAAAAACTATATTTTAACACTTAATCAAAATAACCTTTTAAAGGACTATTTCGCAGTACTTAATCAAAGACTATTTTTTCGATTAGAAAAAATGATGATATTAACAAATATGGACGAATATCAACTTTTATTCCAAAAGCAAAATATGTGTGCACACCTAATATCGCAAGAGTGTGGACAAACAGATTTTGCCCATTTTAACTAACAAACAATATATACATCTCCAATTTATCCGCATGTTGAAAAGTAGTACTAGAAACATAAACACATACACCAAAATAGTAAGCAAGTACTAAAGCCCTTCGTTCTCTAATAACCCTTACTCTCCCCATAACCCTTACCAACTCCTCTCTTCAACTCCACAACATCCTCATCCTTGAGACCACCACGACCATCATCGGTATCATCATCGTCATCATCTTTACCAACCACCGTCTCCTTGATCTTCTGCGTGGTGTCCTTCGCCGTCTCCCACGCCCCTTGCACGCCCTGCTTCGCCTTCTCCCCCACATTCTTCAGCGTCTCCCTCGCCGACCCCGCCACCTCCTCTGTCTTCTCCTTCGTCCTCTCCGCCCCTTCCCTGCTCTTATCCGCCACAGTTCCCGCAGCGTCCTTGGCGCTGTCTTTGGTGTCATACACATGCTCTTTCGCCTTCTCTTTCGCGCTCTCCGCTCTGTCCCTCATCGACCCCGCCGCGTCCTTTGTCTTCTCCTTTGCGTCGTGTGCGTATTCCTTGGTTCTGTCTTTCGCTTCTCGTGCTTGCTCTTTCGCCCTGTCCACCCCTTCGCTCACCGTTTCTTTGGCTCTCTCAGACATTTCATCTGCCTCGCTCCTTGCCTCTGCAGAATCATATGTCCAATCGCCCCTTGCGTCTCTTCTCCCTTCCGCTGCATTTCTCCACTGCAAAAATACAAATAAAAATTTAGAATTTGTGTTTGAGCCTAACTCACTATTACATGTTTAAGAGTTCAGGACTATCACTTGTTCATACTCTTTGGTTAATTTCCAAGTGACACGTAATTAAGCTTTTCAGAAAAGAGTTATAATTAAACTCAGTTATGTGAAACGTGAAAATTGTCTGAGATCACAATAGTCCCAACCATATAATAATTTCACTACAAGTTGAGTGTAAAGTTTACAGGATAAGATATTTGCTAGTAACTCAATATCGACCAATAATGAGTGACCTAATAGAACCAACAACTAAAATAAACTTTGATACCGACATCAAGTGACCTAATAAACTCAACAACAACTAAATTAAGCATTGATACCATATTAAAACTTGACCTAATAAACCCAACAACACTAAAATAAGCATTGATACCACAATAAAATTTGATTTGAGCTTGAATATAACTCAGTCCTAAAAGCTAAGATTGCACTCCATTTATATATCTATTTTAACAATATCATGAGTCAAAAGTAAAATCCCCATCATAAAAATCAAAACAGAACCCATTTGAAGAAAAGTAAAGTTGTGATTGTGATAAACTTACGTCTGACTGGTTGGGAGCGGAAGCGAAGGTGACCCTGGAGGGTTTGTGGGAGAGTGAAGGGGCGTAAGGGAGCGTCTTTGAGAAGCGAAAGAGGGCGCTTCTGGTTAAGAACATGGCTGCCATATCTTTGTTTTTTCTCCTAAGTTTGGTTACTCAGTTTAGTTTCGTTTCTACGTGAATTTGATCGGTTTAAAGCTTGAATGGTTTGTCACCGTTTTCCGAAACCTGCATGTTGGAAAGAAAAGGTGGCAAACAAGGGGCTTGCCACGTGTGTTTCTACCTGCCACCTGTTCTTGGCAATTTGCCACGTCTTCGTTGAGAAGTAACGTGAATAAAATGAGTAGATCCCTCTGGGCCAAGTAGTCCAATAAGCCAATCTTTTGTTGCTCAAAGGAGCCCCACTGTTTACCACGGGAATCAAAGTTATTGGCCGATTTTCAGATTTTGTATGTTTACATAAATTTAGGATCACTCAAGGCATAATATTTGATCTTAACAAAAACAAAGGCATATTATATAATTAATAAAGGTTAATTACTTTCTTTCCACAAAAAAGAGGATAAGTAACTCTGTCACTTATGCTTGATTCGAGTCATCTGAATATGTCTAGTAATGAATGAATTAACTAGAAATTAGTTCGAGATTTAACTTGTCAATTACGTTGATGAGTTTGGTTTATAAATTAAATGAGTTAAATTTAAATTGAAAACTGAACTTGTTAATTAAATGGGCACAATTTGAGTTAAATATAATTCAATATATTTGATTCATGAACTAACTCAAGACATACATACAAAAAATATTTATATTAAAGACATAAATATATAAGTATGATTTATGATATTAATGTAGATTATCTTATTTGGACTTTCATGTAATTCGAGTTGACAAACTAAATCAAATGATTCATGATTTAGTTCGCAAAATCGTCTTAGTTTGATTTTAGGTTTATCTAATGCGAGTGATATTCATGTAACAAGGCTTTTCATTTAATTCAATTTTAGCTTTAAGTTTTAAAATTTTTAAAAATTAAAATAAGCTTTTAGTTTTACAATTTTATTTTACATTTTGTGATTTTTTGATTTTCCACTTTTAATATCAAATTTCAATTTTAAACCATAAAATTTGCTTTCCACTTATTCGAATTTGTTTATTAACAATATCAATTATAGCAATAGTAAGTGGTTTGGGGGAGGAGGTGGAGGCAACAATATACACAAAGGCACTAATGGCAATGGTTGGAGTGCAAACAATGATTATAATAGGTGATCAGTAGTGATGACGATGATAGGTGTGACAATAAAGGTGACAATAAATTGATTACAACAAAAATAAAGGTGATGATAGTGGTAATTATGGCGACAATGTTAATGGTGGTATAGGCAATAACAAGAGTAGCAATGATAATTACATAAAGATTTTTTAAGTAAAATTCACAACACACACTTAAGATAATGAGATTAAACTTGATACATAAAATGAGATTAAATCTCAAACTTAAGATAATGATTAGGTAAAACCCTCTCTAGATTGGTAAGTGGTAACTCTAGAATATTTTTTTTGGTTACAACTCTAGAATATTAATCGAAATGTTAATATAATAATAAACAAATATTACAAAATATTCCTTGATTTCAATTTCTTACTTTTAAAATTTTATGACATAACAATACATAATATCTAAATTTATAGATTTCATCAAATTATTAAATTAACTTAGTTTTTGTTTGCAAAATTAAATTGATCAAAATATTTGATTAGGTTACACCGATTTCACAAATATCCTTATGAATCTACAACTAAATTTGCAAAGGATTTACAAATAACATAAAAATATACTTTGTACTTTATTCCTAACTGTGTACATGAAAACATGTTTAAAAGGACAAAACTCACATGATTTTTATAATTTGAAAGAAATTAATTAACAACTATTCGTTGGAGGAAACTCAGTACACAAAAAATATTATACTTCAATATGATTGCCCATCTACTGATATCCATGTCTTTATCTAGTATTGGCAAAGTAGATCATACTACTCCAACCTCAATTTGCAAAATACAAGGTGAGACATGTTGACCTAATTTTTGAGAAGTTGGTTGAACATATCGATTCACCTTGTTTTGAAATAGGTTGGTAGGTTAACCTATCTACATAATTGACAAAATATGAAAATATAGAAGAAAAAAAATTGAAAAAGTAATTATATGCATTTCAATTTCATCAGAGCCATCATAGAACAAAAAGCAAGGCAGAAATTACAATTTTTTTTTTTACTAAAAAAGAGGAGTCCAAAATTTTAAAATGAATAAATGACACTATGCAACGTTGACAGAAAGTCAGAAAATTACTACACCTTCAATCAATGTGAATCTAATGTGTTGCGAATGCTTGGGATTCACTCGGATACAAACATAATTTCAATCTACATTTCAAAACCTGCACACAAATGGACGGGTTGCTTAAAATAATTTCTACACCATCTTTCTCTCTAATCTAACAGTGAATCTCCACGACATGCTTTCTTTTGCCACCAAACTCAACATGCTTGGCTTTGCTAGGGAAGGATTGAACTTACGCTTGAACTTAAGCAATGGTTTAGAGGGAACTCAAACGCTTGTTTAATGTTTGACAAGAATGAGAAAAATGTAGTGAGCCAATGTGAGGGATTCAAGGGGGCGACAGGGTTCATGCTTGGCTATGGCTAAGAGGGAGGTTGGACACAGCTGGAGTATAATGTTTGAGAGAAAAACTTTCAAACCCTAGTGCCATTTCGCAATCTCTATCTTCATGAAGTTCAGTTGTGGTAATTTGATTCAGGCATAAATCATAGCAAGCATGCAGGTGGTAGAAAAAATGTCAGCCTATAAATATCAACTACAAAAGGTCAATTACTCCAACAAGGAATAAACTTAAATTCCATTGAACTGTCGAACACAGCATAAAAGAAATATTTTAAAAAAGTATTTAAATAGCAAAATACCAAAACAAGGAGATCATGAAATAAGACTATCAAAAACTAGAGCAAAGATTAAACTCCATCTGTCTGAAAGCAGCTTATGCCGTGGCGGCTTGTTTAGTAGCACTAGAAAGCTTTGATCTTCTCTTAGCCAAGCTCTCGCTCCGGCGTTCCCTCTGCTCCTTCAATCTAGAGGCAAGAAGTCTCTGGTACTCTGCTGCCTCAGATTTTGCTTTGGCAATTCTCTTCTTCTTATCTGCAATCCTTGCCCTCTTTCTTTGGAGGGTCAGGGGAGTGACCAGTCGTTGTATCTTTGGAGCTTTGCTCACCTTTTTCCCTGCAACCAAGCATATGTCATATTAGTAATCATCACAACTTGTATATCCACAAATGATGTCCAAAAATAAGCTCCTACTTAAATGGGTCCTCCGTCAAACAACATAAATATGCAAAACAAAGGTTTCAAATTCAAATTTGAAGTGATAGGTCATAAAAGTTAACCTCTTAAGCAACGAGCTAATTTTTTTTAGATTTTTCAAAAAGAATGACATGAAGAAAACACATTTTTATCAAAAGTCCTATTTCGCTACACACACACACAAAAGTCTGTGAATGGATAATTTAGATAAATTCTCACTGCAAACACAATACAAAATATATACACAAAAGTAATTTTCATAAACCAGATTAGCTCTGTTAATGTAGTCACCTTCAAACAAACAAATTTAATAAATTCAAACTTAGAAGTAGGAAGCAGAAACCAGAAAAGATTACAGGTTAAATGGGTTAAACTTGTAATTTATTCTTAAGGACAAGACAAAGCTATATAGAACATTTACAGAGAGAAGACACTTTACCATTTTTAGTTGTAAATGTTCTCCTATATGTGTTGACATACTTCCTCACATCATCCTCCTTAGAAAGGTTGAACAGCTTGCGAATTTTGGATGCTCTCTTTGGACCCCTCATCCTTGGCTTTTCAACATCTGTCAAGCCTGGTAAATCATTTTCACCCTTCTTTACAATTACCAGGTTCAGAACAGAGAGGTCTGGGCTGACAATGCACCCGCGAACAGACTTCCTCCTACGCTCCCCATTGCGCCTTCCATATCCACGGAAACAGGGAGTTCCTGCTCCAGTAAGAAACAAAAAGAAACTTAACATCAGACCAAGAACAAAGGTTGGCTAATAGTTTCCTGAGTCCAGTTATGAAAAGACAACAGTATCTCAAAAACAAATATTAATGACCTTACTTGAAAAAGAATCAAGCAATTCAAGTTATTAAACAAATAGGCATGACGCAGGAATAATTCACAACATATTCAAGGCCACATCCAAATCCAAATATAGAACATATGAGTTGAATGAATGCTTCAGACTAATAATTATGATATATTTATAATCAACCAAAATAAAAAGGGTTGAGAATAGTCAAACCTCTGTGCAACAAGAGGCGAACACGACCAGGGGTCAACACTCCTTGCTTCATTGGAAATCCTTGTTTGTCACAACCTCCAGTGATTTTGAAGACATAGCCTTTGAATTCCTGATAGTAGCAGAATAAAAACGGAGAATAGGTCAATCATTGATCAAAACTCCTTAAGAAATTTCAGGAGACACTGAACTATGGAAGGATTCCAGCCAAGCCAAAAACCATACCTCACCCAAAGCATCACCAACAACCTCTTGTGAGATCCTCTTGTCCCAAAATGCTCGTCTGCAATTAAAAATAGAATTATGATTCCAGGAAAACACGTCCCAAAACCAATCAAAATCCAACAACACAGATTCTCACTCCCATTCATTATCAGGCCGTTCATAGAAATGTTATTAGACATTTTAATTACACGTTGCATAGCCCAATAACATCAAGGAACACAATCTCTTCAGATAACTTACACTGAATAACATATAAATCAAATACACAGTATTAAGTTAGAATTTTATCCTAGAATATTGCTGGTGATTACACTACAAAGGGAAAATAAATTAAAATTCCGACATTTTTCATTTTTTTCTTCCTATAAACGCATGCAATGGGAAATTAAAATGGTGAAGAGATTACAGCTTCTGGTCGTCATCGATCTCGAGCTTCTTCTGACAACCGGTGGTGGGATTCGCAATGTTGAACTGCAAAAGAAGTTGTACGCGTGCATATTTAGTCGCAAAATCCAGAAATCAAAGCAGCGAGAAAAAATTAGGGTTTCAGAGGAGAACCTTCATCTTGAAATCTGGCTTCGGGTATCTCTGTTCGTGTTGCAGCGGCTGAGCGAAAAGATAAGAGAAATTAGGGTTTTTGAATTACCGGCCTGGCGGTGACTTTGCTTTTATTCATTGAATATTTGGGCCCCTACCAGCCCATGACCCGAAATCCAATCTTCGGATTGCTTTTCTATAGTTTTGGTATGACATTTCATTAAGGGCCGTAGTTTTTGACACCTCCATTTTTTTTCTATTTGCACCCTTTCAATTTTTCAAACTTCTTAATTATTGCAAATTTCATCCTTTTTCTTTTTCAGCAAATTTTTTATCCTTACACTATTTTAATTGTGTAAATTTGTGTATATCAATAAAAAATATGACAATTTCTAATATGTTGATATTATTTTAGAAAATTTTAAAAATTTATTTTTTATCTACTTTCTATATATAGATTAAAATACACAACTCGAAAAGTGAAACTCTCACTTTTCTCACTTTCTCAATTAGTTCACAATCTATATTTTCTCTTTTGCTCTCCTTTGAGTATGGTTTTCACTCATAATTACTAATGCATTGTTTGGTTCCAACAAAAACACGTGGAATGATCCTCAACAAAAAGAAAAGACGAGGGGAAGTCATCTTTTTATCTTTTCAAGGATCATGCAACACAAAGGAAAGAAGATAATTATGTGGGTCATACCTAAAAAAGTTATTTCTTCACTTTTGGGCTGAAACAAACAAAAAGGAAGGAAGGAATGAGTAAAAGACAAATATATCTTTATCAATCTTATATGTCTTTTTTTTATTTAGGGTATTTATGTCTGTCATAACTAGTGTCGCGACAAACGGTGAAAAATATGTTTATAAACAAGGAGTCGCCACCAATATTTATTTAAGAAAAAAAAAACCTTTGAAACGAAGGTTCACAACCAAATTTTGGGTTTGAGAGTCAATTACGTGTAAGGAAGGCGTTAGCACCATACAACGTCCGTCATAAAGACGATTACCACTAATTAATTAAGCAATCTATTAATAACTTTTAAAATATTTATCTCGCACAAATAATTACAACGAAAATAAATTACTTTAAAAAGGTTTTTGTAAGGCACAAACTAACACACAAGAAGGGGGGTTGAATTGTACTAAGGCCAATTTTTGCAATCCTTTGTTCCTTTTAAAAGCAACTTAATTATTTAAACAGGATCAAAAAGATTTTCAAAACGTTTTAAAAGGCAGATGAAAGAAGAAAGAACAAATAGAAAGGCACACAGATTTTATACTGGTTCGTCTCACTCTAGAGACTACGTCCAGTTCTTGGCAACAACCAAGTTCCACAAACTTTACAAGTTACAAGTATTCTTTCCACAAACCTCTTTAGACTTAATCCCAAGTAGTCTTTCACTTGTCTTTCAAAGCAAACACCCAAGTATTCTTGAAACAAAGCATTTTCAGGCTTCAGCCAATCTCATAAAGAAAGGGATTTGTGTGAGTTTACCTCACTGGGTTTAACGTCTTATCAGACGAATATACAATGAAGTTCAAATATAGATTTTCAAACTGTTTTTACAAAGGCTTTTTCTTTTCTCAAAGCAGTTATGAATATTTGGATTCAGTAACAAATATATCAACAACACTTGTAAATTTGACAACCGCTTGAAGGAGGTCTCTTCTTCTATTTATAGGCTTCTCCAAAAGTATCCGCTGAGTATTTTGTAGGAGACGGCCTTCGTCTGATGAAAAGAGTTGTTGGAGCATTAAATGCAACATTTAATGCTTTTTACCAACTTGTCATATGATAAGATAAAACAGTTTGCTTATCTTTTCTATTCTTGTACTCAATCTTTTAACAGTTGTCATGTCCGCTTTCCTGTTCTGACATTTGCACACATATTCCTTCTTTTTCGTTGACTTTCCTCGAAAGTAGGTGTATAGGCTTTATACATTTTGAGGTAGCTTACGCTTTGATTGATATGCGAATCTTTTTAGAGCATAGTCATCGTCTGTAAGCTTTGTTAATGACAAAGTTTATACAAATAAAGATAAGACGATATTCAATTTGAAAAACATTAGACGATATAATGCGAACTAGTGATTAGACGATAATGTGAGGACACATATTAACTGTTTGTTATTATCAAAATATTTAAGGGCTACAAATTCATCCTTTATTTTAACAGTTTTATTTTTATCTTGACATTGATTAAATTTTATTGTTTGTGAGATCGATAGGAGTGGTCTCCTGCTCTTATGTATCTCCTAATCCTAGTATAATGGAGAATTAGACTTAAGTAGTTCTTTTATAGAAAATATATGTGTGTTAATGCTTTTTTATTATTAATTTTTATGTTTATTAAATTTTAGGATTTCTAAACTGTCGCAACTTATATGTCCTAAAAATAAAATTGACAAAGGTGTACACCCAAGTCAATTAATTATTTTAATTTTGATTTAATATTTTATTTTTGTAGCAAACTAATTTTGGTTTAACATTTTTATTTTAGAAGAGAATTTTAAGACATCAAGCTGTCACAACTTGAACCTTAAAATCTCTAGATTAAAAAATGTCACATCCAATTAACCTTTTTTCTAAAAAAACTATTTTTGTTATTATCATAATCTTTAGTTAAATTATAAGATGATTTAAATTGTTACAAAATATTTTTATTAAAACTTGTATCATTATTTTTTATTGTTTATATTGTTAATTTTTATTTTTAATTTAGAGAAGAGCTCTAAGACAACAAGCTGTCACAACTTGCATCCTTTCAAGTCTTAGGATTAAGAAAATGTCACATCCAAATAATCTATTACCAATTAAGATTTATTGTAACTTTATTAATGTTAATTTAAGTTATAAGTAATTAACTAAAATGTACTGTTATATACATATATATTTTTATTGTGTTATAATTACTGGCATTATTATCTTATCGTTATCTATTTAAGTAAAGCGTAATAATATATTTCCATAATAATTTATATTTATATTATCATTTCTTTAGCTTATTATTTAAGTAAAACATATTCGCACTTGAAACTAATATATACGCATCTAAACATTTTTTTTGATTGGCTATATATGTCTAAACTAGATCTAAAAGCTTGATTATTTAAAAAATAAAACCAACGGTCCAATTGAAACTAAGCAAGCCAACGAATTAACATAAATGGGCTTGGCCCACGCGTAGACAGAAGAAAAAGTTTTGGAACGAATCCAGCTTCCACGTACAAATCAGGCATGTCTAAATGCGAGAAAGAAAAATATGACAACCAAGAAAAGAATAATGGAAACGACAATTTTCGTGGAAGCTTCCTCGCTCATTTCATAAAGTGTAACGAAAGGGGTTTCGTGCCTCATTCACCGCACAAAGGAACGATTGCAACGGGAGAGAAGAGAGAATCGTCTTCGTGTTGGCGCTCGTGACGGTAATAGGAGAGATGCTTCACACGCATGGGGAATGCCACTCTTGCGGTAACCATAAGAGGTCGCGCTTGACATGGTCACGACAACGCAGCGGCAGCGCGACTCAGGTACGCAGGGTGCGGCATTAGCCGTCGAGATGGGTTCCGACAATCTTGTTCTCAGTGGCGCAGGCGACGCGTGCGTGAGAGAGGGAAGGGGTCGAGATTTGTTCACAAGCAGATGGCTACGGGTACTGGCTGTGGGATTCTATTCTTGGCGGTGATGATGGCCACCGCGCATGACGACGGTGATGGCCGCCAGTGCGGCAGCTAACCGCACTTTACCCCCTTTTCTCACCTTCTGACTTTTGTTTGGCTGCTCTCAAATTTAATTTTTGTAATTTTATTTGATGCTTTTTTTGTCACAATTATTATTGATTGGAAATGAATGCACAAGAGATGGAAGGTGTGTCAAGATAATTTACCTGTTTATGTTGAATGCTGGTAGCTGCACTTTCCCCTCTTTGTTGCTCTATTGGAAACTGTATTTCCCTCTCACATTCCCCAAATTTCTCTTAACTTTTCTCTTCAATTTTACTGATTTCACAAATGATTTTTTCCCCCCTTTTACTTGATTGAGCTCTCAGAATTTATAGGCATGTTGATTCATTTTTTATTCGTTTGTTGAGCTGTTTTGTTGACAATGGTGTCACAAGTGCAGAGGAGGCTTGAAAAAAATGGTCATTGGCGCAGGTTGAAAACGGTGGAGCAGAGGATGTTTAAAAAAATGGTCACTAGTAGGTGGAAAACGGTGGAGCAAAAGAAGTTTGAAATAAAAGGATGAAGATGTAGAGGAGGTGATGATTGCGGTGTGGCAGAGAAGAAGACATTATTATTATTATTATTTTTATTTTTTTACATTCTTTTTTTGAATTATTTGTAAATTGAACTGGACATTACTTGTATGGAATTTTAGCATTCAATTGGACTTGATGAGCTAGTAGGCCCAGTTCATTTCCCTCTCTCTTTTTTTTTTTACAGTTTTAATTTTATTTTGACACAAATTTGATTTTAGATATTAAACAATGAAATAAAATAAAGAAATGGACAAAAACAAATCATAAAATAATTATTTGAACAATGAAGGAATTAAACTAAAGGGGTGAACAAAATTGAGTATTCACAATGTCATTTTACATAAATATTTTTTTTTCTTTTCTTACAATCAAACAAGACAAAAGAAATTATTTTATTTTTTTCTCTTTCATTTTCTCCTCTACCAATCACTTTCTACTCCTTTTCTTTTCTTTTCTTTTTTACTTTCATTTCTTCTACTTTCTTTTATGAACCAAATGTACTATAAGAGTAAAAAAGTTGTCTTTCACTCTTCTCATCTTCATGTGACTTTTTATTTTACTTTAATTTAAAATTATACAACTTATAATAAAAGATTTATTAATAAATTAGAAAATTTGTTATTAATACAAAAATTTAAATTCATAATTATCTAAAGTTATCCATGCCATTTTATTTATTTATTTAAAATATAATGAAGTCATCAAAGAAGTTTCTTTATCAAAAAAGTATGAATTTTCTTCTTATCTAATACTATTTGCATGACTTATTTTATTTTATTTTAAATTATAATAAGTCAACTGTTAAGATGTCTTAAATTTAATGTACCAAACAAAAATACAACTGTACAAAAAATTAATTTTTAATGGGTTGAGTTGAATCATACTTAACTTGACATTTTAGAGCTTTGATATAGAAGGAAAATATTGCCTTGTAATTAGAGATGACTATGAGGTTACAAATTAGGGAAAGACAAAGGGGTTGGTTCATTGTATATAAAAACATTAGAGTCCTTATATGTTCTTTGTGAAAAATAGTAGAATCTCTTTGCTACCCATGGACGTAGGTCACATTGTCAAACCACTTAAATTCTTTATGTTTCTTGTCTCTTTACTCTCTTATTTTTTGTCTACGACATAACAATTAGCATCAAAGCTCTAGGTTGCTAGGGTCAATTTCGTTGTTGCTTGTTATGTCTCCATATAAATTTGATATTTAGAAATTCAATGATCAAATGATTTCACTTTGTGGAATTTTAAGATGAAGATGGTTAGAGTTCATGAAGGTATGTGGTTGTATGGTCTTATTGATAGTTTGGGTTTAGGTATAGAAAAACATATTATTTATTGTGATAGTTATAGGGCATTAAATATGGCCAAGAATATAATTTATCATGAAATGTCAAAGCACATTATGTTTAATGGGTTAAGCCCAACCATAACCCAACTCAACATTTTAGAGTTTTGATTTAGAAGAACAATGTTATCTTTGTTGGAACCAAAGACGTAGAAGCGTCTAAACCCTCAATGTTTTGAAGATAATAAGCTTATTAATGTTTAAATTTGCACGTATAGACTAACCCTGTCACAACTAAGAAGACCATCCAGAAAACTCGCTAAAAAGGACTGTCCAGTAGATGTGTTAAAGACCGTCCAGTAGACATGTTAAAGACCGTCCAGAAGACTCGCCAAAGCGGATTGTCCAGTTGAACAAACTGAAGGTGACCGTCCGATAAATAAACTCATACAAGCCTCCAAGATCATATATTCAAATGGCTAAGTTTTTAGTTTGAACGTCAATTTGATTTATGTTAAGTCTTCCTCGAAACTGACATATTACTACTTCTATGAACTAATGTTCAAATTTGTTTGAAGCATTAAATAGCATCAACATCATTTCAGTGCAAAAGCGCAACAGAATAGATAAAGCAAGTCAACTTATCAAGCTGCCAAGACAAATGAAGAATGTTCAGAAGATCAGACCGTTAGCGCAGTCTTGCACCTTCCTTTTTAGTGCAAGTCTAAAAGCTGTCGTGCCTGACTTCTTTGAAAGGATAGTTTGCATGCTTCTCATTGCATAACGAAGTCAAAGTCTTCTACAACGGATCTTTTCCCTGAAGACTATATATACATGCACCAACGAAGAAGCAAAGTAGTGAAGTGAAAAGAAAAAGGCGAAGACTGTGAAAAAGAACAAGAACATAAAGACTTTTGTAATACTTTGATAGATGCGTCCAGTGGACGATAGCAAAAATCTTGTAAAGATCCTCAAAGTGATCTTGAGCTTAATCTTTCAAATCCTCACTACGTGAATTGATTTTTTAAACACTTGTTGTGTTGTGAAAGTCTGGAGAGGCTTAGTGTAAAAGAATACTTGGGTTAAGCAATCTAGGGTGATTGCATTGTAAAACCTGAAGAGGCCGTGAACAATACTTGTAACCTAAGGTTGGTTAGTGGATACCTTCTAGGTGAAGGGACTGGACGTAGCTCAGGTTGAGTGAACCAGTATAAAACTTTCTGTGTTCTCTTCTCTCTATCCCTACGCTTGAAAACTTTTTTCAGACTAATCTACTTGTTTCGAAAAAGTTTTTAAACGCATAATTCAACCCCCTTTCTTGTGCGCTTTTTCTTATTTCAGTCTTGTACTTAGGATTGACTACAGAGTTATAAATTAGAGGAAGATGAAAGAGTTAGTTCATTATATAAATCTGTATCTGTACTTTGTACAAAATAATAAAATCTTTTGATTGTTCATAAACTTAGGTCACATTAGTCAAAGTATGTAAATTCTTTGTGTTGTCTTTCTCCATACTCTTTTATTTTTGTCTACGCTACAACATAAACAATTAATAAATTGAAAAGTCTCCTTATCCTTTGAATGTTTTTTTAAAGTACATCATATTTTAAATTTGATATTTTTTTAGTTTTCTTAAAAATATTAATAAAATACGAAAGTTATGATACTTGTATAGGTTAAAATAGTAGTCTTACAATAATTCCAAATAAAAAGTTAATTCTCTTTTAAATATAATATGAATAATTTAAGTAATATTGTGTTTGTTAATCAATGGCTAAAATTATACATACAGGAAAGAATCAACTTACACTAATGTGAAATATATTTACTCTTACACTATTTAATAACTTTTTATTCAATAAGTATATCTTTAAACTTACTATTAGATTAAAAGTTCCTATCAAATGGATTGTATTTGCAAATGTTTATATATAGGCAAAGGATTGATTTACATTGGTGTAAGTTATATTCATTGTTAAAAACTCAAATGTTACATTGTCCATAGCTTTATATAAAATGTTATTTTCACCAATACAATTGCTAAATTATAACTATCAATTGTCTACATTATTTGTAAAATCTTGTAAAAATTAAATAACAAGAAGAAGGTAATGAAACATTTCTTTTCATATATTTCAAATATTTATATGTATAGGGATATATCTAATAAAGTAAATTACACTAACACCTGAAATTTTTTCAAATTGCACAAATTCCCTTACTTTTTAATGTTTACAACAACCTCCCTTGTAGGGGTATAAGATGTATTATTTTTTAAACAATTAAGGGAGTTAGTGTAATATATAAGAGATGTTAGTGTAATATATAAGAAATGTTAGTGTAATGTTTTTCAAACAATTAAAGGGATTAGTGTAGGGATAAAAAAGAGGGATAACATGTACAATCTGAAAAAACTCAGGGGGGGGGGTATTAGTATAATTTACTCTATCTAATAAGAACATAAAAGGTGAAAAGATAAATTTTGATCATACAACAATATATGGATGGTTAAGATTCTTTTAATTAATTTTAATCCTAACCATCTCTTTCTCTCTATGTGTGTGTAGGGGGTGTATTTAGTGAGAATGCTTTTCTATATGAAAATAAGAAAATAGATATTGATCATAAGATCTTATCACGAATGGTTAAGATTAAAATATACGAGCTATGTGAGTGTTTTTTTGAAAAAGTCATACGACTCTTTTAATTGATCATGTAACTTTAAATCTTGATCATTTATATATGGTTATATGGTTCAAATTTACTATTCTTATTTTCACATGGGAAAATCATTTTCACAAAATTAAATATGTCATATATATATATATATATATATTTATATTAAGTTTTATTATTTTCTCATAGGTAAAATTATCGTTTATTATAGATAGTTAAAATTAAGAACAAATCTTTTGTGTTAGTAACAACTTTATCCATTAATTTCTTTTTGGATTTGTCTATCTAAGCTTGCATAAAGTTTTTTTTTTTCACATAGTCAATATGTGTTTTAATAATCAAAATAAACTAAAACATCATAGTAAAAAATGCATCATATATAACTCGTCTCTAAACAATCAAAAGTCACAAGTCAATGATCTTTTACACAATTTGTGAAAAATTGAGAAATCTCTATTTTTTTTTATTGATATGTTGCATTAAAATATATACCAAAAGACTCCTACCAATTAATTAGCTCTTAACAGATTCTTATAATTTTGCTTGACAATGATACAAGTAATCAAAGCATATATGTGTAGATATCATCAGTTGAAATCATGTTAATAATATGGATTGATACATTAATATTGTAATTATCTGATTAATGTTGGTAGTCTAGACTGATACCGTAATTATCTCATTATGCCCCTCAAGTTGGTGCATGCAGATTATGAATGTCCAACTTGACCAATAAAGAAGCAAAGTACAATATACCAAGTGCTTTAGTAAATATATCTAACAATTATGTATGAGCAGAAACATGAACTAATTGGATGACCCTTTTAAATATCCCATCTTGCACTAAATGATAATCATTTCCGATGTTCTTTGTTTGCTCGTGAAAAATTGGATTTTTGGCAATATAGAGAGTATTCTAGCCATCACAGTAGTGTTTGAGATTGAGAAATATTCAACTTCTACATATGAGTAAGATACAATATGTTGTCTCTTGGTTTTTTAAGAAATTGGTGAGTTACCCTAAAGCAAAAACCACCCAGTAAGAGATAGTTGTGTTAAAGGTTAATTCGCTAAGTTTGAGCAACATCAACCATATAATTTTAAGTTGTTGTCTTTGCTCATCAAAATATCTTGCCTTACGTTGCCATTTAAATACTGAACTACTTTCAATTTGGCCTCCCACTGTTCTTGTCTTGGTTGTTTCATAATTTGAGAAAGGATGTGCACACACTATGAGAGTTTTGGTCTTGGACAACAAAGGTAGATAAGGCATCTCACCAAATATCTATACTGGTCAAAGTTAATGAATGGACCATTAGTAAGGCCACATGATGTTGAAGAATATATCTATACTGGTCAGAGTTAATTTCACTGGTAAAGAAAGATATTAGTTGAAGAATGTGTCACCTTAACTACAAGAAAGTACTTGAGAACTCATAGATTCTTCATGTGAAAGCAAGTGTGTAAGTACATATAAGGAATAATTATAAAGGGCCTGCTTAAAGTCATAGGTTTTGAGAACTGGATAACTTGACAAACCATCATGTAGGAGCTTTTTTCAATCCATAAAGAGATTTTTTAAGTTTGCATACCATTTTGGGTTGCTAAACCACAAAGATAGGTGGCAGATTCATAAATAATTTTTTATGAAGCTTCCTATGCAAGAACACAATGAGATTACAAGTGATCAGAGTGGTTTGATGAAAGCAATGGGTCATATAACACCTAAATCAGGGAGTGAGCTAGTTTGGAGTGAACTATTCAAATAGTGAGTTAGTTCGAGAGCGAGTTGATCTGAGAGTGCTCTAAGCAGAGAGTGCACCAAATCTTAGGAAGCGAGCTACTCAAAGTGACATGGGAATTCCAAGTATCCCCATCCATTGTTTATCATTAAGGCACTTTTCAAGGTATGAACACTTTATATGTTTTTTTCATCTAAAGTCTTTCAAGCCTCATAATCCCACTACGGTGTCATTCTATTAAGGCAACATGAGTCTACTAAACATGATGCTATTTTAAAATAAAAGTTTAAAGTCCTTTCTGATTAGATATGAAAGCCCCAACCTATATTTCAGCCTGTACATGACAATGACATTCACTAATCTAGATTACTTGACCTCATTTTCTAGGAGGTTGGCATATTATATGTAGGAAATAAGTTTTTCAAATTATAAATTATTCTTGTTCCAGATAGCTACTACTAATTTTGTCATGTAAAAGGTTTTTTCAGATCTAATGGAGCAACAAAGGTAATGCTTAGATTTGCTTCTAAAGTTATTGTAGACCTAAGTGTTGTAGTTGTAGTATACCAAAATGACAAACCGGGAATTAATTTGGAACCACAATCAACATATTTGCATTGCACCAAGCTCCCTTGAGCAAATCTCATGCTCGCAAGCCCATACTTCTTACTAACTTGTTTGTAAGCTCAAAACACAATAATTTATAAATACTTTGAAAACATGTAAAACCAATGAATGTGAGACTTTGACCTTTTAAAATACTCAAATCACATATTCAACAAGTGTTAGCATAACTCTTTACCCTTTAGAAAAACTTAAAATATTTGAGCATCATTCAAATACAGCAAAGTAGTTTCTTGAAATGTCCACTTTTCCAATGGGAAACAAAGCCATAAGAGTTTCTAACATGTGTACATTATATGAGGTCATCTCAGTTAATAACCCTGTATAGTATTTTTTTTTCCTCTATAAGATTGTATGTAATGTTATACCTTTTACCTGTAGAATATCTAATAAATCCAAAAAAATTTAGCAGGAGAGGAAATACTGTAATACAAAAGCCTCCCAAAATTAACATCATGACATAGATATACTCTAAATTCCTCATTTCCATAGTTTCACGCAATGATCATGGCTAGCTGAGGCAACCAATTCATCTTCGGGAGAATCTGCTGGTCCAATAATTAATCCCTTGTGAGCTGGAACAACCCATGTTTTATTGCTCTCATTGGGACTCCACAATTCCAAGGACTACAATACATTATAGACAAATTTGTTTCATTGGAATGTATTTGCTACTAATGTGGAAGAGTTTGTTAACATGAAAAGCAAATATTAAAGCATAAATCATCATTCATTTTTTTCAAAGTTATTATAAATCAAGTATGTTAACATTATATAACACAAGCCATGTGGATATATAACTATTTTATATAAGCAAATACATAAGCATAAATCATTATTCATTTTCAAAGGTATTGTTATCAAAACAAGAGAGTTGAAAAAATTATTCTGTGCGATGCGCATTTAATGTTCAAGAAGATAATGGTCATATACAAGATGCACTTGGTCTCTTAAGCCTAAATAAATAAAAGAAAGAAAGAAAATTCAAAAAGAAAAGAATGTGTTCTTGTAACTTTGTTAGGAATATATAAAAAGGACCAACAAAAATACCAATCTCATACTGGATGAAGAGCTCACCTGATAACCACCAATAATTAAGAGGTTAAGATATCCTGGATGAAATAGGCATGATTGAAAGTTGTTCCCGTTTGAATACAATTCACTTATGCATTTTTCGTTTAGTGACCAAACACATGCACTGTTTTCATTGACAGAGGCAATATAGTTTCCACTTTTATCCCAACAAATGGAGAGAACATCTTTAACATGTCCCTATAAGGAAATGAAATTTAATTATGTTATATGTTGCAAAACTTGAATTTCAACCTATTGGAGTTAAAGTAGGGGTTATGATAAAGTATAAACATTTATTAACCTTGAAGGTTACCTCTAGATTGTACAAAAGGCGATCAGTCTCAACATCAACTATTTTGACATTATTTCTTGTAGCAGTAGCCAAAAATTTCCCAGAACAAGGCTGGAATCTGACCTATTTGCTACCTCCTTGCAATACATCATTATCATATCATTACTTGATAATTATTTTCTATTTTTATAGTAAGTGTCTAAACGTACGAATGAGCACATTAAGTTTAACTAAAAGATCATCACAATGATAATAATGTGTGTTGTTCAGTCACATGCTTGTTTATATCACAAACACACAAAGTAATTTGATGAATAACGCTATGAAAACAATAAAGAATGTTAGTGTGATGATTTAAGATAATTTATTAATGAAAATATTCATTGTGTAGTTTGGCAAAGCTCAACTTCTTGGACAAATACAATACCACGATTTAGCACTAATTATTGATCATGACAATTGAACATATTGACAAATCTATCTTTCCAAAAGAAAAAGGTGGGTGTAAAATTGACCTTAGTGATATGCGTGCAAACACATTGATTGATATTCCACAGTCGAATTACATCATTGCTATCCATGTGAGCAAAGAAGGTCCACTTTTCTTGGGTGGAAGTCCAATGACATTACTTGTTCCGTATGCTCAGTAAGTTTGAATAGGGATCTAGTTGGCTATATCATGAAACAAAAAACATACAAATAGTCCAATATTAAATTGGCCACAAAAATACAAAGGAAGGAGAAAGTGAATAAAAATGTAAGTAGGAAAAAAATATTGAAAGCAAGCAAAGGGGAGGATGGAGATGATCCATATTCTAAACAATATTGAAGTTATCAAATATACATAAAGACAACTAAGACAAATGTGACAAGTAACAACTTACTCTAGCTGCATCCCATAGTCTCACAGATCTATCAAAGGAAGAAGTTGCAAAGATAGTTGAACATGGTCTAAACCGAACATCTGTAACAATAAGTGAATGTGTTTCTGTAGTAGTTACACAGTCAAAAGTTTCCATATTCCATATGAAAACCTGTCATCATAAACTATAATAAGTTCTCAACACAAGGAAAATACCTAGGAAAGGATTCTGAATGGTAAACAAAACTAAAATTTGAAAATTTATTGCATCTTATTACCTTCTTCTCGTGTCCAGCGCTTACCAAGACTTTTCCATCCGAGGAAAAATGGCTAGACACCTTTCTTTTGTTTAAATGAAGACAACCAACCTCTTCAAATGAAAAACCTACCAAAATGATAGGAAATCCTTATGTTAGAGATTAGAATAAACATTTAATAAATATAATTGTTAAAATTACCTATTGATATTGAATTGACTATATTTTACTTAATTCTGTTTCAATTTCAATTTCTACCTTGTCATCTCTGCCTAGTCTAGTGTCTAGTTTCTATCATATTAATGTTATAATGCAATTATAATCTAAGTATCTCAATGTAGTAGACTTTGAGATACTAACAAGATGCAGCAAAAATCTTTGGTACAACCTCTCCACAAAGATCAAGTATTATTATTGACTTATTAAACTAAGGATCAACCACATTGCAATGAATTGTCACTTACGAACCCAAGATATTGGTATTGCTTATATAAATCTTCTGAGATTGTATTTCCTTCAGAAATTATCACTTTCTTAATCTTTTACAAGGATTTGGATCCAACGCAGAGAAATTTATCATCAAATAAACACTAAATTAAAGAAATAATTTTCACCAATATTTTCTTTTTCCCAATGTTTCTTTGTTAGGCATTGTATTCTTATGAAGAAGATATAGGGTCGCAAAATAATCTAGTTAATGAGGTCAACCTCTGCCTATATGCACACCCCACAAGAGGCTCAAAAAATGACAATATATATATATATATATATATATATATATATATATATAACAGGGAATGTGTGTTAAAGATCTTGAGATGATCCCTAGAGATGCGATTAATAAAGAATATGTATAAGCAATTATCAAGTTTTTTGTATATTAAATTTTTTTTATCATTAAACTAACAAATTATGAGAGTTGATTTCATCCCTATATAAAGATTTTTGGCTCACTAACTATATAAATTTCTTTGAAATTATGACATAAAAACAAGATTTATTGCTAAAAAATTCTAAGATAATATTAAGTTAAAAACATTTCTATGGCTTCACATTAGTATTTGGTGTGTCTATAAATACTAAATTATGATCTTCTAGTTTAATACATAGTCTGTATTAAGATAGAGTACTATTTTCTTGTAGCGGCGGATATATTACCTTTATTTTCATTTCTGCATGTAGCTGAAATTTGTTTTAGATTGCTGAAAGGTGCAACTTTATGATCAACATGTTCATTTTCAAAAGACAAGAAAGACTCCACATTTTCATAATCAGGTTTTTCGACTGCTGCATCCTCATGATTCTATTATGTGCATTCCAAAGAATAAAAAAAATAGAAGATAGAAAATTAGGAATCCAATTGACAAAATAAAATAAAATAATAACAACAATGGTAATGGCTTTAAACAAAGTTGTTTTGTGGGTAGGAATGAATAGTGTAACACTGCATTTTTTTTTTAACCTGTGTTTGAAAGTGATTGAAATTAATTACAAGAGAAAATTTAAATTTAGTTTTATTGAGAAAATTTAATTAAAATCCCTTGTATGATTTTATGTGATAATTTTCAATGAAGTTTTAATCGAACTAGAAGTTAATTATATACTGTTAGTGTAAAATTACAATGTAGAACTAAACAAGTAGTTAAAAATTTATCATGAACCAATCTTAATGTGTCATTAACACATTTTTCCAAGCAAATTAGCACCTATTTCAAAGTAAATTAATTTTTAATTTTCCAATTTTAGTTAAATCTTATCTCCCATTTTTAATAAATCACTTAAGCCAATTTAAGTGACAAATTTTGAAAAGCAAAATGCCACTTTAGGCATTGATTCTCACGGCCACCCAAGGCCATTCTTTTACCCAATATTCAATTCATTATATACCTATTAATATACATGACATTGACCCACTGGTGCTGGAAGTTTTTTTTCTTTCTAACCAAAACGGAAAGTAGACCCCTTGATAATAATTTGACCCCCTGATTCATACGTTTATTATTATTTTTTTTAACCCTTAATGAATTACACGGTAGAACCCTTGGACATTTTCTGACACGTGCAAAATGTAAAATACACACACACACACACACACACACACACACACATATATATATATATAATAGACCCCCCCTAATGTCTACGTTAAGTTTCGTTGACTTTTAAACCCTAGTTATTTGTCTAACACATGCAGAATCTAGTAGCAATGAAAATAGACCTTAATACCCACAAAACAAAATGGAACCCCTTCCCTCCACCGTAAACCCTGCCTGTAAATTTCAATAGAGGAGCAATTTTTTTATCCTTTTTACTCTTCTGCTGGAGCAAGCTTACAGCAAATTCTCCCCACCATTTTGAGTTCATCTACATTCATTGATCTTCACCAAGTAAGGGAGCTTACACTTTCCTGGTTTTCTTTTATTCTGCTAGTAAATGCTGGTAGGAAAATATTGAACTGCTAGTTAGTTTGTTGTTGGATCTTTAATAGTTGCTATTGTTGGGTTGCTGCTGGAATATGTTTGTTCTTTTTTTTTCGGCTTAGAAAATCTTATTCTTTTCCTTGTTATGTATTATGAAACATGTCACAGTATGAATTATTGTAGTTGCTGTTTAGTGTTGAAAAAATATGGTTTTTATATGATTTTACCATGGAAAGATAATTACTTGAGTGGGTAGAATTATTATGTATCTGCATAATTTGTATCCGTAGTATGGGTACTGCTGTAAGGAATTAATAGGCTGAAGATTATTTACTTAGGGTCAAGATATAGTTGTTAGGAGCTTACATTTAAATTATCTAAAGCTACAGTATGCGTAAGGTGCCGTTTTCTTATTTTGATAACAGAGGAAAGACGTCGTTTTCGGAACTTTAAGGAATATATATATATATTAAGCTTTTGTTTACAGCTTTATATATTTCGGTGAGAAAACGTAAACATCTAGTGATAGTTTTATAATAATAATAATAATAAAATGATTTCCCACTTCAACGAAAACTATTTTCTAAATAGAAAACAATTTAATTTTAAATAATCATAATATTATATTCCAGTTCTTAATAAGTTAGAGATAAAATTTCTTTTTTCCACCAATCCTATTTAAGTATAAGTATAATTAGAGAAAATAAGAAGAAAAAAAATCTAGGAGAGTTTCAATGATGTAAATTAGTACAGTAGCTTAAATAAATATAAATATAGTTAGAGAAAATAATAAAATAATTGAAATTAAAATCATTACTTTTTCCAAGCTTCCTATTGTTGGTAACATTACAGCTTATTTAATAAACTTCCTTATTAGATTTGAACGTTTTAAGAATTTTTTTTAGTGTTGTAAGTTTTGTTTTATATTTAATACCTTTGATGATTAAGATAATATTTAATAATTGTCATAAAACTATAACGACGTAAATTATTCGACACATTTGGTGAACATTGGATATACTAAGAAAAATAATTGTTGGAAAATCCTAAGGAATTTTGTCACATAAGACCTTGAGAACAAGGTAATGGTTATGCTTAGTATCTTGTGGAAAGATTCGGCCTATAAAGGCGGCAAATGTGTTGTTGATATGTCTAATCCACAGAAAGGAGAATCTAAGCGGGAATGTTGTTGGGTTCTGACTTGGATTAAATATTATTTCATTGACATGCATTCATGCATGAGTCGTTGAGGAACGCTTGATAAGCGTTGGGATGGCTAGTGGAGGTACTTAGAGTATCCTTGAGGATATACGGATGTGCGATTCCACAAGTGATCGGGATCTTTGCAAACTTGAGTCGTGGTGGCGACTACTCACATACGCATATCTTGACGAAGCGGCAGTCGATCCAAGATCAGTACTAGTAATCCCCTAGTTGGTTTTAGGCACATGCCGCCTTCTTGCTCTACGAAGGGTGTTGTTGATGTACCACGTTAAGGAATACGTCTGGATGATTGCTCAAAGTTGTTGGAAATCTCCATGGAGTCGCATCTGCATGCATTACACGACCATATCATATTGACTTGAGACTATATCTACTTTTACTATAGTATTCATGTAAATTGTTGTGCATATTTGTTGTTTGTCTTCTCAGAGATGTGTGGAACGTCATGGTATGTTATGGTTAATTATTTGTTTATAAGTTTACCCTTGCGTGTTTGTGTTTGACTACGATGATCATGGCATTTCACTCACGGGAGTAGATGGCTAGTCGACGCTGAACGAGACCTTTTAGCATTGAGTTCGTGCTAGCTATGAGAGGCCGACATGGTGGCTGGGTGATTGACTAGGAGGCCTAGGAGACACGTTTTAGTGGAGTGCTAGTTATCCGTTATGTTCCGATAGGTGTTATGGTTTCTTCCATTTTTGTTTCCGTGACAATGGACTTTTGTGAGTTGCTTGGAGAGGATTGGCGTACCCCATCACGCCCTTCTAAGGCTGTTAGACGTGCATCTAACTATAGGCGCTTGTTCCGTGGAAGGCGACGCCCACAGATGGGTTCTGACAAGGCCAGAGAAACTGTTGAGGATGCCCCTTCCACCTATCCTCATTGTCCTTGATAGGAGTAGGATGTAGTTGTGGCCAGCTAGGGAGTAGATGTCATATAGTAGACTTCCCCGCTCCCCTTTTTGATGTATCATCTCTTTTGAGTTGTACTTGATAGCCATGTATGCTTTATTTTGAGATACTTAGATCTTCTACTTATGAGATTGTAGTGCCATGAGGCACCGTATTGTATTTTTGTTGTTCTGCTACTTATGCGTATTATCCAGTATATCATATGCTCATGTGTTGAAACTTTTAGATGTTTTCATTTTGGAAATTGAAAAATTTACACACATTTTCATTAAATAAATTAATAAGAGATTTGAAAAATTTAAAATTGAATCTTTTCTATAGTGATTGTTAAATCGGTGATATGTAGTGACAGCGGGTCGTTACAAATAGATTTCTAGAATTTTCTTTGAAAGTTTATGACAACTTACCTGGGCACTTTCTTTAAGTCTTATGGATTCTGTTGTCTTTCTCTTTCTTCTCTTCTGATCAAATATATATATATATATATATATATATGCACCATAATCATTTTCTATCATCAATAAGGTAAAGTGCAAGCCTCAACATTTTGGGACCGGGACTGCATCTGCATTTGCTGATCCTGTTGGTGTTGATGTTCTACAATTGTAATTATTTGGTCTACCATCTATCATAAAATTAGTTTGTTACAAAGAAAGTAAGCAACTAGAAAAATATATTCATATGAAATATTTTAGGTAACCTTCAGAATCAGAATGTATATATATCAATTTGAATGGGATGAAAATATTTGTTCCTAGCTTCGATCAATAATGACAAACAATAGCTTATTCTAAGAAGAGGGAAATGAAATCATAACACAAAATTTAATACAAACGATTTTTATGAAAATCATAATGTCTAATTCAAAGACCGTTGCATAATTACACTGGTCCTTTTCTTCTTCACTTTTCAATTTTTATGTGCTTCAATAATTTTCATAGGTACTGAAAAAATAACAAAGAATTTCAGTCATCTTAATCAACTAAGTTTTGATTAATACCATTAAAAATATCTTAGAGAAGTCTTACATCAAACTGTATTTCACTAAAAAATCTTATCTTCTCTTGTATTTAAACTTTTGAATCCTGTGAATTCAAAAATGACAACTGATCTTTACACTCGAAGAGAAAAGATTGTGAACTAAGCTATCTTGCATGATACTTTATTTTGTTACAAGATTTGTCCTTACTGTTATCAAAATTTCAAATTCTTCAAAATCCAAATAAGAACAAATATGTCTTTTGGAATATCAAACGATAGGACAAAACTCCAAACCTGCTTATCCTTATCACTTGATTCAATCTCAGAAATCTTTGGAGTGTTACATTTGCTAGAGTGTTCAAGAACAGTGAAACTCTGATTTTCAGGAATACATGCAATTGCTTGAGCAAGGACTGGGTCCTGGTTTTGTGTTTTCAACACCTGACACTGTTGTCAACAATTTGGTGTTTGCAAAAGTGAAGTTAATACTTGGTTCTGCAAAACAAACAAAACTTGGTTAATATCCAATTAATAAATGAGATAATATTAACAACGAACTTTCATACACACTTCATAGAAAAACTGAATGCTTATAGAATTTTTTTTTCCCCAAAAGATTCCAAAAGCATATTCCATCACATACATTTATTAGCCATCCATTTAGTGGCACTAGATTGGGAGCTTCCTTGGTTTCTGCAAAGAAAATGAACCATTAAGATCTCAAAACAATGATATAACATGTACTAATCAGCTTGGGAAAAAGTTCTTTTTGTATATAGTTGAACATAAATTTAATTATTTACATCTATATGGGAAACTGGGTACTAAAGCTCAATTTTAGAGACTTAGTACATTGTTTTTCCCATCGCTCTACACCAAACCAAATTTCGAATCAAAGGAAATATAAGACAATATGTGTGCATGTAACGTAATAACTTTATGGCTCAATCTTCTTTGGCATACATTTGATTGAGAAAAAATTGGATTAAACAAAAACACTCCAAAGTGAACTTCTTAAAATCAACATAAAACTAAAGGTAACTTTTGGATAAATAATAAGGTGTCTCTTTAAGAGATCATCAAACTAAAAATGAAGGAAAAAGTGGAATGTTATATTTGTATATTTTTTAAACAAAATACGAATAACAAAGAGTTAGACGCAAGGCGCATACATTTTCATATTATACCATAATGCAAAGCTCAACAAAATTGAAAACTAGAGAAAAAAGAAATTAGGGTATAATAAAATAGCAAGACTTTCTAGATTCCAAAGTAAAAGGGAAAAAGTGTAAGAACTACAAGAATTGGTTCAACAAATACTTGTTTCATGAGGTCCATCTAAAGGGAGCATTATTTTTTGCATTACATCCAGCGGGTCCCTAGGTATATCCTTCCCCACAAGCATGCCAATTCCACTATTCTGAAAATATAAATAAAATAAATTTGTTATGCTTATGCACTGAGCTTGTGATTCTCATAATTATTTGTAGGTGAATTGGACCATACCTTAAAGACTTTCTTCGCAGCCTGCTTGGCTACATCTAGTGGTGGATGACTGACAATAATGTAAAGAGAAACAGTGAAGGGCGTTTCATCATTGCATGAAACTAATTTAAGAAGTAATAACAGTCAAGAATGTACTTCCTTTAATTTAACAAAATTTTTCTTTCTTTTTAAAGCAAAGCTATTAACATTTTAAATTTGCATATTTAAAGTAACACAGTTGTAGTGTCACATTAGATCAAAAGAATCTTATGTAAATTATTTCATATCATAGTGAAAGATAATACTGCAAACTTGCTTATTGATTTGAGAGGAATAAGGAACTGCATGAGTATAAAAGCAAAACTGTACACAACATGAAGCATAAAAATAAGAAAAGAAAAGAAAAAAAAGCATATTTGTACACTACTTTGAACTAGTCCCTGGAAACAACTTCAGATTATATTTTATAAGATCATGCAAGCTTGGTTCAACATTTTCAAGCAGAAATCCAAGATGCTCTTTATTATACATTGTTGAAGGTATTACACAAACGACTTGTTCCATCATATTTTTAAAGCTGGAGTTAACTTGAAATTGTGGAGTTCTCTGCTCACTCATTGATATTTGAGGGATTCTAGGAGGGGCATTATCCCTTGCATTATCTGTCATCATCATTGGGACCTGAAATTTCACAAATATATTATTCCTTATGGCTTGAATAAAACATTGAACAACACAAAATAAGACCATATTATCATATAGTTAGTTATTACCACCTTACTAGAGGACCCTGGCCTAGTCTCTTGGTCCTTCCCTTGCCTAGAGGTAAATACCTCATAGAAAACAGACCACCATTCATGAAGGAATTCATCTGGAGAATCAATCACTGAATCTAAAAATTTCATATCTGTACTTAATCTGAGCATAGTACATCAATGTTAAGTCAATCTAGAAAGCTGGTAATTTAGAATATTAATTAAGTTGAAGTAAGTACATGAATATTAAGTTCAGTATGCAATGTAATGACTGAAATGTACCAAAAGAAGAAGATTGCATCCCATAGATATCACCACCTTCTCATAACAAAATTATCATTTAGTACAGATTCTACAAACTTACTTAGACCTTATTTGAATAAACTTTTTCATAAGTACTTATAGGAGAAGAAAATAAGAAAATAAAATGAAATAAACTTTTCTCGTAAATTAAAATTAACTTATGCATAAGCTAATTTGTAAAAAAAGCTTTCCGTTTAGCTTCTTCAAAAAGATGATTTTAACTTATGCATAAACTAATTTTAGTTTATAAGATAAGCTTATTTCATTTTTCCTTTCTTATTTTTCTCTCTTATAAATACTTATGGAAAATTTATCCAAACATGACCTAAAACTTATGAAAATGACTTATAACCTTTTAGCTTATTTCAAAACTTTCATTTTCTGGCATGTGATAAGCTAATCCAAATGCATAATTATACTGCCTTTTTTTTTTTTTTTTTTTTTCTATTTTGATATTTTTTGTTAAGACAAATGCTTAGTATGAAGTGAGGTTACCCTTTTCCGAAGTCAAAGCAAATCACAATCTGATACAGTAATATTTTAAATAACTTAACGAGGAAGAAAAAAAAACCAAAAATCAAACTAAGAGACCTATAGTCCATGCAATGTTATCAATTGAGTGGACCTTATTGTCAAGATGGGTATTTTTATCTTAATAAATAGTAGCGCTTCCAACAATTTCAATATAAAAAGAATAACAAATTAAATTAAAAGAGAAACTTTTTCTCTGCGTATGTGCGTGTGAATATAAACGATTGGATAAAAGCATTAAAGGAGGTGTTAGAGACTCATATGACATACCAACAAGGTTATCAGGAACTTGAGCTTCCTTCTTGAAAATCTCAGCTGCGTTGTACATCCCTCTCTTGATCGTATAATCATGCAAATATAATCTAAGTCTACAAAACCCAAAATCGAAATTAATTCACCATATTAAAGCGATACATAACTTAAAAAGAAAGAGGAATGAAAAATAAAAGAAAAATTAGACCCACATTCTATCAGCGTCCCAACGACGATCAAAAGGAGGCAAGGCCATAATGATCGTTAATCGCCTATGCTACCTCTACAGTATTCTACGATTTGGTTCGATTCGATTCGACGAATGAGAAAAGAAAAGGGAATTGAGTTAGAGAGAGAAAGATTGAGAGCCAAAAATAAAAAAGAAATTGAAATTGAGTTGAAAAGGAGGAAGGAAGAAGAGAAGAGACAAAGAATGTGCTAAGCGACAAGCGACAATGCCATGCAAAAGAAAAGGAACAAGCAAACACAAATCAGTTTTAAGAGTAGAAACAATGTGAATGGGAATGCTAAGCATGAGTTGTGGGACCCACCTAACTCCCTCAGGGATTGATTAAGATAAAATAACTCTTATTAGTTAAATCTAGGGGTGTGGGTGGATGCATAAGAGCCAATTTATCTTTTTTTTTATCCGACTTGTAATTTTGAGAAGATTATATATTTGAATCTAATTAAGACTCGATAATATATGTGATAAGATTAGATTAATCTAATTTATCAATATAATATATAGGACAAGTTGGGTGATGATAACACCCACTTTTAATTATGATGAAAAATGATATATGAGCATCTCTAATTTATAAACACTTCATTGATATTTATTATTTTTCTTTATTTTTCTTTTTATTATATCATATTACTTATCATATATACACTACTCTCTCTTCTTTCTCTTTTTTTTTTACTAAGTATTAAATACTAGCATGGAGTGGTCCATACAACATTTTTGGACCTGGATCCTCTCCAGTTGAAAAAAACTGGAGAGTGTCCAGTTTTTAATCTCCACCATTTAATGTATAGTTTTTATTTAAATTTATTAAATATTAAAATTAATCAAAGGTTAAGATTGCATCCAGTTTTTATACTACTGGAAAGGATCCATTCCCCAACAATTTTCCAATTTGGATTACTGCAATTAGAAAGTGGGCCATTGGACCCTCATATCAAAATAGTTTACAGCGGGATGCGTGGGCTTCTTTCTTAAAAACAGATGCCCACCGTTGTGAAAAATTTTGGGAAACTTATTAAAAAAAGATAAAATAAATTGCAAAATTGGAAATTTGGAATTCCCATATTTTTATCACGTTGTCTTATGATTTTGCGAGCTAAAATGTCTCAAAACAGCAACATGCACATGATTTCGATATGAACTGGAACCATTAACAAATTTTACCTGTTTTGGTCCATTTGCTCTCACATCACTTGCTTATTGTCATCTCATTGACTCATTCTACTATTCTTTTCTATAAATGAAAAATTCCTTTTCCTTCAAGATGTAGAATATTGCGTCTCTTGAAGTTTATTCAAGTAATTAAAAGATGAGACTTGTAACAAAAGTAGTGGGTTTCAACACTAGTAAAATACTCTCCATAACCTTCTTTACCCTTACACTTGGACCGACAAAAAAAATATATTAAATACCTTGAAAAAATATACTTACAAACTTATTATTAATGTAAAAACATTAAAAACGTGAAAGACTAAAAATAGCTCAAATTAAAATTATAAAAAATATTGAATAAATTTACCCTTTTTTCATTTATCTTTTTTTTAGATAAAAAATAGCAAGTTTGATTAAAAAAATAATTAACACTTTTTTATTAAAAATTGTCTGTTTTAACAAAAAATTAGGAAGAGGGGGCAGAAACATCCCCATTTCAAAACCAAAAAAATAGAGAAATTTTCATAAAAAAACTTATGATGACTTACAAATAAGCTAAATCAATCTTAAACATTTCAAGGAAACTTAATGAATTCAAAACTACATTTAACTCTTTAATAAAGGTATTTTTATAAAAAAAAGTATAATTTTATTATAATTATTTGTATAATTAATAATATTTTTTAAAATGTATATTATCTTAAAAGATAATATGAGAATGAAGAAGTAATCATTTCTTGAAATGAAATAAGAAAAACGTTTTTAATACATTATACTCGATCTTTGTCAATAAGAATTTGTTGTTTATTTTTAACATATTATTATACCTTTTAATTAATTAAAACTCAACATTAATTAGTGGGGATAATACTACTGAGCGAACGGATCAATTGACACAAGGTTGTTGCAGTTTAATTAGTAGTCTTGAGTTCGAGCTTTGTGTATGCAGTTGTATTAAATACTCGAAGAAAGAGTTTTGCCACCCATAAGATTCATACTCAACTCAAGCATGATTGTCTTTCGTACTTGTGGTCTCATAAAAAGGAAAAACTAGTGGAGATATTTGTTGTTAAAATTTATTATTACTCATTTTCCTTAAAATTACTTTTTTAATCAATGAGTACATTTCATTTTTTACTTAAACATTTCTCATTCAAGTTGTCCAAATAATAATCCATACATATACTTCCTAAATTCATGTTAATATCTTAAAACATATACTCTTTTTTTTTTTAATTTAATGCTATTTTATTTGAGAAAAATATCTACTTCTCAAAAAAGTATTCTTGAGATTTTTTTTCTTCTTTATTAAGTCATATGATATTTTTGCATTGATAATTTTCATTTTTATTTATAATTTTATTTTTTATACATTTCAAATATTGTTACTTAATTTTAGCTTAATTTGAATTTTAAATTTTCATATATTATATAAAATTAAAGATATCTTTGTTTTTCTAAATAACATGAATTTTAAGATGTTGTAATATAATAATATTAATCAATCATAATTCGAAATTGATTTATAAATTTTAAAAGTGCCTTGATTCAAATAATTAATTTTCACAATTGCCTCAAATTTAAACGGCTAGTATCTTTAATCTATTTCTATTTAATATAGTAGAATATTGATTATTAATAATCAGAATATTAACTATTTTTTTAATTTATTTTTATTTATGAGTTTATTTAAATCTAAAAATATCCATACAATGCATGATAAATTTGTTAATATTAAAAATTTGAATGATTAGAATTTGCCCAAGTCCTTATTTTAGGCCTATCGGCAAAAAAATTAAAGTTTCACTATTAGTTGGCCTAGTGTACTGATAACCAACTGTGATTGATTAAATGTGGAGGAAAGTTGTAATACCCTTATTTTTGTATATTAAATTATTCTATATTTATTTTTAGAAAATCGGATGGGAATTTCAAAATTTTGATTCCTATGGTTACATTCATATTAATAAATAGTACTGAGTTTAGATTTCTTTAATAATTTTTGGGGAATGGAGTTTGAAATTTTATAAAATGATCGTTTAGTCCTTAAAAAGCTAGATAACATAATTAATAAAAAAAAAGTTAGAAGTGTTTAAAAATTATTTTTATGTCATCAACGTACTTAGAATAATTAATAATAATTTTAGAAATTCTTCAAGAATTTATTGAGATAATTTTTGTAAAATAACAAAAATACTCTTGGTTGACTACAAGAACCAACCAAAGACTTTTTGACCTCAAAATATTTTGAAAATTTTATATTAAGTATATTTCATTATAAAAATTTTATTTTTAAAGAAAAATAGTGAAAAATATAACAACCTTATTTTAATTTTTTCAACCGTTTTTGTAATATTTGACAATGTAATTTTGAAAAATCGAAAAAGAGTTTCAAAATTTTGATCCCTACCATTACGCTTAGAATTTCAAGATCTATTTAATCGTGATTTCTAATAATTTTTTCAAGTCGGAGCTCGGATAAATTAAGAAATGACCATTTTGTCCTTATATCTTAACATTCAGGGCTAATATGAGACAAAGATTCAATTGACATTAAAATTTCAATTTGAGGTTGGAATCATGTCATATATGTTAAAATATAATTTTAGAAATTTTATGGGAATTTTTTGAAATTTTTGCGTAAAATGACCAAAATACCCCTAGGTATCTGTTAACCCTAGCCAATATTGGTTTGACATCCAAAAAATGTGAAAATGATGATTTTTGTTTATTTATGGGTAAAATATTTAATTTTATAATTTTTGTAAAAAATTTTGGTATTTATTGAGTTCAAATGAATTTTTCATGAATTTTCTAGTTTAAAAATACAAAATAAATACATATAATTTGAAATAAATTAATAAAAATTAAAATTTATTATTAGAAAATTATTTTTGATGAAAAATAATGTATTTGTATAGTTTTGCACTAAAATGAATTATTTTGATATTAAAAGCTAATTTTTCAATTTTAGGCAATTTTATCGAAACCGGTTAATTCAGCTATAGATAAAATTTACACTAAGGAGCTTGAGGACAACTCATATAGCATGTCCCCAAGCCTAGGAGGGGTGATTTGAAAGAGCAAAAAATCGCACAAGAAGGGGGGGTTGAATTGTGCGTTTTGAAAAACTTTTCCACTTAATCAAATAGAAGTTCAAAACAGTTTAAACGAAAGGATAAGGAAAAGAACAAGTACACAGAGATTTTATACTGATTCACTCAACTAGAGATACGTCCAGTCCCTTCACTTAGAAGGTATCCATTAACCAACTTGTGGTTACACAAGTATTCTTCACAGCCTCTTCAGGCTTTACAGAGCAATCAACCTAGATTGCTTAACCACCCAAGTATTATTTCTCATTAAGCCTCTCTAGGCTTTCACAACAGAAAATAGTTGTTTTCAGGGAATTCGACTCACAATGTGAGGATATAAAGGTTTAAGCACAATATAGAATTACTTCAGAAAATATTCAAAGATTGTCTAGTAGATGTAAGAAGGCAATTGATCGTTCTTGCTATTCGTGAGTCTCTCTCTTTTCTCTGTTCTTCTGTCTTGATATATATAGTCTTCAGAAGAAAAGAGCTGTAAAAAATCAGCTTCAATCTTCAAGACAAAACGCATGTATCGAGCTTTCAGAGAAGTCAAAAAAGTGACTTTAGATATTGCACTAAAACGGAAGGTGCAAGACTGTGTTGGAGGGCTGCTTTTCTTATCATTCTTCATTTGGCTTGGTTGTTTGATAAGTTGACTTCCTTTTTCTGTAACATTGTGCTTATGCACTAGAATGCATTCGTCTTTCATTAAATGCTTAGATATATGAATGTTAGATCTCTTAAAAAGGTAAGGCATTAGTCTCGAGATATATATGAAAGACACATAGACTCAATGAGTTTTTTAACTTAGATATTTACAAAAAAGCTTATGCTTGGACAAGCCTTGTACGTGAGTCTGAACTTTAAGCACTTAGTCATTGGAAAGAGAGACTTACTTTTGGACGGTCGTTATCTACGAGTCTATTGGATGCTCGTTAAAACTGACATGTTGGACGCCACGGTTTTGGATGCTGTAAAATATTTTTACAGCAAATTTTAAAACTCAATAAGTTTGTTATCTTCAAAATTGAGGGGCTAGATGCTTTATACGTCTTTGGTTCCAATAATCTCCCCCTTTTTGATGATGACAAACCTTATTAGTTTTTAAGTTTTGCATATATATATATAAAAAAGCACATTGCATAGACAGGTTTCGATAGACTTACTATACTCCCCCTAAGTCTGATATGTCAAATATGCATACTATTAGTTCAGATAATTGTCCAGGCAAGAGTTAGTTTATGCATGAATGTCATGTAATGCAAAAACGTTTAACATGCAGAAGGCATTAGAGCAATCAACACAGAAAAAAAAACTTAAGAGCAAACTTATCAAGCTCATACTTTATTTCTCCCCCTTTGTCGTTATCAAAAGAAACAGACAAAGAAAAACAACATTATTGTCACTTTGGTGTTGAGGGAGGTAGGGGTGAAGGTGGAAATGGAGACGGTTGCAGAGTTCTAAGAAGTTCTTGTTGATTTTGGAGAATTTGTTGGAGGAGTGTCATAATGGGTTGAAGTTGGGTGGTAACATATTGTTGAACTACTGAGTCAACTGGAGGAAGAGGAGGAGGGGCAAGAAAGGTAGTAAGAAGGCTTGCGGAGGCTTGTGATCCTGAAGTTGGAGGGGGAGGAGGTGTTGGTGAGCGTGGTTGAGAAGGAGTTGGTGGTTGAGCTGTAGTGGGTGGAGGTGGTGCTTCCAAAAACTTTAAAGTGGGAATGGTGAGTTGGTGGGGACATGGTGATACCCAAGGTGATGGTGGCTTGAAGGTTTATTGATGTGTGAGGGCAACAATAATGTCATAGAGGATGGACGTTTTTGTGCCAATGATTGGGCGTGTGTCAGTTGGATGGACGAAAGCAGCTAAAGTATCAAAAAAGTGAAACACATGAGCTGAACACTGCGTGTACTCATAATTCTTCATTATCGAAATTTATGCCTTGTCGTCCACCGAGAGTCCACTGCCGAATGCTTCTTGTTCATAGGAGAACATGTGTTGGCTCTAGAAACGTGTGGCATTTTCCTCGTCCATGAATTGTGTTAGACGCCTAGACAGGTACCAATCTAGAGTGATGTCGGCATGCTATTAAAATTCGACTCTAGATGGTGGAGGAAGTGATGGAGGCTTTATGAGTAGCTTCACCTTCTTATTGTTTACGTCAAAGATTGGCAGTCTTAGACAAATGCTGTCTGGGTGGATGCGTACGGATGTTGAGGATGAAACATATTGAGTGGGAGGGATGAACAACTAATACTTCAAATTTGCAGAGCTCTTCACAGAGTTGCAAAACATTTGATTGAAGAGTGATGGGAAAAACCTAGCTTATTTGAGATCCAACGACCTGAACTTCAAATCTACTACCTGATGTGGACGGTCCTTTCTAGCACTTCACCACGTCATTGTTGTAGAGCTTGCTCAATCTCCTTAACTAGAGGTACTCTATGTTGAAGTACTCCAGGACAGTGTGCATTTAGGCACCAAGCTCACATAAGTTTGAGATACCTTTTTTTGATGAATCGCTTGAGTGGCAGGTGTTCAATAACTCCTGGAGGCAGAGCCAAGTATGCTTTCGATGGTTGATGGACGTACTCTTCCATGTATCGCACAAAGGAAACTGGCGAATAGTCAAAACCAAATTCTAGCTCAAGAAGAGGTTTTGGAGTAGGATGATCACATTATCGTCCACCAAATTTTGTTTATTCCCTTTAACAAACAGTAAGGGCCATTTTCTTTGTGTCTGCTCCAAATCTGTAGTGTGTTCACCAGATGTAGAAGAGATGGCCATATGCATGGAGGGAGTTGGAGGAGACTGTTTGGGTGGTTTAACAGAGAGGTATGGTTTGATGAGGCCGGGGGTGGGAATGGTGCAAGTATAACGATCATCACCAGGCAGTAACATGTCTGGTTCAGATGCGGTTAGTGTTTGTGCTTGTGTTTGGTCAAGGGGGATTTGTGTTTGTGATAGGATGGGTTGTTCAATTAGCTTAATGATTATAGACTCAACAAAATCATCTTCAGAGACAGTACCAACAACAGGGGCATATACCTTACTTTTCTTTGTTGTGGCATGTGTTTGGTGAGCTTCAGCTGGACGTTTGAGAGAAAGAGTGGGTTGGACGGCGAGGGCTTTTGTTTGAGGGGGGGCTTCAATAAGAGTAGTTTTCTAGTTCTTCAACAGGACTCCGATAGGTTCGTCGTCCTCATCATCAGATTCCACTAGCAGCTAGAGTCTTCTTTTGGTAGGAGTTGGTGCGGGTGCAGATGTAGGTGGAGCAACTGTAGAAGGAGCAGGCAAAGCTGGTAGTTGTTGCGTCTTAGATCTCGTCACTCTGGACTACCTCGCCTTGGATGGTTACCTCTTGACTGACGGCCTAGCAGCAATGATAGGATGGACGAAAAAAGCTTCATCGTCCATTGGCTTAACTGGTTGGATAACTTACTGTTCAATAGGTTGAGGCGCTTCCCCAACAGGTTATTCCTTGACGTTCACCGTCTTGGCTGTCTTGTCCAAAGGTTTCAACACAAACCCAGCCTTCATCTGGGTGATGTTGTTGTGGCCAAGAGGTAATTGGGTGAACCTGTGGCCACCACCTAGCATTCTGATTTCAGTCTACTCCCCAACAGATAGAGCAAAGAATGTATGGCAAGCTTGCTGCATCCAGAATACCCTATTTAATAGAGTAGCATAAGTAATCTGGTCATTTTCTCCTCGTCCCTTCATAGTTTTGAAAATGTTGTTGAGGATGAGGTGAGGAAGGTTGAACTACTGTCTCGTGATCATATAAAACAGAATGAACCTGTGCAGGAAGGTCACACTATCCTTGGACCCAGCTTTATGCAATATCCCTTTGTTGAAGAACTGCTGGTACACCTTTTTTTCCTTGGTCTGCTTGCTGTATTCAACAACTCTTTTAGCCTCTGGTCCCATCAAGGCTACGTCCATAGTTTCATGTTTGCTGAAACTAGCTTTCTAGCCGTTCTTGATGCAGAAGCCAGCATGCTCACATCCAATAGCTTACGCAACGCTCCCCAGGTCCAGAGTGACCTTTACTCCCAGAACAGTGCCAACCATACTAGTTTTGGTGAATTCTGTAGATTTCCAAAAGCGTCTGATGAGCTTTAGGTAGATAATCTCATTTAGGTGGAAGTAGTTTAGGATTCCACAGTGCATTAGGTTGTCCTTCACCTTGACACCCATGTCGTCAAGGGCTTGTATGTCAAACTGACTTTTAATCAGAACAATAGCATTGTCCAGATTTTCTACTCGTGCCACAACTTTCATGGCAGCATCGGTTTTCTCCATCACCATTGTTGAAGGTTAGGGTTCGAGAGGTTTCAATAGATAGATAGAGAGAGTAGTTTTAAAGTTGGCAAAAGTTAGGTAAGAGTGTTTGGTTTGCAGGGTCGTTGGGTGTATAGGAAGCAATTGAAGAGTTTTTGGTTTTGGCGGTTTTTGAATTTTGAAGAGAGATAAAGTGCATTAAATGATGGTTCATGCGCACATATTTCACGAAGGCAGTTTACAACGCATAAGTGACTGAGACATAGAATAAAACATTTATTTCAAATCATTATCAATGAAAACATGATTATGTATAGATAAAGATATTTATGCACATAAATATGAACCGTTTTGGAATGTGAATCGTAATGCTAATGGACACATGCATGATAGATGATGTAATGATAATGGACACTATATGATATTGGACGCTACATGCCATTAGACGGTCAAGGTACACAGAAGAAAACTATTCCTTTATAAATTTTATATTAAGACAATCTCGAATATGATGAGTTTATCTTCAGGAAGTGGTTTTATAAATATGTCTGCTAATTGATTTTCAGTGTTAATGAACTGAATATCAATAACCCCTTTCTGAACATAATCTCTTATAAAGTGATGTTTTATTTCTATTTGCTTTGCTCTAGAATGCAATATAGGATGTTTAGATAAATTTATGGCAATAGTATTATCACAGAGGATAGAAGTTTTACTCTTATAGATATTGTAGTCCTCTAGTTGATGCTTGATCCATAAAATTTGTGAACAATAGGATGCTACTAAGATGTATTCTACTTTTGCTGTGGATAGGGCAATCGTCCCTTGTCTTTTGCTAGTCTAGGAGACAAGATTTCCACCAATAAGGTGACATCCTCCACTGATGCCTTTTCGTTCTATTATGTCTCCAGCATAGTTAACATCATAGAATCCAACTAACCTGTACTCTTTATTCGACTTATAGCATAGACCAAGATTAGTGGTTCTTTTTAAGTATCTAAAAATTCTTTTTACTGTTGTGAGATGAGTTTCTCTGGGATCAGATTGAAAATGAGCACAAAGACATACACTAAACATGATATCAAGTCTGGACGTTGTAAGATATAGTAGAGATCCAATCCTACCTCTGTATGTGGTTTCGTCTACCTTTTTGGATGTGTCATCTAATCCAAGTGCTGAGGATGGATATATTGATATACTTATTTCTTTGGCATCGTCCATCTTGTACTTCTTGAGTAGGTCTTTTGCGTACTTTATTTGATGTATGTATATGCCATTGCTTGTTTGTTATATTTGTAATCCCAAGAAGAATTTCAATTCTCCCATCATGCTCATCTCGAATTCTGTGTCATAAGCTTGGAAAAATCCTTACACAAAGTGTCATTAGTAGCACCAAATATGATATCGTCCACATGTATTTGTGCAATAATAAAGTGTGAAAGGATGTCTTTGCAAAACAGAGTTGTGTTTACTTTTCCTCTTGTGAAACCATTTTCTAAAAGAAAAGAACTTAACTTTTCATACCAAGCTCTAGGAGCCTGCTTAAGTCCATATAAAACCTTTTTAAGTTTGTAAACATGCTTAGGAAAAGCATCACACTCAAAACCGAGAGGTTGTTTCACATAGACTTCCTCATTTATTATACCATTAAGAAATGCACTTTTTACATCCATTTGATAAAGCTTCATATTACTATGAGCAGTAAATGAAAGTAAAATACGAATGACTTTTAGTTTAGCTACAGGTGCAAATGTTTCAGTAAAGTCTATATCTTCTTGTTGAGTATACCCTTGAGTTGCAAGTCTAGCTTTGTTTTGAAATAGAAAAAGCGCACAAGAAGGGGAGATTGAATTGTGCGTTTAAAAAACTTTTTTGAAACAAATAAATCAGTATGAAAACGTTTTTAAGTGTAAGGATAGAGAGAAGAAGAACACAGAAAGTTTTATACTGGTTCACTCAACCTGAGCTACGTTCAATCCCTTCACCCAGAAGGTATCACTAACCAACCTTAGATTACAAGTATTGTTTGCGGCCTCTTCAGGCTTTACAACGCAATCGCCCTAGATTGCTTAACCCAAGTATTCTTTTACACTAAGCCTCTCTAGGCTTTCACAACACAACAAGTGTTTATACAAAAGATATCAACTCACGTAGTGAGGATTTGAAAGATTAGGCTCAAGAACGCTCCAAAAATCTTTACACAATTTTTGCTATCGTCCATTAGACGCTTCTATCAGAATATTGCTAATATTTTTTTTTCTTGTTCTTTTTCTTGATCATTTGTCACTAACTCTATATGCTTCTTCCTTGGTGCATGTATATATAGTCTTTAGGGAAAAGATCCGTTGTAGAAGACTTTGACTTCGTTATGCAATGAAAAGCATGCAAACTATCCTTTTAGAGAGGTCAGGTGCGACAGCTTTTAGACTTGCACTAAAATGGAAGGTGCAGGACTGCGCTGGCGGTTTGCTTTTTTGAACATTCTTCATTTGTCTCGGTAGCTTGATAAGTTGACTTGCTTTATCTATTCTGCTACGCTTTTGCACTGGAATGATTTTGATGTTATTTAATGCTTCAAACAATTTGAACGTTAGATCACATAAGTAGTAATATGTTAGTTTCGAGGAAGACTAGCATAAATCAAATTGACGTTCAAAATAAAAACTTAGCCGTTTGAATATTTGATGGTGGAGGCTTGTATTTGATATATAAGTTTATTCATCGGACGATCGCCTCCAGTTTGTTCATTGGACGGTCCTCTTTGGCGAGTCTTCTAGACGGTCTTCTTTAACATGTCTACTGGACAGTCTTTAACACGTCTACTGGATGACACGTCTACTGGACGATCTTTAACATGTCTACTGGACGGTCTTCTTAGTTGTGACAAGGTTAGTCTTTAAGCACAAACTTGAACATTAATAAGCTTGTTATCTTTAAAACATTGAGGGTTTAGACACTTCTACGTCTTTGGTTCCAACAATCTCCCCCTTTTTGATGATGACAAACCTTATTAATTTTTAAGTTTTTTTGCTAGAAAATAAAGGAACGCATAAATGAGTTTTCGAAAAACTTACTATGCTCCCCCTGAGTCGGATATTCCAAGTTTTGTATACTTAAGACACAAGATATCAACTTAAATCCATATCGAATAACATACCAAGTATCAAGCATATTATATATAACAGATATAGGATTTAATATAAGCAGAGCAACACTTGAAGTATAACAGATCAACTATGTATTTTATTTAATTGTACAGAGCATAAATTTGACAAGAACAGATGCAAAAAAAATGTGACAAAGGCAAAAACAAAAACATAAAACATAATGCTTTTTCCCCCTTTGTCATTAGCAAAAAGCAGACAAAAAGAAAAGGGAGTTGTCATCACGGTCACTGTGGTGGTGGCGGAGGAAGAGGTGGGGAAGGGTGAGAGGGATGTAGAAGGGCTTGTTGGTTTTGGAGAATTTGGTGAAGAAGAGTGAAGATAGGTTGAAGTTGGGTGGCAACGTATTGTTGAACAGTGGGGTCAACAGGAGGGATGGGTGAAGGGGCGAAAGTAGAGACAGGGAGGCATGCGGAGGTTTGGAAGCCAAGAGTAGGCGGTGGTAGAGGTGGAGGTATAGGTGATGGTGGTTGAGAAGGTGGAAGAGCTTCAGAGGGGAGGGGGGAGGTACTTTAAGTCTCGCACTGCGAGTTGGTAAGGACGAGGAGAGGTCCAAGGGTAAGGCGGTTGGAAGTTGTTGGTGTGAGTAAGGGTAGCAATCATAGTGTATAGGATGGAAGTTTCTATACCAAGGAGTGGACGCTCATTCGGTGGACGAACAAAGGCAGCTGAAGTGTCCGAAAAGTGAAAGACACGAGCTGGACGCTGTGTGAATTCACAGTATGGTGCAGTTGGGATATCGGCCTTGTCGTCTGCTGAAATGCCACTACTGGACACTTCTTGTTCGCATAGGAACATATGTTGATGCCAAAAACGTTCAGCATTGGCCTCGTCCATGTCTGTATGAAGACGCTGAGCTAGAAACCATTCACGGGAATGCGTTGGATGTTATTGAAATGCAGCTCGGGATGGTAAAGGCAAGGATGGTGCCTTGGTCAGAATTTTCTTCTTTTTGCGGTTGTTATCGATGATTGGCAGTCTTGGGCAGACGCGATCTGGTTAGATGCGGATGGATATGGAAGGTCGGATGTGTTAGGATGGGGGAATGAACAGTTGATACTTCAAAGTCACCAAACCTTTGAGAGTGTTGCAGAACATATGCTCAAAGGTAGATGGAAAGAATCCATCTTCTTCCGGATCTATAGGCCAAAACTTCAAATTTGCAGGCCTTAGATGAATGATTCGCTTGTCCTCTGGTCTTCTTTGTTGTAGAGCTTTCTCGGTGTCTTTGACTGGAGGTACTTTGTGTTGAAGTACTCCAGGAGAATGAGCATTAAGGCGTCAAGCTCGTATAACTCTAGGGTGCCTCCGTCTGATAAACCGCCTGAGCGGCAAGTGTTCAATAGCTTTAGGAGGTAGTGCAAGATATTCTTCCGAAGGTTGATGGACATAGTTGTCCATGTACTTCTCCATATCGATGGGAGAGTAGTCAAAATTGAAGTCTGGCTTAGGGAGTTCTGGACGCAAGATGATAGCATTGTCGTCCAGGAGGTTTTGAGAATTGCCTTCAACAAAGAGTAGGGGCCATTTCTATTTGGTTTGCTCCAAGGTTTTTGAGGAATGGGTAGGGAAGGGAATGATGGTTGAGGAGGAAGGTGATTTAGGAGGTTTAATGGAGAGATAAGATTTTGAGATACTGGGGGTAGGGATGGTACAGGTATAACCTTCATCACCAGGTAGCAACATGTTTGGTTTAGGTGTGGCTTGTGTTTCGGGTTGTGTTTGGGTAGGAGGTTCATAAGGTTCAATAATGATAGATTCAACAAAATCACTAACAAGTGCATCAGCAACAGCAGGAGAAGAAAGCTTACTTTTCTTGGGCTGTGCTTCCCCTGGCAGTGTGTCTGCTGGTCGTTTGGGTGAGGCAGATGGTTGTGATTGTGGTTGAGCAGGAACATCAACCATGGCAGCTTTCTGCTTCTTGACAAGCTTACCAATTGGCTCATCGTCTTCGTCGTCAAAGGCGACGATCAACCGTCTCTTAGCAGGGATTATTGTTGGAGCAAGAGAAGGAGCAGAGGCAGCGATAGAAACAACTACAAGTGGAGCAAACGGAGCTGAAGGTTGTTGGGTCTTGGACCTTGTAGCTCTGGTCGCTTGCACCTTGGACGACCTCCTTCTGGTGGACGGTCTGGCAGCAATTGGATTCTCAAATAGTACCTCGTTGTCCATCGGTGTAGAATGCTGGACGATTGGCGCTACTGTCTGTAGAGGTGCCATCTCAACAACTTCTTCTTTGACGTCCACTAATTTAGACGTCATCTGTGCAACATTGTTGCGTCCAAATAGCAATTGAGTGAATCTATGGCCACCACCCAGAATCTGAATCTGGTTTTGCTCTCCAAGAGATAGAGCAAAAAAAGCATGAAATACTTGCTGTTGCTAGAAGATTCTGTTAAAGAGAGCGGCGTAGGTGATCTGGTCGCGCTCTCCGGTGCCTCGCATGGTCCTAAAGATGTTGCTCAGGATAAGGCGCGGCAGGTTGAACTGTTGACCAGTGATCATGTGGAACAACGCGAATCGGTGCAGGAAGGTAACGTTATCCTTAGATCCAGCCTTGTGAAGAATTCCCTTGTTCAGAAACTGCTGGAATATCTTTTCTTCTTTTGTCAGTTTGCTGTACTCGACTAGGCCTTGTCCTTCGGGACCCATTAGTGCAGCATCAACCGTGTCATGTCCTACAAAACTATCTTCCTAACCGTTTTTGATGTAGGACCCAGCCCGCTCACAGCCAATGGCTTGGGCAACAGAGCCTAGGTCTAGTGTGACCTTAACTCCCAAAGCAGTTCCAGTGATGTCTGTCTTTGAGAAAACAACAGATTTCCAGAACTGTCGGATGAGTTCTGGGTATATGATCTCATTCAAGTGGAAGTAGTTGAGAATTCCACATCTGAGCAAGTTATCCTTTACATTCACACCCATGTCATCCAAAGCTTGGATATCGAAACGGCTTTCGATAAGAACAACAGCCTTGTCTAGGCTTTCCACATGAGTCACAGCCTTTGCAGCAGGACCAACCTTTTCAATTGCCATATCTGAGAGCTTGAAAGATTGTTAGGGTTTGAGAAGTTAAGAGAGTTCAGGTGGATTTGAGAAGAGGTGAGTGTTTGGTTTAGGTTCGAGTGTATATAAACCGAAGAGTTTTGCTTTTGGCGGTTCTTTCAATTTCGAAGAGAGAGGTGATGTGTAATAAATGCTGGGTTAGGCGCTTACATTTCTCGATGTTGGTTATACGGCACATGAGTGACTCAGACTGGAAAAAGGCATTTATTTCAAATCACTTTTAGAGAAATCATAATTAGATATGGATAAAGATTTTTATGCACACATAAATGTAAGTTGTTATGGAATGCGAAAAGCTATGCAAATGGACGGTGAAATATTGAACACTATGAAAACATAGGACGCTACAAGACCTTGGACGGTCAAGGCATGTTGAATAAAACTATTCACTTATAAATTCTATACTTAGAAGATCTCGAATATGGATGAGTTTATCTTCAGGAAGGGGTTTTGTAAATATATCTGCCAATTGATTTTTAGTGTTAATAAACTGAATATCGACAACTCCTTTCTGAACATAATATCTTATAAAATGATGTTTTATTTCAATGTGCTTTGCCTTAGAATGCAAGATGGGATTTTTTGACAAATTTATAGCAGTGTTATCATAAAAGATAGGAATGTTACTATCGTAGATACTGTATTCTTCTAACTGGTGCTTGATCCATAAAAGTTGTGAGCAACAGGACGCAACTGAGACATACTCTGCTTCCGCTGTGGACAGGGCAATCGTCCTTTGTCTTTTGCTCGTCCAGGAGACTAGATTCCCACAAATGAAGTGACATCCTCTATTGGTGCTTTTGCATTCTACTCTATCTCCCACATAGTCAGCATTGTAATATCCCACTAACCTGTATTCTTTGTTTGACTTAAAACATAAACCAAGATTAGTGGTTCTTTTTAAGTATCTAGAGATTCTCTTAACTGCTGTTAGATGAGTTTCTCTAGGATCAGACTGAAAGCGAGCACATAGACATACACTGAACATGATGTTAGGTCTGGACACTGTGAGATATAAAAGGGATCCAATCATACCTCGATATGTAGATTGACCTACCCTTTTAGAAGTGTCGTCCAGGCTAAGTACTGATGATGGATGCATGGGTGTACTCATTTCCTTTGCATCCTCCATCTTATACTTTTTGAGAAGTTCGTTGACATACTTTGTTTGATGTATGAATATGCCATTTCCAGTATGCTTTACTTGCAATCCTAGGAAGAATTTTAATTCTCCCATCATACTCATCTCAAATTCTGCTGTCATGATCTTAGAAAAATCCTTGCATAAAGCGTCATTATTAACACCAAATATAATATCGTCTACATATATTTGTGCAATAATAAAATGTGATTTGACGTCTTTGCGAAAGAGAGTGTTGTTTACTTTTCCTTTAGTAAAACCATTTTCTAAAAGGAAGGAACTTAGCTTTTCATACCAAGCTCTTGGAGCTTGTTTAAGTCCATACAAAGCCTTTTTGAGTTTGAAAACATATTTTGGAAAAGTATCACACTCAAAACTAGGAGGTTGTTTCACATAGACTTCCTCGTTTATTATGCCATTTAAGAATGCACTTTTTACATCCATTTGATAGAGCTTCATATTACTATAAGCAGCAAATGAAAGTAAGATGTGAATGGCTTCTAATCTAGCTACTGGTGCAAGGGTTTCGGTAAAGTCTATACCTTCTTGTTGAGAGTAGCCTTGAGCTACAAGTCTTGCTTTATTTCTTACCACTTTGCTAGCTTCGTCAAGCTTGTTGCGGAATACCCACTTTGTTCCAATGATAGACTTGTCCTTGGGTGTAGGAACTAGCATCCAAACATCATTCTATTCAAACTGATTTAGTTCGTCCTTCATGGCACTGATCCAGCCATTGTCCAGGAGAGCTTCGTCCACTGTCTTTGGTTCCTATTGAGAAACCAAGGCAGTTTGAGCTTGCTCCTTGAAGGTCGATCTTGTCCTGACATGATCTTGAACGTTTCCAAGAATTTGATTATCTGGATGATAGGTCTTCATTTGCCAAGAACGTCCAGTTGGTTCCTTTTCTTCTACTTTTGGATCGTCCATCTGATCTCTGGACGCTGAAGGTCTGACATCTTCCAACTTCATATCTGCAAATGAATTGTCTAGCTCTGATATTTCATTATCAAGCTTATTGTCATTGAACTTAACGTGGATGGCTTCTTCAACTGTTAAGGTTCTAGAGTTGTAAACTCTATAAGCCCTGGATGTTTCAGAATAGCTTAACAGTATTCCATCATCACACTTCGAATCAAACTTACCAAGATTGTCCTTAGTGCTTAGAATGAAACATTGACATCCAAAGGGATGAAGATATGATATGTTGGGCTTTCGTCCTTTCCACAATTCATAGGGAGTCTTTTTCAAAATAGGTCTTATATAAATTCTATTTTGTAAATAACATGCAGTGTTTACGGCTTCAGCCCAGAAGTGCTTAGGAGTTGAGTTATCATTTAGCATGGTTCTAGCCATTTCTTGCAATGACCTGTTCTTTCTCTTTACCACACCATTTTGTTGTGGTGTTTGTGGTACATAGAAGTTGTGGAGAATTCTGTTCTCCTCACAGAACCCTTGAAAACTTTCGTTTTCAAACTCCCCTCCATGATCACTTCTAATTGAAGCTATACAAACACCTTTTTCATTTTGTATCCTTTTGCAAAATATAGAAAAGATTTTATAAGACTCATCCTTGTGTTTTAAGAACATAACCCATGTCCATCTAGAGTAGTCGTCCACTAAGACTAGTCCATATCATTTTCCGCTCAGGGAGACTATTCTAGTTGGACCAAACAAGTCAATATGTAATAGCTCAAGAGGTCTAGTTATGAAAACAATATTTTTTGATTCAAAAGTGCTTTTTACTTGTTTCCCTTTTTGACATGCATCACAGAGAACATCAGACTTGTAAGCAAGATTTGGAAGTCCTCTTACGAGGTTATGCTTATTTAGCTTTGAGATTAATCTCAAGCTTGCATGTCTAAGCTTCTTGTGCCAAGTCCATTGATTTTCTTTGATGGATACTAAACACGATACATTTTGATTTGTGAGGTCAACTAGATCAATCTTATAAAGATTGCTTTGCCTCTTAGCAGAGAATAATATGGATCCATCTAGATTCTTGACAGTACATTTGTCTTTGTCAAAGGAGACATTGTGTTCACTGTCACATAATTGACTTATACTGAGTAAATTATGTCTGAGACCTTCAACATATAAAACATTTTCAATAGAAGGGAAGGAATGCTTACCAATTGTTCCTATACTTGTGATCTTTCCCTTCTGGTTTCCTCCAAAGGTGACCCATCCACCATTCTTGGGTTGTAGGCTTTGGAACATACACCTTTCTCCCATCACGTGTCGTGAGCAACCACTGTCCAGGTACCATGACTGGGGTCTTCTTTCAGTTGTCAAGCAAATCTACAACAAGTATTATCATAGACTTAGGTACCAAAATGGACTTGGGTCCTTTTTTGTTAGTTCTGAAGGCATTGGACGCCTTCTTTGTTGGATGATATCTACATTTTGTTGATTCATGCCCATTCTTTCCACATATTTTACATAAGGTTATGTTTTTACTAGGTTTGTAGTTTTCTTCCTTAACATAACCAAGTCCAGATTTGTCATGAGGATTTCTTTTATATGATAGAATTTTATCTAGATTCTCAGTTCCACTGACAAATTTAGACAAACTTTCTTTCAGATAAGTAACTTCTTTTGAAGTTCTAAGACTTCATGAAAAGATGTCTCTTTTGAAATGTTCTTTGTTTTTAAAAGAGTTCATATTGTCTTACGAGTAAACTCAATTTGGACCTCTTTACTTGTGAGGTGCCCTCGTAGGTAAGAGCGAGGGTGTCCCACATTTTCTTGGCACTTTTTAGACTATGTACCTTTTCATATTCAGATTCAGATAAGGCACACATCATAGCATTTCTAGCCTTTGAGTTTAGAAGATACCTCTGTTTGTGAGATTCTGTCCATTGACTTCTTGGAAGCTCTACTCCATCATGGTCAAGGGGCAGGTAGTCGCCAGTTTCTACTACGTCCCACATGTCTATGTGATATACATCAAAGAATGCTATTATTCTTTGCTTCTAGTAATCGTAGTTCTGACCTTTAAAAAGAGGCGGTCTGTTAGCGGCTTGTTCTTTGTTTTCCATGAGTGGTCAAGATCGTTTTTACCCCTACAGTGTTAGATGCTCAACCCCAAGAGGCCGAGTTTTGATACCAATTGAAATAGAAAAAGCGCACAAGAAGGGGGGGTTGAATTGTGCGTTTAAAAACATTTTTGAAACAAGTAAATTAGTTGAAAATGTTTTTAAGTTTAAGGATAGAGAGAAAAGAACATAGAAAGTTTTATATTGGTTCACTCAACCTGAGCTACATCCAATCCCTTCACCCAGTAGGTATTCACTAACCAACCTTAGGTTCCAAGTATTATTCGCGACCTCTTCAGGCTTTACAACGCAATCGCCCTAGATTGCTTAACCCAAGTATTCTTTTACACTAAGCCTCTCCAGGCTTTCACAACACAACAAGTGTTTATACAAAAGATATCAACTCATGTAGTGAGGATTTGAAAGATTAGGCTCAAGAACGCTCTGAAAATCTTTACACGATTTTTGCTATCGTCCACTGGACGCTTCTATCAGAATATTGCTAATATTTTTTTTTCTTGTTCTTTTTCTTGATCGTTTGTCACTAACTCTATATGCTTCTTCCTTGGTGCATGTATATATAGTCTTCAGGGAAAAGATCCGTTGTAGAATACTTTGACTTCGTTATGCAATGAAAAGCGTGCAAACTATTCTTTCAAAGAGGTCAGGCGCGGCAGCTTTTAGACTTGCACTAAAATGGAAGGTGCAGGACTGCGCTGGCGGTCTGCTTTTTTGAACATTCTTCATTTGTCTCGGAAGCTTGATAAGTTGACTTGCTTTATCTATTCTGCTGCGCTTTTGCATTAGAATGATTTTGATGTATTTAATGCTTTAAATAATTTGAACGTTAGATCACAGAAGTAGTAATATGTTAGTTTCGAGGAAGACTAGCATAAATCAAATTGACGTTCAAAATAAAAACTTAGCCGTTTGAATATTTGATGGTAGAGGCTTGTATTTGATATATAAGTTTTTTCATCGGACGGTCGTCTTCAGTTTGTTCACTGGACGGTCCTCTTTAGCGAGTCTTCTGGAAAGTCTTCTTTAACACGTCTACTGGACGATCTTTTTAGCTGTGACAAGATTAGTCTTTAAGCACAAACTTGAACATTAATAAGCTTGTTATCTTCAAAACATTGAGGGTTTAAATGCTTCTATGTCTTTGATTCCAACATGTTTCTTACCACTTTTTCTGCCTTGTCTAGCTTGTTGCGAAAGACCCATTTTGTTCCTATTATAGATTTGTCTATAGGTAAAGGAACTAGCTTCCAGATGTCATTTCTTTCAAATTGACTCAGTTCTTCCTTCATGGCATTGATCCAACTTTGTCCAAGAGAGCTTTGTCTATTGTCTTTGGTTCCATCTGGGAAATCAATGCAGTTTGAGCTTGCTCCTTGAAGGTTGATCTTGTCCTAACATGATCACGTACACTTCCAAGGATTTGATCTTCTAGATGGTATGTCTTCATATGCCATTGTCATCTAGATGCTTCCTCTTGTTCTTTCTTTGGATTGTCCAACTAGATTCTAGACACTGGTTGCTTGGTGTCGTCCTACTTCATATCTACAAAAGATTCGTCCAGCTCGGATAGTTCTCTATCAGGTTTATTGTCATTGAACTTAACATGAATGACTTCTTTAAATGTTAGGTTTCTATAGTTATAAACTCTATATGTCTTGGACGTTTCAGAATAGCCTAACAATATTCTATCATCACACTTAGAATCAAACTTTTCAAGATTGTCCTTAGTGTTTAGAATAGAACATTGACATCCAAAAGGATGAAGATATGATATGTTGGGTTTTCGTCCTTTCCACAATTCATAAGTAGTCTTTTTTAGAATAAGTCTAATATATAGTCTATTTTGTAAATAACATATCGTGTTTACAGCTTCAGCCCATTAGTGTTTAGGAGTAGAGTTATCATTAAGCATAGTTCTAGTCATTTCTTGTAATGACATATTCTTTCTCTCTACCGCACTATTTTGTTGAGGTATACGTGGTACACAGAAGTTGTGGAGAATTTCGTTCTCCTCACAGAACTTTTGTTTTCGAACTCTCCTCCATGCTCACTTCTGATAGAGGCTATGCAAACACCTTTTTCGTTTTGAATCGTTTTGCAGAATATAGAAAAGACTTTGTAAGACTCATCTTTGTGTTTTAGGAACATAATTCATGTCCATCTAGTATAGTCATATACTACAACTAACCCATATCATTTTCCACTAAGAGAAGCTGTTCTAGTAGGCCTAAACAAATCAATATGTAGAAGTTTAAGTGGTCTAGTAGTGGAAACAATATTTTTTGAATCAAAAGAGCTTTTCACTTGTTTTCCTTTTTGACATGCATCACAGAGAACATTAGATTTGTATACAAGATTTGAAAGTTCTCTTACAAGGTTATGCTTGTTTAGCTTTGAGATTAATCTTAAGCTTTCATGTCCAAGTTTCTTGTGCCAAATCCATTGATTCTCGTTGATGGAAACTAGACATGAAAAATTTTGATTTGTAAGGTCATTTAAGTCAATCTTATACATATTACTTTGCCTTTTAGCAGAAAATAATATAGACCCACCCAAGTTTTTAACTGTACATTCATCTTTGTCAAAGGAGACATTGTATCCACTATCACATAATTGACTTGTGCTCAGCAAATTGTGTCTAAGTCCTTCAACATATAAAACATTATCAATAGAAGAAAAAGGGTGTTTACTGATTTTACCTATTCTCGTAATTTGATGCGCTAAAAATACGCTCAAGGACAAGCGTACCCTTATTGTAATAGTAACAAAAGGATGTGAGTCCTGATATCGAACCCAAAGGACTACATGGCAGTTACTAGTTTTCAGAGATTCTATATTGTTTAGGTGAAATCAAATAGGTAGTAGATTAATTCAATAATAATAAACGTGTAATAGGAATTGCAAAACAAGTAGTGGCAAGTTGAGAAAAATTTAGAGAAAAATAGGCTTAGGGTTGTGGTTTCCTTCGTGCTCTTAAGTTTCTTCATATCTAATTCTAATTGAACCTCTTACTATTCATCAATTACCAATATTCCCCTACGAATTTTATTGTCAATTGTTGGTCATAAATTGCAATAGTCATTTCTAAGTTAATTTCCTAATTGATCATGTGAGATATTAAAACTCTAGGAAGGCATGAGGAATAAAAGGGGGGGGGGGGGGATTAAATTAATTATTTAATCCAATTGGAAATTAGGAATGAAGGTTGATCATACGACAAAACCTAATTCGATTACCCTACATGTCTACCCATTAATTGCGGTACGGTCGCCATTCAATTAATCGATTCGAAGCATACAAGGGATGATCAATTCCAAGTAAGAAAATAAAAACAATAGTGTAACATCCCGGGTGCTGACGAGGGTGGGGAGTGATCGCCGGTGCGAAAGAGATGAGGCATGGACAATGAGCGGCTCCTGGCAGGCTTCTAGCGGGAGGGGTACATGAATGAATCGAATACACACCCGAACGAGAGGGATCTAGAGGCTGTACAGGTATGGGACTGTACAGTTGAGGATAGCTTAAAGGAATTAATAAGTGTTACCTATACTAACAAGATGCATCTACTTTTCGGTAGCCCATCACTTAAGAACTCCATAGTTAAGCGTGCTTGACTTGGAGCAATTTAAGGATGGGTGACCTCTTGGGAAGTTTCCCGGGAAGCGTGTGAGTGAGGACAAAGTACGCTGAAAAGTCTTGTGTTGGTTTGTGGGGACAGTCACAGATCCTGCAAGTGGTCGGGTGTTACAAATAGAGCAATCTAATTGACTGAATAGAAATAAGAATTCAATTAAAATTAAACATTTAGGGGTTCCAAACACTAAGTCCACCACAACCCTAACAAGAAATTTAGCTACTCATGGCAAGAAGAGATATCAATAATTTCAAAGAAATACATCAAAGGAAAGAGAAGAAGAAATCTTTTACAAGAAAAGGTTTTTCCCCAGTTTCTAATTTTGAGTATCCTATTGCCTTCCAAGAATCCTTCTCCAAAAGCCAAAGACAAAAAAAAAAAAAAAGAATTGAGAAAAGAATAAAGATAAGATAGAGATTCTCTATTGTACTTTGCTCATTGCTATTTGTAATACAATTTCAGAATTTTGGAGTAGAAGGCTTAACCTCGGTCCATTCCATACAATCTAGGCCCATTAAAAATTAAAATAAAATTAAAACTTAGACCTCAGATCTGCCCAGCGAGGTTGGAAACCCGCTGGGCGATTTTTCGGAATTCGCTTCACCTTGACACCGGGTAGGTTATCCAACCTGCCGGGTGGAATACCTCTGGGGCAAGTCTTGCTGGGCGGGTGCAACCTTGTGTGCACTCCATTTTGTATTTCAAGTCTCCTTTTTGGCCTATTCTTGTGCTTATAGGCTTTTTTTTAAGTCCACTTTGATAAGTATAATACTCCTTTATATCTGTGAACTATATTTCTTTTCTTTGCTCAACTAACTTCCTACATAAAATTCAACAAATTAAGGCAATTTATGTAATCTTAAATAACAAGTTTAGAAACACACATCACATGAAATCTTTCATTAATGGTTTATTTTCTCACAAATTCCCAATGAGCTAATGCAAAAATCATGTGAACTTGCTCTATAAATCTACATAAATATAGATTTATCACAACCCCAAACTTAAGATTTTGCTTGTCCTCAAGTAAGAAATAATTTGCACAAAAGGGGTCGAGCATATCCTTCAGCCTCAATTCAAATACAATTTCAATCAATCACAATTAATAGTTGCCCTTTCTTTCAGAACAGTCTCACACATATATTTAGTCAACTCAGTCTTAAGAGTCACAATTACCTCTAAAAATAAAACAAGTTAACACAAGATAGTAAATCCTCTGTCTGCACTCTCTACTTGCTTTACTCTCCTCAGGATTAAGTGTTTTCACTCAACTCACCAAAATTTGGGTTCTATTTACACTCAACATCATCACATATTATTCCTACCATATGCTTGACAAGAATCTAAAATCAATATTACAAAACAAGTACACACACTCAAAAGGTCTTTCTAGGTTGTAATGGGGCTAGAGTCATCGGTGGGTAAAAATATTTAGAACTAGGCTAAGCAATTAAAATTAAGGGACTATCATAGCCATGATCATAGTCATTTCATCACTATGATTCATTCCTTGACATTAATATTTTGTGCTTGCCAAGTGTTCAACCCCATTTATTTACAGTAACAGAAAATATAAACATAAAGAAAATTGTACTTTTCTTCTTCTTCTTTTTTGTCTTCAATTTTTTTTTTAACTATACAGATTTGTAAGAAGAAAAGTTTAATGTTACTGTACCCTACCCCAAACTTAAGTTGTTGCTTGTCCTCAAACAACCCCAAACTTAGAATTCAGCCACAAGTAGCATGTAAGAGCAGATCCCTTAATTCCAATCAAGAGGGACAAAATTATTTTTCACTTTTAGGCTTGTAAAGAGGTAATTTAAAGAACAAACGGAATAAGACTCAAGGGGGTTAGCAAAGGGTAATTATGCAGGGTGGCTAAAATTTGGCCCTAGCTCAAAAAGAAGAAATGTGCCTCTATCATATGTGTGTGGATAAATCAAGCAACAAAAATAAGAATCAAGCCAAGTTCTGAAACAAATAACATGCAAAGAAGAAAGCACACTGAATAAAATTATCTGTTTAGGCTCAATTCTCACATAGGGATAAGAGTAAAGAAACCACAAAGCCCAGGCAAATTCAAGGCTAACAGGTGTTAACAGGCAATACTCTAAAAGGTCATGTGTATCAAATTGTGAGTGGCGTATAAAGTGGAGTGACAACTAAATTTATAAAGCATACAGTAGCAGGCAACAGTCAATAGTGATGATAAAATAAGAGATGAAACAAAGGCGTCACATAGTCATCACATGAACACATAGAAAATGGTTCAATACAACAGACCTATAGACATGAAAAAAAAAAAACAGTGACAAAATAAAAATAAGAAAAAGACGAACACAACCTCAAATGTAGACAATTAGAGTAAAGGGAAAAGAAATTTATACCTTTAAAGGAGAAATAAAACACTTGGAGATGTGGGTTGAAGAAGAAATTAAGAAAAGAGCAAGAGTTAGGTAGAAAAGGTTGAAAGAAAAGTAAAAAAATTTATTTATTTATTTATTTTTGGTGAGAAACCCGCTCGGCGTGGTCATCTGGCCGCCCGGCGGCTTTTTTTTTGGCTCGCAGCCGCCCAGCAGGCCTATGAATTGTTCACTATCGGCGCATGTCCGCCCAGCGGAAAGTGTCGCTCGCCTGGCGCCAAAGCGGTCAACATTTTTCGAAAAACTTTTCACCCAGCAGCTTACAAACCCGCCCGGCGCCATAGCGGATTTCTTTTTCCGAAAAACATTTCGCCCTACGGCCAGACGGGTTCGCCCAGTGACTACGCGAAAGTTTTTTTTTTTAATATATAAAATTACTAAATCAGAAGATAAAATAAAATAAGTAAAAGAATAATTAAAAAGGAATACCTACAGGTTGTCTCCTGGAAGTGCTTGTTTAACGTTGCGAGCCTAATAGAACCTAAAAGTATCAACTCTTGAGAAGAGTGATGTATTTCACCTGGAGCAAACCTTCCTCATAGTGCTTAACTTGGTGCCCATTTACTTTAAAGGTGGTGCCATACTCCTTGGTCACTTCCACCACACTATAAGAAAACACTTGGTTCACTACAAATGGTCCATACCACCTAGACCGCAATTTACCTGGGAAAAGGCGCAGGCACAAGTTATAAATAAGAACTTTTTCTCCCCCATAGAACTTGCGACTTTGTATGTGCCTATCATGCCACCTTTTAGTCCTCTCCTTATACAGCTTAGCATTTTCATAAGCTTTAAAACGAAGCTCATCCATCTCATTCAGCTGTAGCAGCCTATTTTTACTTACAAGCTTAGAATCAAAGTTAAAAAACTTAAGGGCCCAAAGTGCCCTGTGTTCTAGCTCAACAGGAAAATGACAGTTTTTTCCAAAGGCTAATCTATAAGGAGACATGCCAATGGGAGTTTTAAATGCAATTCTATAAGCCTAGAGCGTATTATCCAATTTTAAAAACCAATTTTTTCTGGATGCACTCACAGTCTTTTCTAAAATTCTTTTCAACTCCCTGTTAGAGATTTCCACCTACCCACTGGTTTGTGGGTGATAGGGAGTAACCACCTTATGTATCACATCATATTTGCTCAAAAGATTGTCAAATTGCTTATTGCAAAAGTGTGTGCCACCATCATTAATAATTGCTTGGGGTGTGCCAAAACAGATAAAAATATATTTTTTTAAGAATTTTACAACACTCCGAGCATCATTAGTGGGACGGGTTACAGCTTCCACCCACTTAGAAACATAGTCCACAGCAACCAGAATGTACTCATTAGTAAAAGATTTGGGGAAAAGACCCATGAAGTCTATTCCCCACACATTAAACAAATCACAGACAAGCATGTTATTTTGGGGCATCTTATGACGCTTAGAAATATTTCCAACTCTTTGGCAGCTATCACAGGCCCTTACAAAATTATGAGAATCTTTGAAAATAGTGGGCCAATAAAAACCACACTGCAATACTTTGTAGACAGTTCTAGTTGGCCCAAAGTGGCCTCCAGCTTCCTTAGAGTGACAATGAGTAAGGATAGAATTTACCTCATCAAAAGGAACACAATGTCTTACCATGCCATCCCCACATACCTTGAACAAGTATGGGTCATCCTAGAAGTAATGCTTCACATCAGAGAGCAGTTTCTTTTTCTCCTAGTAGGTGTAGTTTTCTGGAAAGACCTTGCAAGCAAGGTAATTCACTATATTTGCATACCATGGAGAGGGAAAGATGTGAGAAACAGCTAGGAGTCGTTCATCAGGAAATGACTCATTTATCTCTCCCTTATCGGCAGGCTGTATCACACTGTCGTCTAGGCAGAATAGGTGGTCTGCCACCAAATTCTTTGAACCCTTCTTATCCCGGATCTCTAACTCAAACTCCTGAAGAAGGAGTATCCATTTGATCAACTAGGGTTTAGCATCCTATTTATTCAATAAAAATCTAATAGTAGAGTGGTCAATGTAAAAAATAACTTTAGACATAATTAAATAATGCCTAAATTAATCAAAAGCAAACACTACTGCTAGCATCTCTTTTTCTGTGATGATGTAATTTTTCTGGGCTTCATCCAAAGTACGACTGGCATAATATATGGTGTGGAACACCTTATCTTTTCTTTGGCCCAAAACTGCCCCCACAGCAGTGTCACTGACATCACACATTAGCTCAAAAGATAAAGACTAGTTGGGGGCAACCACCACAGGAGCACTAATAAGTCTCTCCTTTAGTAAGTTGAATGCCCTTAGGCACTCTTCAGAGAATTCAAAAGTGGCCTCTTTGGCCAGGAGGTCTGTCATGGGTTTTACAATTTTAGAAAAATCTTTTACAAACCTCTTGTAAAAACTTGCATGTCCTAAAAAACTTCTAATCGCCTTCACAGAATTGGGCGGAGGTAATTTTGCAATCACTTCTACCTTGGCAAGATCAACCTCAATGCCTCTAGGAGACACCTTATGCCCTAATACGATGCACTCTTGCACCATGAATTGACATTTTTTCCCAATTTAACATCAAATTGGTGCCCTGCACCTTTTTAGAACCAAATTTAGATTACTCAAGCATTTATCAAAAGAGGAACCAAACACAGAAAAATCATCCATAAATATTTCTATGCAATTCTCAATTAAATCAGAAAATATTGCCATCATGCATCTTTGAAAGGTGGTAGGAGCATTACATAACCCAAAAGACATCCTCTTATATGCAAAAGTACTATATGGGCAAATAAAAGTGGTTTTTTCTTGATCTTGAGGTGCCAATGATATTTGCATATAACCAGAATACCCATCCAAACAGCAGTAACATGCATGTCTCGCTAATTTTTCTAACATTTGATCAATGAAGGGGAGAGGGAAATGGTCTTTCTGGGTGGCTTCATTTAACTTCCTATAGTCAATGCACATCTGCCACTCGGTGGTTTTTCTTACCGCAATTAATTCCTTCTTCTCATTCTCCATGACCATAGTACCTCCTTTCTTAGGGACACATTGGACTGGACTTACCCATTTGCTATCAGAGATAGGAAAAATAATGTCTGCATCCAGCAACTTTATCACCTCTCCTTTGACTACCTCCATCATGTTGGGATTCATAGGACGCTGAGATAGTGCTCGAGGCTCAAGTCCTCCTCCATGTATATCCTATGGGTGCACACTGTAGGACAAATGCCCTTGATATCATGGATCGTCCACCCAAATGCTTCTTTGTTGTCTCTCAAAACTCGCAACAATTTTTCCTCTGTGGTATCAGATAATCCTTTTCTGGCTCAGAAATCACAATACCTTTTTCTCTTTGTTCAGCATGACTCTCCTCAGTGAGAATCTCATCTCTTGTCTGTGGTGGTTCTTGCTTCTCTTTTTTGGTTGGCCCCTCCAATTCTTTCTTGCTCCTAAGAGTAATGGCCTTCACATCTTCTTTTGGGTTGGGCTTAGTTTGAGAGGGTAAAGAACCTTGAGCCCTTTGAGATAACAGATTAGTCAAGTTTGCTATCTATGTCTCCAAAGACTTGAACTGGTCATCAGTCTTGGCCATATATTGCGTCATGGTGTCCTGCAGGCTGGGCCTCCTCTTTTCCTACATTGGTCCCTGGTTTTGCAAGTGTGGGGGTCTGTAGATATTCTGATTGAGATTTTGTCCTTTTGTTGTCCACCCCATGAGAAGTTAGGGTGGTTCCTCCATGCTAGGTTGTAAGTGGAGTAGGGATCTCCTTGGTTTTTATTTCAATTGCCTACATAATTAGCTTCCTCCATGGCCTCAGCAAAGAAATTGCTCATCTGATAGTCTTTTCCTTCATGCCCAATCACTCCACACTGATTACATACCAGAGAGAGAGGCGGTGGAGATAAGAAATGAGTCTGTGCGTGCATGATTGTCTCCAGTTGCTTAGTGATAGCATCAAGCTTATGGTCCAAAAATGTGTTGGACTTAACTTGATAAGCTCCTACAGGTCTCTTCAGAATGTGCCTGTCTCCAGAGGAAGCATGGTAATTGTTAGAGGCCATGTCTTCAATGATAGCAAAGGCCTTGTCAGGTGACTTTTTCAAAATGGTTCCTCCACAAGCTAGATCAATGCTAGTCCTATTTTGAGTGGAGTCCCACTATAGAAGATTTGAATTAATTGCCCCGTTGGGAAGCTATGGTGTGGGCTTTGCCTAAGTAAATCCTGGAACTGCTCCTAGGCCTCAAACAAGGACTCTTGTTCAAATTGGACAAAATTCATAATGTCCTTCTACTGCTTGTTGAACTTGGCTGGAGGAAAATACTTCATGAGAAACTTGTTGGTGCATTGGTCCCAAGTGGTGATGGACCCATCTGGCAATGAAGATAGCCAAGCCAATGCCTTATCTGTTAGAGAGAACGAAAACAACCCCAATCTAATAGTATCTTGGGTGACACCGTTATACTTCACGGTGTCAGTGATCCTGAGAAATTTCTTCAAGTGGCCCAGGGGATCTTTAGTAGCCAAGCCCCCAAGCTGTCTAGAACTCTGCACCATGGCAAGAAGTGCAGGCTTGAGCTCAAAATTATTTGCCTCCACCGTGGGGCGACGAATGTTGTCAGCCACCCCAATGGTAGGAGCAAAATAGTCTTGCAAGGTCCTCTGTGGTTGTTCTTGTTGTTCAACCATAATATCTTTTGTTCTCTGCTCCTACCTTAACCTGCGAGCTGTCTTTTCAACTTGAAAATCAAACTGTAAGACAGGCCTTTTAGAGCAAGTTAGCATAAACAATAGAAAAACAAAACTAGAGAAATCTTGCAGAACAGAAAATGAAGGAAAATAGAATAAAATAATTTAAAAAAATTATTAACAAAGAGTAAAATGCCTAAATCAACGAGAATCTCCTTTTTCTAATATCACACAATTAGTCCCCGATAATGACGCCAAAAACTTGACGCGCTAAAAATACGCTCAAGGGCAAGTGTACCCTTATTGTAATAGTAACAAAAGGACGTGAGTCCCGATATCGAACCCAAAGGACTAAATGGCAATTACCAGTTTTCAGAGATTCTATATTGTTTAGGTGAAATCAAATAGGTAGTAGATTAATTCAATAATAATAAACGTGTAATAGGAATTGCAAAACAAGTAGTGGCAAATAGAGAAAAATTCAAAGAAAAATAGGCTTAGGGTTGTGGTTTCCTTCGTACTCTTAAGTTTCTTCACATCTAATTCTAATTGAACCTCTTACTATTCGTCAATTACCAACATTTCTCTACGAATTTTATTGTCAATTGTTGGTCATAAATTGCAATAGTCATTTCTAAGTTAATTTCCTAATTGATCATGTGAGAAATTAAAACCCTAGGAAGGCATAAGGAATAAAAGGGGGGGGGGGGGGATTAAATTAATTATTTAATCCAATTGGAAATTAGGAATGAAGGTTGATCATACGACAAAACCTAATTCGATTACCCTACATGTCTACCCATTAATTGCGGTACAGTCGCCATTCAATTAATCGATTCGAAACATACAAAGGATGATCAATTCCAAGTAAGAAAATAAAAACAATAGAGCAATCTAATTGACTGAATAGAAACAAGAATTCAATTAAAATTAAACATTTAGGGGTTCTAAACACTAAGTACACCACAACCCTAACAAGAAATTTAGCTACTCATGGCAAGAAGAGATATCAATAATTTCAAAGAAATACATCAAAGGAAAGAGAAGAAGAAATCTTTTACAAGAAAAGGTTTTTCCCCAGTCTCTAATTCGGAGTATCCTATTGCCTTCCAAGAATCCTTCTCCAAAAGCCAAAGACAAAAAAAAAAAGAAGAATTGAGGAAAGAATAAAGATAAGACAGAGATTCTCTATTATGCTTTTCTCCTTGCTATTTGTAATACAATTTCAGAATTTTGGAATAGAAGGCTTAACCTCGGTCCATTCCATACAATCTAGGCCCATTAAAAATTAAAATAAAATTAAAACTTAGACCTCGGATTTGCCTAGCGAGGTTGGAAACCCGCTGGGCAGTTTTTCAGAATTCGCTTCGCCTTGACGTCGGGTGGGTTATCTAACTCGTGCACTCCATTTTGTGCTTCAAGTCTCCTTTTTGGCCCGTTCTTGTGCTTATAGGATTCTTTTAAGTCCACTTTGATAAGTATAATACTTCTCTATACATGTGGACCAAATTTCTTTTCTTTGCTCAACTAACTTCCTACATAAAATTCAACAAAATTAAGGCAATTTATATAATTTTAAATAACAAGCTTAGAAACACACATCACATGAAATCCTTCATTAATGGTCTATTTTCTCACAAATTTCCAATGAGCTAATGCAAAAATCATGTGAACTTGCTCTATAAATCTACATAAATATAGATTTATCATAATCTTACCTTTTTGATTTCCTTCAAAGGTGACTCATCCACCATTCTTTGGTTGGAGGCTTTAGAACATAAACTTTTCTCCTGTCATGTGTCATGAGTAGCCATCGTCTAGGTACCATGATTGGAGTTTCTTTTCTGTTGTCAAGCAAATCTGTAATAGGAATAATCATGGACTTAGGTACCCAAATGGACTTGGGTCCTTTCTTGTTAGTTCTGAAGGCATTGAACGCCTTCGTGACTAGACGATGAATGCATCGTGATGATTCATGACCGATTTTTCCACAGTATTTACAATAAGTTATAACTTTGGTTGTTCCAGAGACTTTCTTTTTAACAAAGCCAAGTCCAGACTTATCATATGGACTTCGTCTATAAGGCAAAATTTTATTTAAATTATCAGTCCCATTGACAAATTTGGATAGACTTTCCTTTAGGTGGTTTACTTCCTTCTAAAGTTCTATGGCTTCATTAGGAGGTATCACTTCTAGAACATCCTTTGCCTTTAATTTTTAATTTTCTCTCAAAATATTTTCATAATTTTCTTTAAGTAAATTAAATTCTTTTGTCATTTTGGAAAACTTCTTTTTCAAATCTTTGTAACCTCCTGAGAGAGTTGAAGAATTAGATAGCAATTCATTATATGCTTCTTGAAGGGAAAATATGTCATTAAAATTTACCTCTTCGTCTTGCTCATCCTCTGAGCTTTCTAAACTAGTCTCCGACATGAGATATAGATTAGCTTCTTCCTCTCCTTTTTTCTTCTGACAATGATAGGTCTATATCCTCCCAAGTAGCCATGAGTCCTTTCTTTTTCTCCTTTTGTAGGCTTGGACATTCAACTTTGAAGTGTCCAGGCTTCTTACATTCGAAGTAGACTAGTGGATTCTTTTCCTTGGGCTCCTTGCTAACCTTCCTTGCGAAGTTTCTAGCTTTGGACCCTCCTTTCTTTCTCCACATGGCTTGTATCTTTCTTGATATGAAAGATATCTCATCCTCATCAGAGTCATCTTCTTCGAATGCTTCTTCAGAATATTCTTCCATATTTAGGGCTTTAGATGATGATCCCTTTATTGGATGCTGGACGCTTAAGGCAATGGACTTTCCTCTTTTCCGTCCTTCATCCTGTTTTAGCTCCAACTCGTGAACTTTAAGAGTTCCAAGTAGCTCTTCCATGGAAAGTGTCGTTAAGTCATTGGACGTTCTCAACGTTGTAACTTGTGGTCTTCATTGTCTAGGCAAACTTCTTAAGATTTTGTCAATATGGTCATAGTTATCATAAGTTTTGCCTAGGGATCTCAGGTTATTTACAATGGTTTGAAATCTACCGAACATAAGTTCAATAGTTTCATTTTCTTCCATAGTAAATAATTCATATTGTCTTACAAGTAAACTTAGTTTAGACCTTTTTATTAGTGAGGTACCCTCATAAGCAAGAGCGAGAGTATCCCACATCTTTTTAGCACTTCTTAAGCTATGCACTTTTTCATATTCTGATTTAGATAATGTGCACATAATAACCTTTTGAGCTTTTGAGTTAAGTAGGTATCTTTGTTTGTGGGCTTCTGTCCACTGACCTTTAGGTAGCTCAATTTTGTTTTGGTCCAAGGGCAGATAGTTACTAGTTCCCACTACATCCCACATGTTGATGTGGTATGCGTCAAAGAATGCTATCATTCTTTGTTTCTAGTAGTCATAGTTTTGACCTTTAAAGAGCAGTCGTCTGTTTATAGCTTGTCCTTTGCTATCCATGTATGCTCAGGATCTTATTACTCCTACATTGTTAGATGCTCAACCCTAAGAGGCCGAGCTCTGATACCAATTAAAAGAGCAAAAAATGGCACAAGAACGGGGGTTGAATTATGCGTTTTGAAAATTTTTTCCATTTAATCAAAGAGGAGTTCAAAATAGTTTAAACGAAAGGATAAGGGGCAGAACAAGTACACAAAGATTTTATACTAATTCACTCAACTTGAGCTATGCCTAGTCCCTTCACCTAGAAGGTATCCACTAAACAACCTTTGGTTATACAAGTATTCTTCACGGCCTCTTCAAGCTTTACAAAGCAATTAACTTAGATTGCTTAACCACCCAAGTATTCTTTCTCACTAAGCCTCTCCAGGCTTTCACAACAGAAAACAGTTGTTTTCAAGGAATTTGACTCGCAATGTGAGGATATAAAGGTTTAAGCACAATATAGAATTACTTCAAAAAATATTCAAAGATCGTCTAATAGACGTAAGAAGGCAATTGATCGTTTTTGTTATTCGTGAGTCTCTCTCTTTTCTTCGTTCTTCTTTCTTGATATATATAGTCTTCAGAAGAAAAGAGCCGTTCAAAAAATCAGCTTCAATCTTCGAGACAAAACGCATGTATCGAGCTTTCAGAGAAGTCAAAAAGTGACTTTAGATCTTGCACTAAAATGGAAGGTGCAGGACTGTGTTGGAGAGCTACTTTTCTGATCATTCTTCTTTTGGCTTGGCAGTTTGATTAGTTGACTTCCTTTTTTGGTACCATTGTGCTTATGCACTAGAATGCATCTGTCTTTTATTAAATGCTTAGATATATGAATGTTAGATCTCTTAAAAATGTAAGGCATTAGTCTCGAGATATATATGAAAGATGCATAGACTCAACGAGTTTTTTAACTTAGATATTTACAAAAAAGCTTATGCTTGGACGAGCCTGAACTTTAAGCACTTAGTCATTGGAAAGAGAGACTTACTTTTGGACGGTCGTTATCTATGAGTCTATTGGACGCTCGTTAAAATTGGCACGTTGGATGCCACGATTTTGGATGCTGTAAAATATTTTTACAGAAAACTTTAAAACTCAATAAGTTTGTTATCTTCAAAATTGAGGGACTAGACGCTTCATACGTCTTTGGTTCTAACATGGTTCACCACCCTAATGGTGTATGAGTCCCTAAGTTTGCATATTTGTCTCTAATTTTAAATTAAAAACAAATTTAAAACTTGATTTTTTGCATCATTGCTTAGGTCATTTGGCAAACACCTAAGACCCTTCCTCTTCTATAAATAGCCCCTCCTTGCTTCAAATTTTTAGCATCTCCTCTTCCTCTCCTAAGCTAGACGAAGCTTTCCATAGCCACCACTGTCCATAAAATTTTTCTTACACCAAAGTTCTATTACTTTCCATCAAACTTTCATTCTAGGAATTGTGCACCAACAATTCTCTCCTCTTCAACAACTACCCTAGAGGTAATGGAAAGAGTGAGGTTGGTTCTAAATTATTTTCACTTTGCATATTGGTAGAAAAGGTTTTTTCCTAAACTCGTTTAGACTTACGTTTTATTATTATTATTGTTATATTGTTTGATATTAAACTTTAATTTTTGCTAAGTTATTACTCTGCTTAAATGTAGATTATTAAATTATAATTGCCAAGCTGTTAATATACTCAATTTTAGAAAATTAAAATGCAATTGCTAAGCCGTTACTCTACTCAATTTTAAAAAATTAAAATGCACTTGCTAAGCTGTTACTCTGCTCAATTTTAGAAAATTAAAATGCATTTGCTAAGCTATTACTTTGCTCAAATTTAGAAAATTAAAATGTATTTATTTAGTTGTTATTCTGCTAGAATTTTAGTAATTAAATTATAATTACTATGTCGTTATTATGTTAAAATTTTATATGATTAGTAAATTGTTATTCTATTAAAATTTTGGTATTGTGTAATTTCTACAAAATAAGACAAAAATGTTGGTTGTACTAGTGCTCAAATTAAATGAGACTAGGGAAACCTTTGCTTGAGAAGTTAGGAATTGATAGTTTAGTGAGTAATATAAAACAAATAATATGTAGTGGCATGGCACCCTGCTAGGAAGCTACAATTTGGTACGCTAAGGAATGAAAAACAGGGACCCATTTGAGAAGGTCTTGGGGGTAGGCATCGAGTGGTGAAGAGGCCAGGGTAGTGCCCTTGAGTTAGGATATTCGCTTGATCAAGCTCAATAATCCTGACAATTGCTTAGCATTTCAGGATTGGTTTGAGAGTATACCTCTATAAATGGATATCTTGATCATTATTTTTCATAATGATAATGAGGACTGTACCATGTGATGATGTTGATGAGATATATGAACTCCCAGTCACTTCTCAATTTTGTTGAGAACTATTACCCACTAATGGGATGTATAGATCCATACCTGGTCACAGGTAGTCTGATACAACTTAGAATGAACCTTAGGTTCCCTTCTATTATTAGCTGTGTTTTATCTTTATTTTATGGTAGATTTCCTACCATACATGTAAAAGTGATTATAGAACAAAACACCTCACTCCATTATTTTCTTCCTTGTGTGATTGATCGCAATTATTGAAGATGACGACAATGCCTGATAATGCCGAGGATGAGTCAGAGGATACTCCTCCAGATTTGTAGACCTCATTTATAATATTTTCCTTGAGGGATAAGGTAGATAAATACTGGTCTGTTTAGGATCTTTTTGATATATATATTGGATTAGGTAGTATATGTCTTTTGATGTACTTTTGTTTTTTTTACTATATATTACTCAAACTATGATATATATATATATATATATATATATATATATATATATATATATATATATATATATATATGTAAGCAGTTTTATCATTTCACTTCTATTTCTAAATTTTATTAAATTTAGAAATTTTCTATTATAAAATCAAAACAAAAAATTTACTTACGCTTTCATCAACTTAACTTAATAATTAAATTAATATGAATTATATTTAAAATTATAGGAGTGATACAAAAGTGGGATAAATGGTCAATATTACTAGAAGAATTTCTCTTTGGATAATAGGTACTATAATAAGTATTCCTTTGATCAGTTTAATTAGTATTTTTTTTATGATTCATATTTCGGATTGGGCTCATTCATGTAATAATCGTATTAATTGGGTTCTCGAACCACTCTTTCTTTAACGAATTTGAGGTTATGTTGAGTTCTTAATAATTCTAATCTTTTTTATTTGTTTGCTATGTATTATTGAGATTAGAGTTCAATCCTTGCTTAAGCAGAAGCCCCATTTATATTTGTAAGACTTTTGGTTTTTCTGTTACATTCTCTTACTTAAAAGTTAATTAGCCATTAATTTCAATTAAATAAGTTGTCTCTCAATAATTCAATTCTCATCAAATTGACTATATCAAATGTCATTGTATGTACATCTAACATCTTCACCAAATTCGCTAAATTAAATTGCTCATAAGTCATTTCATTACTTTGTTCATCCAAGTATCCTTTTATAATACTTCATCTAGTCATTTCACATTATTCATAGAATCCTAGTTATTGCGACTTTGAGATTAGTGCTTGATACTGCACTTTCAGTCTTTCAGACCTCCATTTTTAAACTAATCCAAAGTCAAGTTTTTAATTTCTCTTTAAGTTTTCAATTTTTGGTAAGCAATAATAATCACAATTTATCATCATTGTTTTTGTTTGTGTTTGTGGTATTTTTTTTGCCGTGCTGTACAATAGGTAACTCAATGAGAGAATGACTTTATGGATAGTGCAATTGAAAGAAAGTAAGCACCTTTTCTCCACTCCTATTCACTAATATGTTGGGCTGACCTGAATTTGTTGATGTTCGCATATGAATATCCTTTTAATCACATACTTGAAACATGCAATATAATAAAAATAAAACAAAACACAACTAGAAAGAAAAGTAATAATAAAAAAACAAAAGCCATGCTTCAAACGTTGATACACCCCCTAGCTTTCATCCTTTTTTGATAAAAAAAAATATTTTTATATTTTTAAGTGAAGAAAACATATTTATACTAATTATTAAGCAGAAACTTGGTACAATAAATAAATAAATAAATAAAATTTACATTACTTAAATAATTAATCGACCAATTAATTTTATTTTGTGTAGAAACAAATTTCACTAGTAACCATTTTTATTTTTAACTTTTTTTTATTGTTTTATATTTTTTTAATAATTGAGTAACATTAATTGATTCAAATTCTTTCGATCAATATTTTTTGAAGAGGTAATCAATTTATTTTATGTGTGTGTCAATATATTTGTATATCTTGGATCCATTGTAAGTATCTAAATTTTAAAACATTTTTTGTATGATTAAAATTTACTAGCTTTTGATTCGATTAATAATTTTTTTTTGGTGGGAGCAACACTTAGAAGAAATTTTTATGTGAAATAATTCTCTTAGCAATAATGTTTTTTTATTGTTCTAACATTTTTCTCTTAAGTCTTGATTTATAGTCATTTAATTTAAAATTTTTATGTCATGATTATTGTGAACCATTCATTGCTTTTATTTTAAATATATAAATGTCAACTCAAAAATATGAATTATGTTATTGGAAACTGAAAAAAAAAATTGAAACTTTAATTGAATCACAAAAGGGAGCTATAGATAAATTTATCAAAACAAGCAAGAAAAGTAACTTTTTTTTTTTTAAAACAAAGGCATACAGAGGCATCATAATGGAGAAAGACATCCTAACTATGTTGGCACCTTAGGCTCCATCAATCATCTGCAGCACACCCAAAATTTGTTGAAAAAGAGGAAAAAGAATACAAAAGCATGGGCAGACGTATACCAAAGCCCATGCAAGCCAAACAAGAATCAAGAAAATCTATAACTAGGAAGGCTAAACCTATCACGGCTAAAATCGTCACTAATAAAACGGGGTGGCAAATCCCACCAGGTAAAGCAAAGGGAGGTGACCCCAAAGGATGCTAGCTCGTTCGCGCAAGTGTTGCCTTCCTTTAAAATATGAGAGATTCTGAATTGCATGCTCTGTGAGAGATAGAGACAATTACTCCACCTATTTCACAACTTCCAGGGGACTATGTGGATAGAAGAAAAGACTAAAATTACTAACTTGGAATCACATTCAAGCCAAATCTTATGCCAACCCTTCTAATAAGCTAACTCAATTGATAGCGTAGAAGCATGTAGTTCTACATATAAAGAGTGAGATATCCCGACATAAGAGGCGAAGCAGCCAACAACTACTGCACTACTATCCCATAAAATGCCACAAGCCTTAGTTGAACCAGGGGAGCCCCTTGCAGTGCCATCGGTATTACATTTAGTCCAACCACAAAAGGGGGGGGTGCCAATTAACCTGTTGTATAGCAGGTGTTGTACAATCATTCCCAGGAAAAGAGAATGTTCTAAGGATAGAGAATTCTTCCAAAGATGTGGACTAGCTGAAAGGTTGCCAGATAAGGAAATAGCAGCAACTATCATGTTAATTGCACTCCTAAAAGAAACATTTTTATTGTCAAATCTATTCTTATTTCTACAGTGCCAAATGGTCCAAATGATGCTGGTGATACCCGCTAAGACCACGTCCTTTAGTTGTGAACTCCAAAGGCGGTTAAATATGGATAAGATTGTTTGGATTGAAGAGAGGTCTATACTACAGTGCATTGCATTGAACTAAGCCAATTCCAAAGCTGTTTAGCAAAACTACAGTCCAAGAATAAATGGTGAAAAGATTCATCAGATTTGCCACATAGATTGCAAAGAGAATTCACTACTAAGTAAGTTGAAAATGAAAATAGTGAAGAAGTATTAGTCAAGGAACAAAATTAGAAGAATTCACAACTAAAATTACATATGATTGAAGTCAATAGACAAATATTATACAAGTTTGAAAGATTTGTTAATAGAAAAATAAATCGTGTTAAATTTACTATTATAGATCTTCTTAAGGATGAATCCTCATAACACTTCATCACTTTTATTGAAGTATTATCATTATCCATGCGGCATAGTCTGTTATTCTGTAGGTTTCCATTTTTCAATTATGATTCATTCCTTTTTTTTTACAAACTCTATTATTCTACTCTTTTCTTTCTTAATGAATGTTCATTATCTTTTTTCATGGTATGTAGAGCTCAATTTTCTTGGGCTTGATCTTTGTGTTTTTCAATGGCAAAATTGAGTTTTTCTTACCCATGCCAAGCCCACCACCATTAAATAAGCCTTGTCAAATCCCCAATGGCTAGCTAATGTGGAAGCAAAATATGTTGTGCTCATGAAAAATAACACTTGGAATTTGGTCCTTCTACCTCCACACAGAAAAACTATCGACTATAAGTGAGTTTTATGGTAGCATCAACAAGTACAAAGCACACTTAATAGCTAAAGGATTCCATCAACAACATGGTTTCAATTTCAACGAAATATTCTCTCTTGTGAAACTAGTAACCATTTGTATCATTCTTACGTAGGCATTAACACATAACTAGGATAATCAACAGATTGATATTAATATGTTTTAAAACGGTCCACTTGTTGAAGAAATTTATATGATACAACCACTAGGATTTGAAGCTTTCAATAATGACCTTGTTTATTGTCTTAATTACACCTTTTATTGTCTTTGTGCATGGTTTGAGTGCTTCACAATTGCTTTTCATCAATTTGGTTTTCAAATCTAGTTGTTGTGATCCATTTTTTTTTACCCACTACCACACTAAGGTTGTTCTTTATGTCCTTGTTTATGTGGATGATATTCTCATCATAGGTTCATATCCAAGTTCTTCATCACCGATCTTATCACTAAGCTTAATGCTCAATTTATCCTTAAACAACTTAGGGCACTTGACTATTTCCTTGGTATTAAAGTTAAGCATTTACCAATTGGGGATCTTCTTCTCACACAATCAAAATATATTCAGGAGTTGCTCTCTTGAGCCCACATGTTGGATGCCAAGGATATCTTCCCCTATGGCTAATAATTGAAAACATAGTACGGTTGGTTCTGTTCATGCTCTTGATCAACATCTATATTGATCCATTGTTGTTGCTTTACAACAGACCACTTTGACTCAACTTGATGTTGCCTTTAGTGTTAATAAAGTTTGCCAATTTATAGTTAATCCTTAAGATAGTCATTGGAAAGTAATGAAACACATCCTACATTATCTCAAGGACACTTTATCCTATGGATTGCTTCTTTAGCCAATATCCTCACATAATCCTTTTGCTTTATAGACTTGTAGTGATGCGGATTGGCCACTGATCTTGATGATTGCTAATCCACTTTAGGGTATTATGTCTTCTTTGGTTCTAATATTGTTTCATGGTGTTCCAAGTAACAATCTATCGTTGCTTGATCCAGCGCTACGGTTGACTACTTTAGTATGGCACATTGCACTACTCAATTATCATGGATTCAATCTCTTCTCACTAAACCTAGGATTCCTTCATTGCATCCACTCTCTATTGTGACAATCTCAGTGTCTTATCCCTGTCTCACAATCTAGTTTTGCACTCATGTGCCAAACATACAAAATTGGACATTCTTTTTTTTTGGGACAAAGTCACTTGTAAGGCTCTTATGATATGCCATGTTCTAGCAATTGATCAATTAGTATATATGCTTACTAAGCCTTTATCCTTTACACAATTTTGTCATTTCAAATCCAACCTCAAGGTGCATGCCCTTCCACAACCGCTGATGCACTAAAGATACGCTCAAGGGCAAGCGTATCCTTATTGCAGTAGTAAAAAAGGACGTGAGTCCCAATATTGAACCCAAAGGACTAAATGATGATTACTAGTTTCCAGAGATTCTATATTGTTTAGGTAAAATTAAATAGGTAATAAATTGATTCAATAATGATAAACGTGTAACAAGAATTGCAAAACACGTAGTGGCAAGTAGAGAAAAATTAAGAGGAAAATAGGCTTAGGGTTGTGGTTTTCTTCGTGCTTTTAAGTTCCTTCACATTTAATTCTAACTGAACCTCGTACTATTCGTCAATTACCAATATTTCCCTACGCATTTTATTATCAATTGTTGGTCATAAATTGCAATAGTCCTTTCTAAGTTAATTTCTCAATTGATCATATGAGATATTAAAATGCTAGGAAGGCATGAGGAATAAAAAGGGAGATTAATTAATTATTTAATCCAATTAGAAATTAGGAATGAAGGTTGATCATACGACAAAACCTAATTTGATTACCTTACACATCTACCAATTAATTGCAGTACGGACGCCGTTCAATTAATCGATTCAAAGCATACAAGGGATGATCAATTCCAAGTAAGAAATAAAAACAGTAGAACAATCTAATTGACTAAATAGAAACAAGAATTCAATTAAAATTAAGCATTTAGGGGTTCCAAACACTAAGTACACCACAACCCTAACAAGGAATTTAGCTACTTATGGCAAGAAGAGAAATCATAATTTTAAAGAAATACATCAAAGGAAAGAGAAGAAGAAATCTTTTACAAGAAAAAGTTTTTCCCCAGTCTTTAACTCTGAGTAACCTATTGCCCTTCAAGAATCATTTTCCAAAAGCCAAAGACAAAAAGGAAAAGTGGGAAGAGAATACAGATAAGACAGAGATAATCTCCCTTGTGTTTTGCTCCTTACTACTTGTAATACAATTTCAAAATTCTAGAGAAGGAGGCTTAACCCGGTCCATTCTGCACAATCTAGGCCCATTAAAAATTAAAATAAAATTAAAAGTTGGACCTTTGACCTGCCTAACGAGCTTGGAAACCCACTAGGTGCTGGGCAGTTTTTTGAAAAGAATGTGCTTTGTTTTGGTGTCGGGTGGGCTACATAACCCGTTGAGTGGTGTAATTGTAGAGCAAAGCCCGCCAGGCGGCCTACAGAGCCCACCGAGTGGGTATGGCCTTCTACACTCCATTTTACGTTTCAAGTTTCAAGTATCCTTTTTGGCCCGTTCGCTCATAGGCTTCTTTTGTGGTCCTCACTTTGGTTCTAGCTTCTTTTAAGTCCACTTTGATAAGTATAATACTCCTCTGTGCCCGTGGACTGAATTTTGTTTTTTTGTTCATCTAACAACCCTTCACAAAATCCAACAAAATCAAAGTAATTCATACAATTTTAAATAAAAAGCTTAGAAATGCACATCACATGAAATCCTTTATAAATGGTCTATTTCCTCACAAATTTCGTATAAGCTAATGCAAAAATCATATGAACTTGCTCTATAAATCTACATGAAATGTAGATTTATCACAACCTTAAACTTAAGATTTTGCTTGTCCTCAAGCAAGGAATAATTTGCACAAAAAGGGTCGGAGCATATCCTTCAATCTCAATTCAAATACATTTCTAATCAATGACAATTAATAGTTGTCCTTTCTTTCAAAACAATCTCACACATATATTTAGTCAACTCAGTCTTAAGAGTCACAATTCTCTCCTAGAACAAAACAAATTAACACAAGATAGTAAATCTCCTGCCTATACTCTTTACCTTATTTACTCTCCTCAAGATTAAGTGTTTCTACTCAACTCACCAATATTGGGTTCTGTTTACACTCAACATCATCACATGTTATTCCTACCATATGCTTGACAAGATTCTAAAATTAATATTACAAAACAATTGCACACACTCAAGGTCTTTCTAGGTTGTAATGGGGCTAAGGTTACCAGTGGGTAGGAATGTTTGGAACTAGGCTAAGCTACTAAAATCAAGGGACTACTACAAACATAATCTCAGTCATTTCATCACTACCATTTATTCCTTGGCATTAATATTTTTGCTTGCCAACTTTTCATCCCCATTTGTTTACAGTAACAGAAAACGTAGATGTAAAGAAAAATTGTATTTTTTCTTCTTTTGTTTTTTGATTCTTTTTTTTGCACACACACATACACACACACACACACACACACACATAGAGAGAGAGAGAGAGAAAAGGAAAAGTTTAATGTTATTGTACTTCCACCCCAAACTTAAGTCATTGCTTGTCCTCAAGCAACCCCAAACTTAGAATTCAACCATATGTAGTATGTAAGAGAAAATCCCTCAATTCTAATTAAAAAGTACAAAATTATTTTTCACTTTTAGGCTTATAATGAGGTAATTCAAAGAGTAGATGGAATCAGGCTTAAGGGGGCTAGCAAAGGATAATTAAATAGGGTGGCTAATATTTGGCCCTGGCTCAAGGAAAAGAGACATGCCTCTATCATATGTATGTGAACAAATCAAGTAACAAAAATAAGAATCAAGTCAAGTTCCGAAGCAAATAACATGCAAAGAAGAAAACACATTGAACAAAAAATATCTGTTTAGGCCCAATTCTCACACAAGAATGAGAGTAAAGAAACCACAAAGCATAGATAGATTCAAGATTAGCAAGTGTTAACAGGCAATACTCTAAAGGATTATGTGTATCAAATTGTGAGTGACATACAGAGTGGAGTGACAACTTAAATTTACAAAGCACACAGTAGTAGGCAATAGTCAATAGTGATACTAAAATAAAAGATGAAGTAAATGCATCACATAGTCATCACATCAACACACAGATAATGGTTTAGTGTAACAGACCAACATACATGACAAACAATAAGAAAGTAAAAAGAGAAGGAGAGACTTGTTTAGAGTACAACCCAATCCTTAAAACTAGAGATAAGGATCAGTAACTGCCTAAGTAACTATCATCAGCATCATCTCCAGTGGAATAGAAGTCCAAAATGTTGTTGTGGCTATTGCGAATATCTGGAACATGCCATAAAAGTACTTAAACAACCAAATCAAGTGAAAAAGCACCAATAAAAAAACTAAAAAAAAAAAATAAAATGGAAGAAAATAAAATGATATAACTGACATAGGTTGCCTCCTGGAAGCGCTTGTTTAACATTGCGAGCTTGACGGAATCCACTAGGGTTTAGTTTTCAAGGAGGTTGATATGTTTGGCTGGTAGCAAGCCCTAAATGTTTTGAAGCCTTTGTCATATCTTCAACTTGTACAAAATTGCAGGAAACAAAAGAGGAGGGCTTCTTCAAGGAGTCCAACACTCTAAAAACTACCTCCTCACCATTAAGTCTAAAGGTTAACTTCCCTTGCCGAACTTCTATCAAAACATCTTCTGTATTGAGGAAAGACTGCCCTAAGATGATCGGGACGTCCTCATCCTCTTCCATATCCAGCATTACAAAGTCTGTAGGGAAAATGAACTTGCCGACCTTAACTAACATATCTTCCACTATTCCTCTAAGGTGAGCTATAGACTTGTCAGCCAATTGAAGAGATATGTTAGTAGGTTGGGGCTCTTGCATCCCCAACTTCTTAAAAATAGAGAAGGGCATTAGATTAATACTGGTGCCCAAGTCACACAGTGCTTTCTCAAAAGATGAGTTGCCTATAGTGTAGGGAATTGTAAAAATCCCTGCGTCCCTAAGCTTAGGGGGGCAACTTTTTAAATGCCACAGCTAAACATTACTCATTAAGTTTCACTAACTCAAAGCCTTCTAATCTCTTTTTGTTTGAAATAATTTGTTTCAAAATTTTGGCATATTTAGGCATTTAAGCTATTGCCTCGACAAAGGGAATGTTTATGTGTAATTTCTTGAAATTTCTAAAAATTTAGAAAACTGCTTATCTCTTTGCTCATCTTTCAATCTTTGGGGAAAGGGAGAACTTGCCTTTATTGGTTTAGAAACCTCAGTACCTTTTTCTCCTTGTTTAGCAGAACTCTCCTTAATGAGAGTCTCATCTTCTTTCTTTGGTGGTGCTTGCTTCTTCTTCTTGGTTGGCTCCTCCAATTCTTTCCCACTCCTAAGAGTAATGGCCTTCATATCTTCCCTCAGCTTAGGCTCAATTTGAGTGGGTAAAGAACCTTGAGCCCTCTAAGATAACAAATTAGTCAAGTTTGCTATCTGTGATTCCAAGGACCTGAATTGGTCGTCAATCTTGGCCATATATTGCATCATTGTATCCTCTAGGCTGGGCCTCTTCTCCTATTGTGTTGGACCCTGGTTCTGCATGTGTGGAGGTCTATAGACATTCTCATTTTGCAACTTTTGTTGTCCACCCCATGAAAAGTTAGGGTGGTCCTTCCATGCTGGGTTATAGATGGAAAAGTAAGGGTCTCCTTGGTTCCTGCTTAAACTGCCTATATAATTGGCTTCTTTAATAGCTTTAATAAAGAAATTGCTCATTTGGTAGTCCTTTTCTTCATGCCCAATTACTCCACACTGATCACATATAGGAGGGGGTGGTGGAGATAGGAGACAAGTTTGTGCTTGCTAGCTGCTTAGTGATAGTATCAAGTTTATTGTCTATAGATGTGCTAAACTTAACTTGATAAGCTCTTATAGGCCTCTTCAAAATATGCCTATCTTCAAATGAAGTGTGTTAACTGTTGGAGGCCATATCTTCAATGACAATAAAGGCCTCATCAAGTGATTTCTTCAAGATGGTTCCTCCACAAGCTGCATCAATGCTAGTCCTGTTTTGAGTGGAAATCCCACTATAGAAAATTTGAATCAGTTGCCTAGTTGGGAAGCCATGGTGCGGGCACTGCCTAAACAAATCCTAGAATCGCTCCCAAGCCTCAAACAAGGACTCATGTTCAAATTGGACAAAATTCATAATGTCTTTCTATAGCTTGGTGAACTTGGCTGGGGGAAAGTACTTCTTGAGGAACTTGTTGGTGCATTGGTCCCAACTGGTGATGGACCCATTGGGCAATGAAGATAGCCAAGCCAATGCCCTATCCGTTAGAAAGAATGAAAACAGCCCGAGTTTAATAGCATCGTAGGTGACACTGTTATACTTTACAATGTCGGTGATCCTGAGAAATTTCTTCAAGTGGCCTAGGGGGTCTTCAGTAGGCAAGCCCCCAGACTACCCTGAATTCTACACTATGGCAAGAAGTGCAAGCTTGAGGTCAAAATTATTTGCCTGTACCGTGGGACGACGAATACTATCAACCACCTCAATAGTAGGAGCAAAATAGTCCTGCAAGGTCCTCTGTGATTATTTCAGTTGTTCAACCATAATGTCTTTTGTTCTCTGCTCCTTCCTTAACCTGTGAGTTGTCCTTTCAACTTCAAATCAAACTGTAAGACAAGCCTTTTAGAGCAGGTTAGCATAAACAACAGAAAAACAAAACCAGAGAAATCTTGCAAAATAGAAAATAAAGGAAAATAAAATAAAGAAAATTAAAAAAAATTATTAACAAAGAGTAAAATGCCTAAATTAACAAGAATTTTCTTTTCCTAATATCACACAATTAGTCCCCGGCAACGGTGCTAGGAACTTGATGCGCTAAAAATACGCTCAAGGGCAAGCATACCCTTATCGCAGTAGTAACAAAAGGACGTGAGTCCCGATATCGAACCTAGAGGACTAAATGACGATTACTAGTTTTTAGAGATTCTATATTGTTTAGGTAAAATGAATAGGTAGTAGATTGATTCAATAATGATAAATGTGTAATAGGAATTACAAAACAAGTAGTGGCAAGTAGAGAAAAATTCAGAAGAAAATAGGCTTAGGGTTGTGGTTTCCTTCGTGCTTTTAAGTTCCTTCACATTTAATTTTAACTGAACCTCATACTATTCGTCAATTACCAATATTCTCCCATGCATTTTATTATCAATTGTTGGTCATAAATTGCAATAGTCCTTTCTAAGTTAATTTTTCAATTAATCATATAAGATATTAAAATCCTAGGAAGGCATGAGGAATAAAGGGGAGATTAATTAATTATTTAATTCAATTGAAAATTAGGAATAAAGGTTGATCATACAACAAAACCTAATTTGATTACCCTACATGTCTACCAATTAATTGCGGTATGGCCGCCGTTCAATTAATCGATTCAAAGCATACAAAGGATGATTAATTCCAAGTAAGAAAATAAAAATAGTAGAGCAATCTAATTGACTAAATAGAAACAAGAATTCAATTAAAATTAAGCATTTAAGGGTTCCAAACACTAAGTACACCACAACCCTAACAAGGAATTTAGCTATTCATGGCAAGAAGAGAAATCATAATTTTAAAGAAATACATCAAAAGAAAGAGAAGAAGAAATCTTTTACAAGAAAATTTTTTTTCCCAATCTTTAGCTTCCAGTATCCTATTGCCCTTCAAGAATCCTTCTCCAAAAGCCAAAAACAAAAAGGAAAAGTGGGAAGAGAATAGAGATAAGATAGAGATAATCCCCCTTGTGCTTTGCTCTTTACTATTTGTAATACAATTTCAAAATTCTGGAGCAGGAGGCTTAACTCGGTCCATTCTGCACAATCTGGGCCCATTAAAAATTAAAATAAAATTAAAAGGTGGATTTCAGACCCGCCCAGCGAGGTTGGAAATTCGTTGGGTGATTTTTCGAAAAGAATCCACTCTGTTTTGGCACCGAATGAGCTACATACCCCCCTAGGCGGTGTACCATAGAGCAAGGCCCACCAGGCGGCCTACAGAGCCCGTCAGGCAGGTGCAATCTTCTGCACTACGTTTTATGTTTCAACTCTCCTTTTTGGCCCGTTCGCTTATAGGCTTCTTTTGTGGTTCTCACTCTGGTTCTAGCTTCTTTTAAGTCTACTTTGATAAGTATAATACTCCTCTATGCCTGTAGACTGAATTTTCTTTCTTTGTTCATCTAATAGCCTTTCACAAAATCCAACAAAATCAAAGCAATTCATGCAATTTTAAATAAAAAGCTTAGAAATGCACACACATGACATCCTTTATTAATGGTCTATTTTCTCACAAATTTCCTATGAGTTAATGCAAAAATCATGTGAACTTGTTTTATAAATCTACATAAAATATAGATTTATCAGCCACCTTGAGCTTCACGAGGGCCTATTGAGATACCATCATTGTCCATGTGGCACAGTTTGTTGTTCAATTATGTTTCAATTTTCAACTATGTAACTAACTGATGTATATATAGATGATTACAATTGCAATAGAATATGGTAATCCATTCTCCCTTTTTAACAAACATTGTTATCCTACTCCTTTCTCTCCCAATGGGTGTTCATTGTTTTCTTCAACTTTACTTTCAAAAGTTGCCCAATGAGAAAAATGTGAAAGAAGATGGTTGGTTTACTCCCAAGACTTGAATAAAGTATTTTAGTTTTTGTTGCAAATTGTTTAACACTCTTCCTAGTACAGGTAAATTGGCTAATGAAGGTTGTGGGGATTGAAGAAATATTAGTTCTAAGTTAAGGAATCATGAGATAAGTAATGAGCACATTGCTTACACAAGTTCATAGATTGATTTAAAAATGAGATTGTTAAAAAATAAAATAAGTGACAAACATGTTTAGGAACAAGTACAAAGAGACAAGGAACATTGGAAAAATATATTATTCAGAATGATTACAATTGTTAAAACTCTTGAAAAAAAAACTTAGTTTCCTATGGAACAAATGAAAATATTTATCAAGAAGATAACAATTTTTTTAAGTCTAATTAAAATGATTACAAAAATTGATCCTATAATACAATATATATATATATATATATATATATATATATATATATATATATATATATATATATATATATATATATATATATATATATATTCTATACCTTTTAATGCCCTTAATTTTTTTTTTATATGACAGGAGAAATCACTTAAAAAAGAGAGAGAGGTGGAAAAAAAAATCCTTACCACCGGGAAGAACACAAGGCATCGATCCAGTGGGCATGGAAAAAAGAAGTTAAGCATCTTCTTATCTATAAGACAAGATTAGCATCAAAGAGGAATGAACCAAAAAAATGAAATAATTACAATATAATAAGGGTAGAGCTCTGTATGCATTACATCCTCCAATTTGGTCATAGCAGCAGATTGTGAAAGAATTAAAGAAATGAAGTTCTTGTTGCAGTTCCCCTGCTGCTCATGTTTCTGTTTCGTCAAACCAAAACCAAAGAAAGAGAAAGATAAGGAGAAGGAAGACAAGTGTCAGTGACAAAGGGGACAGACAGTTGCAGCCAGTATGGTCCTCATGATTTCTCGGAAAATTTGGTCACTGTCCATCAACTATGAAGGAAGTCACCATAATTTATTCTCAAATATTTCCATGAAGTATCCATATAAATCCTTCCAATCTAAAGCGTATTATGTAATATGTATATTATGTCTTATTTTCTAATATTTCATTATTATTTGCTCTTTTTGGTTGTCTCCAAAATCAAGGTAATCACTTTGCAACAAGCCCATCTCATGCATTTGATGTTCAATAGAGACTAGGCCAATTTGTATTGAGCACTGCAAATGCAAGGAAAAGCCAAAGCAAACTCTAATTAACCAAGGGTCTCTTAATTTAGATGCAAAAGTATACGCTGCATAAATTTTCTTGAATGAAGGCCCTAATGTTAGTGTTGCAAGACATACAGAAAATCACATTTGCATTAATTCTTTTACCTACTAATGTTTTGGCACTAGAACATCAATACCATAACTAGTATATGAAATACGAAAAAGTGCACAAGAAGGGGGGTTGAATTGTGCCTTGTAAAACTTTTTCGAAATAAGTAGATCAACAAAAAACGTTTTCAGGTGTAGGGATAGAGAGAAGAAAAACTCAAAAGGTTTTATACTGGTTCACTCAACCTGAGCTACGTCTAGTTCCTTTACCCAGAAGGTTTCTACTAACCAATCTTAGGTTACAAGTATTGTTCGTGGCCCCTTCAGGCTTTACAACGCAATCTCCCTAGATTGCTTAACCTAAGTATTCTTTTACACTAAGCCTCTCTAGGCTTTCACAACACACAAGTGTTTAAAGAGGAAGAGTCAACTCACGTAGTGAGGATTTGAAAGATTTAGCTCAGGATCACTTTGAGGATCTTTACAAAATTTTGCTATCGTCCACTGGACGCTCTTAATAGAGTATTACAAAAGACTTTACGTTCTTGTTCTTTTTAATAGACTTTGCCTTTTTCTATTCACCTTTTTGTTTCTCGTTGTTGTACTTCTGTTTTCATTGGTGCACGTATATATATGATCTTCAGGAAAAAGATCCATTGTAGATAATTTGACTCTTTACGCAATGAGAAGCGTGCAGACCATCTTTTCAGAAATGTCAAGCGTGGCAGTTGTAGACTTGCACTACAAGGGAAGTTGCAAGACTACGCTGGCGGTCTGTTCTTTTGAACCTTCTTCATTTGTCTTGTCAGCTTGATAAGTTAACTTGTTTTATCTATTCTACTGTGCTTTTGTACTGAATTGATGTTGATGCTTCAAACAGATATGAACGTTAGTTCACTGGAGTATTAATGTGTAATTTATGAGGTAGACTTAGCATAGATATAATTGACATTCAGACTAAAAACTTAGCCGTTTGAATATATGATCTTGGAGACTTGGACGGTCGCCTCCAATTTGTTCAACTAGATGGTCTTTAAACACGTCTAACTGGACGGTCTTTAACACGTCTACTGGACGGTCTTTAACATGACACTGGACGGTCCTTGTTGGCGAGTCTTCTTCTTAGCTGTGACAGGGTTAGTCTATACGCGCACATATGAACATTAGTAAGCTTTGTTATCTTCAAAACAATGAGGGTTTAGACGCTTCTACGTCTTTGGTTGCAACAGTATATGCAAGTTTTAAAACTTGGAACAACTCTTACAAACATAAATGACACATCAGAACATAGTATAAAGTTATTAATGTGAACTTTATGAATGGTGTTATCATCAATCCAGTACAATGCATGTATTCATTTAAATCATAATATAAAACTTAAAATTATGCCAGTCCCCAAATTCTGTATGATTTTCATAAGCCTAGGCAATAAAAATGAGTGAATACTGCAAACAATTCGAGGATGGCCATAAGTAAGATTATGATCAATACATAAAATACTATCTATTGACAATATCCTATATATTAATAATAAACACGTGGCAATGCATAACTGACATGACTTGACTTCAGTACAAATTGATAGGAAAATTTTAACCTTAAGATATGAGTAAGAAACTCTCAAAGGGAAATTTATGAAACGGGAATGAAAATTCAAGTAAATGCTTCATCTGAATTCGAAATCTAAAACATGGAGGAAAAAGAGTAATGGAGACAATCAAGTGACACACATTTTTTATATATGTTCCCTTATCAAAATTATGAAATAAATATGATGAGTAAACAGCTGTATTCGTCCTGAAAATTTTAGTAATGGACAGGGGTGACTTAATAGCCTAAAGTGAACTTCTAAAATAGGGTATTTTTGTAATTTTCAAAAGGGCTATGTATGTATGTGTGTGTGTGTGTGTGTGTGTGTATTATCAAATGTGTAATTTTCTATTTTTAGCAAAGCCAAATTATTTATCAAATCCTTTTAGTTAATTACTTGTAACATTTCCTTTTCTATTGATAACATAGCCAATCCATTTAGCTTACATTTGAATTACTGTTTTAATCTTTTCAAAATTACTCTTAATCCAAAAGTAATAAAGAGCCTCATTTCCTCAACGTACTTTCAACATCCGCAAACGATTATCCAATCAACACTTAATCTTTATTGAGACATTATTTATTGATCACAGGTAAGATTTATTAAAAGTAACAAATGTGATGAACTAAGGAAGAACTAGAATAATAAAATGGATAATTGTTTGTGTCCCTATCGTGATTTCTAATACACTTCTATGGAGTTTTTTTATAATAAAAAATGTTTATCGATTTCTTAATTAATATTCTTAAGATACCTTATTTATAGTAGTGAGAAGTATTAATAACAAATTCTTTATTATTAGTTAAAATTTATTGAAAATCAGAAAAGTATGAATGGGATTTATTATAATATGTTTGGAAACCTATTGAAAAGTAAAGAATCACATTTGGGATGTGAAAGCTATAACTACTAGTTTCTTAAAATCACATTCAAAATGTGAAAAATCAGATTCAAGATGTGGAACCAAACACGCTATAAATAAAATGTGAGATTCACATCATTTCACATGTTCCAATAAAAAATACTACTATGTTGAAAAGAGTGTATTAAAAAATATGTTATTATTGAAGGCGGTGGATAATAAATGGAAGTGTAAACAAATTTTGCAAGGACGCATTAGTTTTTGATAATATAAAAATCTCATATTAATCTTTTAAAATTACAAATATAGGTTATGATAGTCCCTTTTAACGAAAAACATTAGTCCTTAAAGAAGACCAATACAATCGTACGTTGTGATTTTAAAGGATTAGGGTGAGTTTTTTTTTTTTTTTTTTTGCATTTTTAAGAACTAATATTCTACTATCGGAGAAGGACAGTTCAACCCAAAGCAAGTACTTTAGACCCTTAAAAGATCTCTTATTTACCTTCTCAGTAAAAAGAATATATTGTTTTGTAGAAATTTAATGTGAAAACCTCTAAAAGCTAGGCTGATAGCCTCATAATATCTAATTATACTTCGTCCCTTAATTTCCTTTTAGCACCAACTACCTGTATAAATCTTTAATTTGACTTTGTGAAACAAATTTGCACAATGAATGCGACATGAAGCACTATGAGAGAATGCTAAGCCCAACCTAACAGTAAGACATAGAGCCACCATTAAAAAAGTCAAATTTAAAGTAATCCATTTAGGGCCCTGAAATAGGAAAAAAACAAATAAACAAGGAATTCACAAAAGCCTAAAAAGATGTAGAACAGGTATAAACTCATACAAAGAGCTTTGCCTTAGAGATGGTATGTACATTCACACCGGGAGCTAAACCTTAGAGGATAACTGGTTTGACTTATGATACGTATGAGTATCCGATTCTATCTTCCTAAAAACAAACAGAGACACTCCAAATTTGTGCTTTCCTTCTTACCTTTCCTGGTTTTAAACTACTACCACTTCTTCTCTTTTCTTTTTTGATTTTTTGCATTTGCTAAAAATTGAGCTCACTTTTTATTTTATGCAAAATAAAAGAGGTGGGAACATTGGACGTTGGAGTTATAATATAATTGGACCAGGCTTAAAAATTTGGTGGTGACCACTAAGGTCAGTTTAGTGGTAGAAGATTTGGATATTTTGATTCAAACTTTTTTGTGGTCATTATACATGTACAAAAAAAATATATTGTTTATATAGCCACCACAATGGTTAAAATTTTAATAATAACCAACTTTTACTTAGCTTTCCTAAGCAGTAATTTTTGGATATAACAAAGATCAACCATAAATCTGGCATCATACATGTCTTTACAATTTACATCTCATCTCAACGTAGATAATCTCATAAATGGCTCGTAAACTTGTTTTTAGAAATCATGTGTCCACTTCTAAGAATGATGATCATGCGTCCACTTGTTTTCGTAAACTCTACATATTTTACATGTATATCCTATAATAGATGATCACGAATAGAACTGCGAATTTCCATTAGATAAAAACTTGAATGGAGGATACTCCATCCACTTCCTTTGAACATCCTCAATTTAAAGGCATACATCTATGCTATTTGATGCTTGGTAAGGAACAAAAGTGCATAAAACGTGTACAACTTTGAAATGGTCTATGAAGCAAAAGTTTCAGAGAGAAGTTCTAATTTCCCATGAATGTAGGCCCTTTGACATTAGGATCTGGTTGGAGTAGCCACTCCTTCTCCTTCAGACATTCTAACAAAGACTATGGCTCACTTTTCAGGTTCGTCACTACACTACACCACACCCATAAGGGCTTGGTCTTTGAAAATTGATGCAGACACGGGCTTTGCGCTCACCAAAAGTAGACAAAAAACCTAGCTGCAATGGTGGGGGCCCTGGGGGCTCCATATATGTGTACTGGTTAGAAGACAAAGGGTTGCTCCGTCTATCAAATTGACCAAACCTATTATAACTATCATGATAGAGGATGTTTACAAGATTTCTAGGAACAGGAGTATTCAGATGAGTACGTTGCACGTAATTGTTTGCTCTTTCAAGTTTGTAATTCTCTCTATACCAACGCAGCCATTCTAAAGAAGTCATTCTGCCAGCTGATGGGTATCCACTAGAAAGAACAGGAAATCTATGATCATATCCCTATGGTCCATAAGTAGAACTCTAATTTGCATAACCACTTTTCCGATACTGTGTTGTCTGGAAATAATGGAGAAGATAAACTTGGTTGTGCATCAATAAACCATGCAGCATTATCGGGCAGTAATGGAGTAGAAGGTACTGGAAGGGGATATATGGTAGAAGAGGAATGGAAGTTTGAAAACTCATCTACTGAACTTGTGATTGAATTATTGATGGAAAGACTGGCCAAAGATGAAGAAGCCATTTCTTCAATGGGATGCAACCTGTGCTCACTAAGGCCAGTTGTCCTATTATTTCTATTGTTGCTAAAGCTTCCTCTATCAAGGACCCAAGCATTGAAAGAAGGAGGGCCAACAAAGATTGGGGCCTCTAAGAAAGTGTGTGCAGTTGATTCCTGAAATCAAAAATGCTGCCATGGAATTCCCATGGATCACTTTGAGTATGAGCTGGGTTTTGCGCTATAAGCAGAGAACTAGCATGGCGCAAACAATCATTAGATAGTAAGCTTTGGTTGTCCTTATCTTTTGGTGACTTATGGTTATCAGTGCCATAAGCATTGTTTTTTGCATTACATCTAGTGGGTCCGTAGGTATATCCCTCCCCACAAGCATGCCAATTCCACTATCCTGAAAATATAAATAAAATAAATATGTTATGCTTATGCACTGTCCACGTGGCACAATTTGTTATTCGGTTATGTTTCAGTTTTCAACTATATAACTAACTGATGTATATATAGATGATTACAATTGCAATGGAATATAGTAATCCATTCTCCCTTTTTTACAAACTTTGTTATTATACTCTTTTCTCTCCCAATGGATGTTCATTGTTTTCTTTAACTTTACTTTCAAAAGTTTCCCAATGAAGAAAAATGTGAAAGAAGATGGACGGTTTATTCCCGAGACTTGAATAAAGTATTTTAGTTTTTGTTGCAAATTGTTTAACACTCTTCCTAGTACAGGTAAATTGGCTAATGAAGGTTGTGGGGATTGAAGAAATATTAGTTCTAAGTTAAGGAATCATGACATAAGTAATGAGCACATTGTTTACACGAGTTCATAGATTGATTTACAAATGAGATTGTTAAAAAATAAAATAAGTTACAAACATGTTCAACAACAAGTACAGAGAGACAAGGAATATTGGAGAAATATATTATTCAGAATTATTACAATTGTTAAAACTCTAGAAAAAAAAAACTTAGCTTCCTGTGGAACAAGTGAAAATATTTATCAAGATAACAATTGTTTTAAGTCCAATTAAAATGATTTTAAAAATTGATCCTATAATACAAAATCACATTCATAATATATATATATATATATATATATATATATATATATATATATAGGATCAGGATCCATTGACACTAGGTGTTAAAGTTAGTCAAATTACACCTTCAATAACTTTTTGTAGAATGCAAATCTAACCAATCCAACCGTTGAATTTGATGTTCTTATTAATTAGATTAAGTATACAAAATTTCATACAATCCAAAAATTATTTAGTACTTTATCGCATCACTTTCTTTTAACGTACAATATGATATTCAAATATATGTAAATACTCAATGTTAGATAACATGTCTAAAAAGGTCCAAATGATGTGAAATTTGATATACATGATCATGAAAATAATATCACACAATTCAACGATTGGATTGGTTAAATTTACATTCTACAAAAAGTTATTAAATGTGCAATTTGACTAACTTTGATACCTGGTGTCAACGGATCTTGACCCATATATATATATATATATATATATATATATATATTCCTTACCTTTTGATGCCCCTAGTTTTTTTTTATACGACAGGATAAATCATTTACAAAAGAGAGAGAGGTGTAAAAAAAGAATCCTTACCACCGGCAGGAACACAAGGCATCGATCCAATGGGCATGGAAAAAAGAAGTTAAGCATCTTCTTATCTACAAGACAAGATTAGCATCAAAGAGGAATGAATAAAAAAAAATGAAATGATTACAATATATTAAGGGCAGAGCTCTATATACATTACATCCTCCAATTTGGTTATAACAGCAGATTGTGAAAGGATTAAAGAAATGAAGTTCTCGTTGCAGTTCCCCTGCTGCTCATGTTTCTGTTTCGTCAAACCAAAACCAAAGAAAGAGAAAGATAAGGAGAAGGAAGACACATGTCAACGTCAGTGACAAAGGGGACAGACATCTGCAGCCAGTATGTTCCTCATGACTTCCGGGACAATTTGGTTGCTGTCCATCAACTATGAAGGAAGTCACCATAATTTATTCTCAAAGATTTGCATGAAGTATCCATATAAATCCTCCCAACCTAAAGTGTATTATGTAATATGTATGTTATGTCTTATTTTCTAATATTTCATTGTTATTTGCTCTTTCTGGTTGTCTCCAAAATCAAGGTAATCACTTTGCAACAAGCCCATCTCATGCATTTGATGTTCAATAAAGACTAGGCCAGTTTGTATTGAGCACTACAAATGCAAGGAAAAGCCTAAGCAAACTCTAATTGACAAAGGGTCTCTTAATTTAGATGCAAAGTATACGCTGCATAAATTCGCAAGACATACAAAAAGTTACATTTTCATTAATTTTTTTACCTGCTAATGTTCTCGCACTAGAACATCAATATCATAACTAGTATATGCAAGTTTTAAAAATTGGAACAACTCTTACAAACATAAACGACACATCAGAACATAGTATAAAGTTATTAATGTGAACTTTATGAATGGTGTTATGATCAATTCAGTACAATGCATGCATTCATTTAAATGGTAATATACAACTTAAAATTATGCCATTCCCCAAATTCTGTATGATTTTGAGAAGCCTAGGCAATAAAAATAAGTGAATACTGCAAACAATTCGAGGATGACCCGAAGTAACATTATGAACAATACACAAAATACTATCTATCGACAATATCCCATATAGTAATAATAAACACGTGCCTATGCATAACTAACATGACTTGACTTCAGTACAAATTGATTGGAAAATTTTAACCTTACCATATGATTAAGAAACTCTCAAAGGGAAATTTATGAAACGGGAATGAAAATTTAGGTAAATGCTTTATCTGAATTCAAAGCCTCAAACATGGTGGAAAAAGAGTAATAAAGACAATCAAGTGACACACATTTTTGATATATTAGTTCCCTGATCAAAATTACGAAATAAACATGATGAGTAAACAACTGTATTTGTCTTCAAAATTTTAGTAATGGACAGGGGCGACTTAATATCCTAAAGTGAACTTTTAAAATAGGGTATTTTGTAATTTTCAAAAGGGTTATACACACACATACACACACATTTTTTTTTTTTATCAAATGTGTGTAATTTTCTACTTTTAGAGAAGCCAAATTATTTATCAAATCCTTTTAGTTAACTACTTTTAACATTTTCTTTTCAATTGATAACATAGCCAATCTATTTATCTTACGTTTGAATTATTGTTTTGATCTTTTCAAAATTACTCTCAATCCAAAAGTAATAGAGAGCCTCCTTTCCTCAATGTACTTCCAACATCCGCAAACAATTATCCAGTCAACTCTTAATCTTTATTGAGACATTATTATTTATTGATCACTGGTATGATTTATTAAAAGTAACAAATGTGACAAACGAAGGAATAACTAGAATAATAGAATGGATAATTGATTGTCAAAGAAGAGATAAAAAAATATATATTATCATTGTGTCCCTATCGTGATTTCTAATACACTTCTATGGAGTTTTTTTAATAAAAAAATATTTATTGATTTCTTAATTGTATTCTTAAGATACCTTACTTATAGTAGTGAGAAGTATTAAAAACAAATTCTTTATTATTAGTTAAAATTTATTGAAAATCATAAAAGTATGAATAGGATTTATTATAATATGTTTGGAAACATGTTGAAAAGTAAAGAATTACATTTGGGATGTGAAAGCTATAACTATTAGTTTCTTAACATCACATTCAAAAATGTGAAAAATCATATTCAACATGTGGAACCAAACACGTTATAAATAAAATGTGAGATTCACATCATTTCACATGTTCCAATAAAAAATACTACTATGTTGAAAAGAGTGTATTAAAAAATATGTTATTATTGAAGGCAGTGGACAATAAATGGAAGTGTAAACAAATTTTGCAAGGACACATTAGTTTTTGATAATATAAAAATCGCATATTAGTCTTTTAAAATTACAAATATAGGTTATGATAGTCCCTTTTAACGAAAAATATTAGTCTTTAAAGAAGACCAATACAATCATACGTTGTGATTTTAAAGGATTAGGGTGAGGTTTTTTTTTTTGTGTATTTTTAAGAACTAATATTCTACTATCTGAGAGGGACAGCTCAACCCAAAGCAAGTACTTTAGACATTTAAAAATATCTCTTATTACCTTCTTAGCAAAAAGAATACATTATTTTGTAGAAATTTAATGTGAAAACCTCTAAAAGCTAGTCTCATAGCCTCATAATATCTAATTATACTTCGTCCCTTAATTTCCTTTTAGCACCAACTACTTGTATAAATCTTTAATTTGACTGTGACACAGATGTAAACAATGAATGCGACATGAAGCATTGTGAGAGAATGCTAAACCCAACCTAACAGTAACACACAGACCCGCCGTTAACACAGTCAACTTTAAAGTGATCCATTGAGGACCCTGAAGAAGTCAACTTTAACCAACTTGAGAAATACTAGCAATATTTTCTAACCTCTTGTTTTGAATACATTCATTCTTATTGATTGAAATTTCTTGAAAATTATTAAAAATTATAAATCTTACATTTTATTTAATGACTCTCTCATGATTTTGAGTTTTCAAAAAATTTTAACCAATAATAAAATATGTGTGAGGAAAAATATGCTAGAGAGGGTGTTGCTAACACCCCTCTAACCAACTTTTACTTGGCTTTCCTAAGCAGTTATTATTGGATATAACATACTTGGCCATAAATTTGGCATCATATATGTTTTTACACTTAGCATCTCATCGTAGACAATCTCATATATATCAGCAAACATGGCCCGTAAACTTGTTTTCAGAAATCATGTGTCCACTTCTAAGAATGATGATCATGTATCCACTTGTTTTCATAAACAATACATATTTTACATGCATATCCTAGAACAGATGATTACGAATAGAAGTGCAGATTTCCATTTGATAAAAACTTGAATGGAGGATACTCCATCCACTTTCTTTGAAAATCCTCAATTCATTCAGGAAATGACCGAAACATCTTTATGCATGATAATATGTGCACACATCTATACTATTTGATGCTTGGTAAGGAACAAAAGTGCACAAAAACGTGTACAACTTTGAAATGGTCCGTGAAGCAAAAGTTTCAGAGAGAAGTTCTAATTTCCCATGAATGTAGGCCCTCTGACATTAGGATCTGGTTGGAGTCGCCACTCCTTCTCTTTCAGACACTCTAACAGAGACTGTGGCTCATTTTTCAAGTCTGTCACTACACCACACCCATAAGGGCTTGGTCTTTGAAAATTGTTATAGACACTGGCTTTGTGCTCTCCAAAAGCAGATAAAAAACCTGGCTGCAATGGTGGGGGCCCTAGGGGCTCCATATATGTGTACTGGTTAGAGGAGAAAGGGTTGCTCCATCAATCAAATTGACCAAACCTATTATAAGTATCATGATAGAGGATGTTTACATGGTTTCCAGGAACAGGAGTATTCAGATGAGTACGTTGCACGTAATTGTTTGCCCTTTTAGGTTTGTAATTCTTTCTGCACCAACGCAACCTTTCTGAAGAAGTCATTCTGCCAAGTGGTGGGTATCCACTAGAAAGAACAGGAAATCTAGGATCATATCCCTGTGGTCCATAAGTAGAACTCCAATCTGCATAACCACTTTCTGGTTCTGTGTTGTCTGGAAATAATGAAGAAGATAAACTAGGTTGTGCATCAGTAAACCATGCAGCATTATCAGGCAATAATGGAGCAGAAGGTACTGGAAGGGAATATGTAGCATAAGAGGAATGGAAGTTTGAAGACTCATCTACTAAGCTTGTGACTGAATTATTGATGGAAAGACTGGCCAAATATGAAGAAGCTATTTTGTAACACTCTTTTAATTTTAAATATAGTTCATATTAATTTAATTATTAATGTAAGTTGATGAATTTTATTTTTTTTAATTCTAGAAAAGAAAAATTCTAAATTTAACAGAATTTGGAAATAGAAGTGAAATGATAAAACTGCTTATGTATATATATATATCAAACGGTATGTCATGGTTTGAGTAATACATAACAGTCAAAAAACAAAAGTACATCGAAAGACATATACTACCTAGCCCAATATATACATAAAAAAGATACTATACAAAACAGTATTTATCTACCCTATCCCTCATACAAAAAGAAAATATTATAGGTCTTCAGGTCCTCCCTTGTTGAGATGTTCTCTATCTCGTACTCAGCATCACGGAGCGTTAATGTCGTCTTCAATAATCACGATCAATCATACACAGAATAAAATAATGGAGTGAGGTGTTTTGTTCTAAAATTACTTTTACATGTATGGTAGGAAATCTACCATAAAACAAAGATAAAACACAACTGACAATAAAAGGGATCCTAAGGTCATTCTAAGTTGTAACAGACTATCCTTGACTAGGTATGGATCCATACTTCCCATTAGTGGGTAATAGTTCTTAAAAGAACCTGGGAAGTGACTGGGAATACATATACCTCTCTCAACACCATCACATGGTACAGTCCTCGTCATCATTGAGGAACAAAATAACAATTTAGGATATCCATTTATAGAGGTATATTCTCAAACCAATCCTGGAATGCTGAGCAGTTGTCAGGATTATCGAGCTTGGTTAGGCGAATATCCCAACTCAAGGGCGCTACCCTAGCCATTGGGACTTTCACCACTCGATGCTTACCCCCAAGACCTCCGCAAGTGGGTCCCTGCCTTTCATTCCTCAGCGTACCAAACTGTAGCTTCCCTAGCAGTGTGTCATGCCACCGCATGTCACTTGCTTTACATTACTCACTAAACTATCAACTTCTAACTTCTCAAGCAAAGGTTTCCCTAGTCTCAGTTAATTTGAGTACCAGTACAATCAACATTTTTGCCTTGCAGAAACTGTATAATATCAAAATTTTAATGGAATAACAATTTAGTAATCATATAAAATTTTAGCAAAATAACAATTTAATTACTAAAATTTTGGCAGAATAACAATTAAATAAATGCATTTTGATTTTCTAAATTTGAGCAGAGTAACAGCTTAGCAAATACATTTTTATTTTCTAAAATTGAACAGAGTAACAGCTTAGCAAGTAAAATTTAATAATTTAAATTTGAGCAAAATAACAATTTAGTAATTATGATTTAATAATATAAATTTGGGCAGAGTAACAACTTAGCAAAAATTAAGTTTAACATTAAACAATAATAACTATAATAAAACTTAAGCTTAAACGGGTTTAGGGGAAAACCCTTTCCTACCAACATGCAAAGTAACAATATTTAGAACCAACCCCACTCCCCTTATTACCTCTAAAGTGGTTGATGAAGAGAATGGAATTATTGGCGCAGAGCTTTTAAGAGGAGAAATTCTACTGGTTGAAAACTAGCAAAATTTTAACATAAAAACTAAATAAGAAAAATTTCTAGAGAGAGAAGATTTTAGAGAGAGAGGCTCTCTAGCTTATCGAGGAGAAGGATGGTGAAAATCTTCTCCATGGATGGTGGTATTTATAGAGGAAGAGGGGGCTTAGGTGTCCCACCATTTTACATCATCCATCATGTCACTATTATGTCATAAATCCAATTTTTATTTATTTTTAATCCAATTTAGGGACACATATCCCAAATAGGTGGTGAATCACCTATTTTAGGGTTGGGTACGTGCTCCACCAGCTGTCCCAAGCCTCCATGTGTCAAATTTTATCTATAGGTGAATTAACTGATACCGATAAAAACGCTTAAACTTGAAAAATTAGCTTTTAATATCAAAATAATGCATTTTAATGAAAAACTTGAAAAATACATTATTTTTCATCAAAAATAAAATTCTAATAATTAATTTTAATTTTATTAATTTATTTCAAATTTTATCTATTTATTGTGTATTTTTAAGCTAAAAAAATTCATAAAATTCCATTTTGATTCAATAAATACCAAAATTTTTATTAAAATTAAGTATTTTACCCATAAATAAACTAAAATTACCATTTCACCCTTTTTGGATGTCAAACCAATACTGGCTGGCTTATTAGACACCTAGGGATAATTTGGTCATTTTACACAAGAATTCTAGAAAATTCTCAGAAAATTCCAAAAATTATATTTTAATATATATATGACATAATTCCAACCTCAAATTAACATTTTAATGTCAATTGAATCTTTTCCTCATGTCAATCCTTAATACTGAGAAGTAGGGACAAAATTGTCATTTTCTAATTTCTTCGAGCTCCGGCTCGGAAAAATTATTAAAAATAAAAATTAAATAAATCTTGAAATTTTGAGCAAAATAGTGGGAGTCAGAATTTCAAAATTCCTTTCCGATTTTTCATAATTGTATTGTCAAATATTATAAAAAAACATTGGAAGAATTGAAATAGGATTATTATATTTTTCACTAATTTTCTTTCAAAATAAAGTTTTTATAATGAGAGATATTTCATATAAAATTTTTAAAATATTTTGAAGTCAAAAAGTCTCCAGTTGCTTCCCACAGTCAACTAGGGGTATTTTTGTCATTTTACAAAAATTATCTCAATAAATTCTAGAAAAATTTCTAAAATTATTATTAATTTTCCTAAATACATTGATGACTTAAAAACAATTTTTAAACATATAGAATAATTTAATATATAAAAGTAGGGGTGTTACATATTTCCTCAATGAGCTGCAGCCTGTGCTCACTAAGGCCGATTGTCCCATTATTTCTGTTGTTGCTAAAGCTTCCTCTATCAAGGACCCAAGCATTGAGAGAAGGTGGGCCAGCAAAGATTGGGGCCTCTGAGAAAGTGTGTGCAGTTGATTCCTTTGTTGAAGGTTCTTGTTCTTTGAATGATTTGTTAGTCCTGAAATCAAAAATGCTACCATGGAATTCCCATGGTACACTTTGAGTATGACCTGGATTTTGTGCCACAAGCAGAGAACTAGCACGGCGCAAACAATCATCAGACAGTGAGCTTTGGTTGTCCTTATCTTTTGGTGACTTTTGGTCATCAGTGCCATAAGCATTGTTTTTTGCATTACATCTAGTGGGTCCCTAGGTATATCCCTCCCCACAAGCATGCCAATTCCACTATCCTGAAAATATAAATAAAATAAATATGTGATGCTTATGCACTCTCCACGTGGCACAATTTGTTATTCAGTTATGTTTCAGTTTTCAACTATATAACTAACTGATGTATATATAGATGATTACAATTGCAATGGAATATAGTAATCCATTCTCCCCTTTTTACAAACTTTGTTATTCTACACTTTTCTCTCCTAATGGATGTTCATTGTGTTCTTCAACTTTACTTTCAAAAGTTGCCCAATGGAGAAAAATGTGAAAGAAGATGGTCGGTTTATTGGCAAGACTTGAATAAAGTATTTTAGTTTTTGTTGCAAATTGTTTAACACTCTTCCTAGTACAGGTAAATTGGCTAATGAAGGTTGTGGGGATTGAAGAAATATTAGTTCTAAGTTGAGGAATCATGAGATAAGTAATAAGCACATTGCTTACACGAGTTCATGGATTGATTTAAAAATGAGATTGTTAAAAAATAAAATAAGTGACAAACATGTTCCAGAACAAGTACAGAGAGACAAGGAATATTGGAGAAATATATTATTCAGAATTATTAGAATTGTTTAAACTCTTGAAAAAAAAAAAAAAACTTAGCTTCCTGTGGAACAAGTGAAAATATTTATCAAGAAGATAACAATTTTTTTAAGTCTAATTAAAATGATTACAAAAATTGATCCTATAATACAAAATCACATTCATAATATATATATATATATATATATATATATATATTCCTTACCTTTTGATGCCACTACTTTTTTTATACGATAGGATAAATCACTTAAAAAAGAGAAAGAGGTGGAAAAAAAAATCCTTACTTCCGGTAGGAACACAAGGCATCGATCCTGTGGGCATGGAAAAAAGAAGTTAAGCATCTTCTTATCTACAAGACAAGATTAGCATCAAAGAGGAATGAATAAAAAAAATGAAATGATTACAATATATTAAGGGTAGAGCTCTACATACATTACATCCTCCAATTTGGTCATAGCAGCAGATTGTGAAAGAATTAAAGAAATGAAGTTCTTGTTGCAGTTCCCCTGCTGCTCATGTTTCTGTTTCGTCAAACCAAAACCAAAGAAAGAGAAAGATAAGGAGAAGGAGGACACGTGTCAATGTCAGTGACAAAAGGGACAGACATCTGCAGTCAATATGTTCCTCATGACTTTCGGGACAATTTGGTTGTTGTCCATCAACTATGAAGGAAGTCACCATAATTTATTCTCAAAGATTTCCATGAAGTATCCAAATAAATCCTCCCAACCTAAAGTGTATTATGTAATATGTATGTTATGTCTTATTTTCTAATATTTCATTGTTATTTGCTCTTTCTGGTTGTCTCCAAAATCAAGGTAATCACTTTGCAACAAGCCCATCTCATGCATTTGATGTTCAATAAAGACTAGGCCAGTTTGTATTGAGCACTACAAATGCAAGGAAAAGCCTAAGCAAACTCTAATTGACAAAGGGTCTCTTAATTTAGATGCAAAAGTATACGCTGCATAAATTCGCAAGACATACAAAAAATTACATTTTCATTAATTTTTTTAACTGCTAATGTTCTCGCACCAAAACATCAATATCATAACTAGTGTATGCAAGTTTTAAAACTTGGAACAACTCTTACAAACATAAATTACACATCAGGACATAGTATAAAGTTATTAATGTGAACTTTATGAATGGTGTTATGATCAATTCAGTACAATGCATGCATTCATTTAAATGATAATATAAAACTTAAAATTATGCCATTCCCCAAATTCTGTATGATTTTGAGAAGCCTAGGCAATAAAAATGAGTGAATACTGCAAACAATTCGAGGATGACCCGAAGTAACATTATGAACAATACACAAAATACTATCTATCGACAATATCCTATATATTAATAATAAACACGTGCCTATGCATAACTAATATGACTTGACTTCAGTACAAATTAATTGGAAAATTTTAACCTTACGATATGATTAAGAAACTCTCAAAGGGAAATTTATGAAACGGGAATGAAAATTCAGGTAAATGCTTTATCTGAATTCAAAGCCTCAAACATGGTGGAAAAAGAGTAATGAAGACAATCAAGTGACACACATTTTTGATATATTAGTTCCCTGATCAAAATTTCGAAATAAATATGATGAATAAACAACTGTATTCGTCCTGAAAATTTTAGTAATGGACAGGGGCGACTTAATATCCTAAAGTGAACTTTTAAAATAGGGTATTTTTGTAATTTTCAAAAGGGTTATACACACACACACACACATTTTTTTTTTTTATCAAATGTGTGTAATTTTCTACTTTTAGAGAAGCCAAATTATTTATCAAATCCTTTTACTAATTACCTTTAACATTTCCTTTTCAATTGATAACATAGCCAATCTATTTATCTTACGTTTGAATTATGGTTTTGATCTTTCCAAAATTACTCTCAATCCAAAAGTAGTAGAGAGCCTCCTTTCCTCAATGTACTTTCAACATCCGCAAACGATTATCCAATCAACTCTTAATCTTTATTGAGACATTATTGTTTATTGATCACTGGTATGATTTATTAAAAGTAACAAATGTGACAAACGAAGGAATAACTAGAATAATAGAATGGATAATTGATTGTCAAAGAAGAGATAAAAAAAAATATTATCATTGTGTCCTTATCGTGATTTCTAATACACTTCTATGGAGTTTTTTTTAATAAAAAATGTTTATCGATTTCTTAATTAATATTCTTAAGATACCTTATTTATAGTAGTGAGAAGTATTAATAACAAATTCTTTATTGTTTGTTAAAATTTATTGAAAATCATAAAAGTATGAATAGGATTTATTATAATATGTTTGGAAACATGTTGAAAAGTAAAGAATTACATTTGCGATGTTAAAGCTATAACTATTAGTTTCTTAAAATCACATTCAAAAATGTGAAAAATCATATTCAAGATGTGGAACCAAACACGTTATAAATAAAATGTGAGATTCACATCATTTCACATGTTCCAAAAAAAATACTACTATGTTGAAAAGAGTGTATTAAAAAATATGTTATTATTGAAGGCGGTAGACAATAAATGGAAGTGTAAACAAATTTTGCAAAGACGCAATAGTTTTTGATAATATAAAAATCTCATATTAGTCTTTTAAAATTACAAATATAGGTTATGACAGTCCTTTTTAACGAAAAACATTAGTCCTTAAAGAAGACCAATACAATCGTACGTTGTGATTTTAAAGGATTAGGGTGAGGGTTTTTTTTTTTTTGGTTGCATTTTTAAGAACTAATATTCTACTATCTGAAAGGGACAGCTCAACCCAAAGCAAAGTACTTTAGACCCTTAAAAAGATCTCTTATTACCTTCTTAGCAAAAAGAATATATTATTTTGTAGAAATTTAATGTGAAAACCTCTAAAAGCTAGTCTCATAGCCTCATAATATCTAATTATACTTCGTCCCTTAATTTCCTTTTAGCACCAACTACCTGTATAAATCTTTAATTTGAGTGTGACACATATGTAAATAATGAATGCGACATGAAGCATTGTGAGAGAATGCTAAACCCAACCTAACAGTAACACACAGACCCACCATTAACACAGTCAACTTTAAAGTGATCCATTGAGGACCCTGAGAAGTCAACTTTAACCAACTTGAGAAATACTAGCAATATTTTCTAACCTACTGTTTTGAATACATTCATTCTTATTGATTGAAATTTCTTGAAAATTATTAAAAATTATAAATCTTACATTTTATTTAATGACTCTCTTATGATTTTGAGTTTTCAAAAAATTTTAACCAATAATAAAATGTGTGAGGAAAAGCATGCTAGAGAGGGTGTTACTAACACCCCTCTAACCAACTTTTACTTATCATATATATCAGCAAACATGATTCGTAAACTTGTTTTCAGAAATCATGTGTCCACTTCTATGAATGATGATCATGTATCCACTTGTTTTCATAAACAATACATATTTTACATGCATATCCTAGAACAGATGACTACAAATAAAAGTGCGGATTTCCATTTGATAAAAACTTGAATGAAGGATACTACATCCACTTTCTTTGAAAATCCTCAATTCATTTAGGAAATGACCGAAACACCTCTATGCATGATGATATATGCACACATCTATACTATTTGATGCTTGGTAAGGAACAAAAGTGCACAAAAACGTGTACAACTTTCAAATGGTCTGTGAAGCAAAAGTTTCAGAGAGAAGTTCTAATTTCCCATGAATGTAGGCCCTCTAACATTAGGATCTGGCTGGAGTCGCCACTCCTTCTCCTTCAGACACTCTAACAGAGACTGTGGCTCAATTTTCAGGTTCATCGCTGCACCACACAGATAAAGACTTGGTCTTTAAAAATTGTTGTAGACACTGGCTTTGTGCTCACCAAAAGTAGACAAAAAACCTGGCTGCAATGGTGGAGGCCCTGGAAGCTCCATATATGTGTACTAGTTAGAAGACAAAGGGTTGTTCCGTCTATCAAATTGACCAAACCTATTATAAGTATCATGATAGAGGATGTTTACATGATTTCTGGGAACAGGAGTATTCAAATGAGTACGTTGCACGTAATTGTTTGCCCTTTCAAGTTTGTAATTCTCTCTATACCAACGCAGCCATTCTAAAGAAGTCATTCTGCCAGGTGGTGGATATCCACTTGAAAGAACAGGAAATCTAGGATCATATCCCTATGGTCCATAAGTAGAACTCCAATCTGCATAACCACTTTCTGGTACTGTGTTGTCTGGAAATAATGGAGAAGATAAACTAGGTTGTGCATCAGTAAACCATGCAGCATTATCAGGCAGTAATGGAGCAGAAGGTACTGGAAGGGGATATGTGGTAGAAAAGGAATGGAAGTTTGAAAACTCATCTACTGAACTTGTGACTGAATTATTGATGGAAAGACTGCCCAAAGATGAAGAAGCTATTTCCTCAATGGGATGCAACCTATGCTCACTAAGGCCAGTTGTCCCATTATTTCTGTTGTTGCTAAAGCTTCCTCTATCAAGGACCCAAGCATTGAGAGAAGGAGGGCCAGCAGAGATTGGGGCCTCTGAGAAAGTGTGTGCAGGTGATTCCTTTGTTGAAGGTTTTTGTTCTTTGAATGATTTGTCAGTCCTGAAATCAAAAATGCTACCATGGAATTCCCATGGTTCACTTTGAGTATGAGCTGGATTTTGTGCCACAAGCAGAGAACTAGCACGACACAAACAATCATCAAACAGTGAGCTTTGGTTGTCCTTATCTTTTGGTGACTTCTGGTCATCAGTGCTATAAGCATTGTTTTTTGCATTACATCCAGTGGGTCCTTAGGTATATCCCTCCCCATAAGCATGCCAATTCCACTATCCTGAAAATATAAATAAAATAAATATGTTATGCTTATGCACTGTCCACGTGGCACAATTTGTTATTCGATTATGTTTCAGTTTTCAACTATATAACTAACTGATGTATATATAGATGATTACAATTGCAATGGAATATAGTAATCCAGTCTCCCTTTTTTACAAACTTTGTTATTCTATGCTTTTCTCTCCCAATGGATGTTCAATGTTTTCTTCAACTTCGCTTTCAAAAGTTGCCCAATGGAGAAAAATGTGAAAGAATATGGTCGGTTTATTGCCAAGACTTGAATAAAGTATTTTAGTTTTTGCTGCAAATTGTTTAACACTCTTCCTAGTACAGGTAAATTGGCTAATGAAGGTTGTGGGGATTGAAGAAATATTAGTTCTAAGTTGAGGAATCATGAAATAAGTAATGAGCACATTGCTTACACGAGTTCATGGATTGATTTAAAAATGAGATTGTTAAAAAATAAAATAACTGACAAACATGTTCAAGAACAAGTATAGAGAGACATGGAATATTGGATAAATATATTATTCAGAATTATTACAATTGTTAAAACTCTTGAAAAAAAAAACTTAGCTTCCTATGGAACAAGTGAAAATATTTATCAAGAAGATAACAATTTTTTTAAGTCTAATTAAAATGATTACAAAAATTGATCCTATAATACAAAATCACATTCATAATATATATATATATATACATATATATTCCTTACCTTTTGATGCCACTACTTTTTTTTATACGATAGGATAAATCACTTAAAAAAGAGAAAGAGGTGGAAAAAAAAATCCTTACTTCCGGTAGGAACACAAGGCATCGATCCTGTGGGCATGGAAAAAAGAAGTTAAGCATCTTCTTATCTACAAGACAAGATTAGCATCAAAGAGGAATGAATAAAAAAATGAAATGATTACAATATATTAAGGGTAGAGCTCTACATACATTACATCCTCCAATTTGGTCATAGCAGCAGATTGTGAAAGAATTAAAGAAATGAAGTTCTTGTTGCAGTTCCCCTGCTGCTCATGTTTCTGTTTCGTCAAACCAAAACCAAAGAAAGAGAAAGATAAGGAGAAGGAGGACACGTGTCAATGTCAGTGACAAAAGGGACAGACATCTGCAGTCAATATGTTCCTCATGACTTTCGGGACAATTTGGTTGTTGTCCATCAACTATGAAGGAAGTCACCATAATTTATTCTCAAAGATTTCCATGAAGTATCCAAATAAATCCTCCCAACCTAAAGTGTATTATGTAATATGTATGTTATGTCTTATTTTCTAATATTTCATTGTTATTTGCTCTTTCTGGTTGTCTCCAAAATCAAGGTAATCACTTTGCAACAAGCCCATCTCATGCATTTGATGTTCAATAAAGACTAGGCCAGTTTGTATTGAGCACTACAAATGCAAGGAAAAGCCTAAGCAAACTCTAATTGACAAAGGGTCTCTTAATTTAGATGCAAAAGTATACGCTGCATAAATTCGCAAGACATACAAAAAATTACATTTTCATTAATTTTTTTAACTGCTAATGTTCTCGCACCAAAACATCAATATCATAACTAGTGTATGCAAGTTTTAAAACTTGGAACAACTCTTACAAACATAAATTACACATCAGGACATAGTATAAAGTTATTAATGTGAACTTTATGAATGGTGTTATGATCAATTCAGTACAATGCATGCATTCATTTAAATGATAATATAAAACTTAAAATTATGCCATTCCCCAAATTCTGTATGATTTTGAGAAGCCTAGGCAATAAAAATGAGTGAATACTGCAAACAATTCGAGGATGACCCGAAGTAACATTATGAACAATACACAAAATACTATCTATCGACAATATCCTATATATTAATAATAAACACGTGCCTATGCATAACTAATATGACTTGACTTCAGTACAAATTAATTGGAAAATTTTAACCTTACGATATGATTAAGAAACTCTCAAAGGGAAATTTATGAAACGGGAATGAAAATTCAGGTAAATGCTTTATCTGAATTCAAAGCCTCAAACATGGTGGAAAAAGAGTAATGAAGACAATCAAGTGACACACATTTTTGATATATTAGTTCCCTGATCAAAATTTCGAAATAAATATGATGAATAAACAACTGTATTCGTCCTGAAAATTTTAGTAATGGACAGGGGCGACTTAATATCCTAAAGTGAACTTTTAAAATAGGGTATTTTTGTAATTTTCAAAAGGGTTATACACACACACACACACATTTTTTTTTTTATCAAATGTGTGTAATTTTCTACTTTTAGAGAAGCCAAATTATTTATCAAATCCTTTTACTAATTACCTTTAACATTTCCTTTTCAATTGATAACATAGCCAATCTATTTATCTTACGTTTGAATTATGGTTTTGATCTTTCCAAAATTACTCTCAATCCAAAAGTAGTAGAGAGCCTCCTTTCCTCAATGTACTTTCAACATCCGCAAACGATTATCCAATCAACTCTTAATCTTTATTGAGACATTATTGTTTATTGATCACTGGTATGATTTATTAAAAGTAACAAATGTGACAAACGAAGGAATAACTAGAATAATAGAATGGATAATTGATTGTCAAAGAAGAGATAAAAAAAAATATTATCATTGTGTCCTTATCGTGATTTCTAATACACTTCTATGGAGTTTTTTTTTAATAAAAAATGTTTATCGATTTCTTAATTAATATTCTTAAGATACCTTATTTATAGTAGTGAGAAGTATTAATAACAAATTCTTTATTGTTTGTTAAAATTTATTGAAAATCATAAAAGTATGAATAGGATTTATTATAATATGTTTGGAAACATGTTGAAAAGTAAAGAATTACATTTGCGATGTTAAAGCTATAACTATTAGTTTCTTAAAATCACATTCAAAAATGTGAAAAATCATATTCAAGATGTGGAACCAAACACGTTATAAATAAAATGTGAGATTCACATCATTTCACATGTTCCAAAAAAAATACTACTATGTTGAAAAGAGTGTATTAAAAAATATGTTATTATTGAAGGCGGTAGACAATAAATGGAAGTGTAAACAAATTTTGCAAAGACGCAATAGTTTTTGATAATATAAAAATCTCATATTAGTCTTTTAAAATTACAAATATAGGTTATGACAGTCCTTTTTAACGAAAAACATTAGTCCTTAAAGAAGACCAATACAATCGTACGTTGTGATTTTAAAGGATTAGGGTGAGGGTTTTTTTTTTTTTGGTTGCATTTTTAAGAACTAATATTCTACTATCTGAAAGGGACAGCTCAACCCAAAGCAAAGTACTTTAGACCCTTAAAAAGATCTCTTATTACCTTCTTAGCAAAAAGAATATATTATTTTGTAGAAATTTAATGTGAAAACCTCTAAAAGCTAGTCTCATAGCCTCATAATATCTAATTATACTTCGTCCCTTAATTTCCTTTTAGCACCAACTACCTGTATAAATCTTTAATTTGAGTGTGACACATATGTAAATAATGAATGCGACATGAAGCATTGTGAGAGAATGCTAAACCCAACCTAACAGTAACACACAGACCCACCATTAACACAGTCAACTTTAAAGTGATCCATTGAGGACCCTGAGAAGTCAACTTTAACCAACTTGAGAAATACTAGCAATATTTTCTAACCTACTGTTTTGAATACATTCATTCTTATTGATTGAAATTTCTTGAAAATTATTAAAAATTATAAATCTTACATTTTATTTAATGACTCTCTTATGATTTTGAGTTTTCAAAAAATTTTAACCAATAATAAAATGTGTGAGGAAAAGCATGCTAGAGAGGGTGTTACTAACACCCCTCTAACCAACTTTTACTTATCATATATATCAGCAAACATGATTCGTAAACTTGTTTTCAGAAATCATGTGTCCACTTCTATGAATGATGATCATGTATCCACTTGTTTTCATAAACAATACATATTTTACATGCATATCCTAGAACAGATGACTACAAATAAAAGTGCGGATTTCCATTTGATAAAAACTTGAATGAAGGATACTACATCCACTTTCTTTGAAAATCCTCAATTCATTTAGGAAATGACCGAAACACCTCTATGCATGATGATATATGCACACATCTATACTATTTGATGCTTGGTAAGGAACAAAAGTGCACAAAAACGTGTACAACTTTCAAATGGTCTGTGAAGCAAAAGTTTCAGAGAGAAGTTCTAATTTCCCATGAATGTAGGCCCTCTAACATTAGGATCTGGCTGGAGTCGCCACTCCTTCTCCTTCAGACACTCTAACAGAGACTGTGGCTCAATTTTCAGGTTCATCGCTGCACCACACAGATAAAGACTTGGTCTTTAAAAATTGTTGTAGACACTGGCTTTGTGCTCACCAAAAGTAGACAAAAAACCTGGCTGCAATGGTGGAGGCCCTGGAAGCTCCATATATGTGTACTAGTTAGAAGACAAAGGGTTGTTCCGTCTATCAAATTGACCAAACCTATTATAAGTATCATGATAGAGGATGTTTACATGATTTCTGGGAACAGGAGTATTCAAATGAGTACGTTGCACGTAATTGTTTGCCCTTTCAAGTTTGTAATTCTCTCTATACCAACGCAGCCATTCTAAAGAAGTCATTCTGCCAGGTGGTGGATATCCACTTGAAAGAACAGGAAATCTAGGATCATATCCCTATGGTCCATAAGTAGAACTCCAATCTGCATAACCACTTTCTGGTACTGTGTTGTCTGGAAATAATGGAGAAGATAAACTAGGTTGTGCATCAGTAAACCATGCAGCATTATCAGGCAGTAATGGAGCAGAAGGTACTGGAAGGGGATATGTGGTAGAAAAGGAATGGAAGTTTGAAAACTCATCTACTGAACTTGTGACTGAATTATTGATGGAAAGACTGCCCAAAGATGAAGAAGCTATTTCCTCAATGGGATGCAACCTATGCTCACTAAGGCCAGTTGTCCCATTATTTCTGTTGTTGCTAAAGCTTCCTCTATCAAGGACCCAAGCATTGAGAGAAGGAGGGCCAGCAGAGATTGGGGCCTCTGAGAAAGTGTGTGCAGGTGATTCCTTTGTTGAAGGTTTTTGTTCTTTGAATGATTTGTCAGTCCTGAAATCAAAAATGCTACCATGGAATTCCCATGGTTCACTTTGAGTATGAGCTGGATTTTGTGCCACAAGCAGAGAACTAGCACGACACAAACAATCATCAAACAGTGAGCTTTGGTTGTCCTTATCTTTTGGTGACTTCTGGTCATCAGTGCTATAAGCATTGTTTTTTGCATTACATCCAGTGGGTCCTTAGGTATATCCCTCCCCATAAGCATGCCAATTCCACTATCCTGAAAATATAAATAAAATAAATATGTTATGCTTATGCACTGTCCACGTGGCACAATTTGTTATTCGATTATGTTTCAGTTTTCAACTATATAACTAACTGATGTATATATAGATGATTACAATTGCAATGGAATATAGTAATCCAGTCTCCCTTTTTTACAAACTTTGTTATTCTATGCTTTTCTCTCCCAATGGATGTTCAATGTTTTCTTCAACTTCGCTTTCAAAAGTTGCCCAATGGAGAAAAATGTGAAAGAATATGGTCGGTTTATTGCCAAGACTTGAATAAAGTATTTTAGTTTTTGCTGCAAATTGTTTAACACTCTTCCTAGTACAGGTAAATTGGCTAATGAAGGTTGTGGGGATTGAAGAAATATTAGTTCTAAGTTGAGGAATCATGAAATAAGTAATGAGCACATTGCTTACACGAGTTCATGGATTGATTTAAAAATGAGATTGTTAAAAAATAAAATAACTGACAAACATGTTCAAGAACAAGTATAGAGAGACATGGAATATTGGATAAATATATTATTCAGAATTATTACAATTGTTAAAACTCTTGAAAAAAAAAACTTAGCTTCCTATGGAACAAGTGAAAATATTTATCAAGAAGATAACAATTTTTTTAAGTCTAATTAAAATGATTACAAAAATTGATCCTATAATACAAAATCACATTCATAATATATATATATATATACATATATATTCCTTACCTTTTGATGCCACTACTTTTTTTTATACGATAGGATAAATCACTTAAAAAAGAGAAAGAGGTGGAAAAAAAAATCCTTACTTCCGGTAGGAACACAAGGCATCGATCCTGTGGGCATGGAAAAAAGAAGTTAAGCATCTTCTTATCTACAAGACAAGATTAGCATCAAAGAGGAATGAATAAAAAAATGAAATGATTACAATATATTAAGGGTAGAGCTCTACATACATTACATCCTCCAATTTGGTCATAGCAGCAGATTGTGAAAGAATTAAAGAAATGAAGTTCTTGTTGCAGTTCCCCTGCTGCTCATGTTTCTGTTTCGTCAAACCAAAACCAAAGAAAGAGAAAGATAAGGAGAAGGAGGACACGTGTCAATGTCAGTGACAAAAGGGACAGACATCTGCAGTCAATATGTTCCTCATGACTTTCGGGACAATTTGGTTGTTGTCCATCAACTATGAAGGAAGTCACCATAATTTATTCTCAAAGATTTCCATGAAGTATCCAAATAAATCCTCCCAACCTAAAGTGTATTATGTAATATGTATGTTATGTCTTATTTTCTAATATTTCATTGTTATTTGCTCTTTCTGGTTGTCTCCAAAATCAAGGTAATCACTTTGCAACAAGCCCATCTCATGCATTTGATGTTCAATAAAGACTAGGCCAGTTTGTATTGAGCACTACAAATGCAAGGAAAAGCCTAAGCAAACTCTAATTGACAAAGGGTCTCTTAATTTAGATGCAAAAGTATACGCTGCATAAATTCGCAAGACATACAAAAAATTACATTTTCATTAATTTTTTTAACTGCTAATGTTCTCGCACCAAAACATCAATATCATAACTAGTGTATGCAAGTTTTAAAACTTGGAACAACTCTTACAAACATAAATTACACATCAGGACATAGTATAAAGTTATTAATGTGAACTTTATGAATGGTGTTATGATCAATTCAGTACAATGCATGCATTCATTTAAATGATAATATAAAACTTAAAATTATGCCATTCCCCAAATTCTGTATGATTTTGAGAAGCCTAGGCAATAAAAATGAGTGAATACTGCAAACAATTCGAGGATGACCCGAAGTAACATTATGAACAATACACAAAATACTATCTATCGACAATATCCTATATATTAATAATAAACACGTGCCTATGCATAACTAATATGACTTGACTTCAGTACAAATTAATTGGAAAATTTTAACCTTACGATATGATTAAGAAACTCTCAAAGGGAAATTTATGAAACGGGAATGAAAATTCAGGTAAATGCTTTATCTGAATTCAAAGCCTCAAACATGGTGGAAAAAGAGTAATGAAGACAATCAAGTGACACACATTTTTGATATATTAGTTCCCTGATCAAAATTTCGAAATAAATATGATGAATAAACAACTGTATTCGTCCTGAAAATTTTAGTAATGGACAGGGGCGACTTAATATCCTAAAGTGAACTTTTAAAATAGGGTATTTTTGTAATTTTCAAAAGGGTTATACACACACACACACACATTTTTTTTTTTTATCAAATGTGTGTAATTTTCTACTTTTAGAGAAGCCAAATTATTTATCAAATCCTTTTACTAATTACCTTTAACATTTCCTTTTCAATTGATAACATAGCCAATCTATTTATCTTACGTTTGAATTATGGTTTTGATCTTTCCAAAATTACTCTCAATCCAAAAGTAGTAGAGAGCCTCCTTTCCTCAATGTACTTTCAACATCCGCAAACGATTATCCAATCAACTCTTAATCTTTATTGAGACATTATTGTTTATTGATCACTGGTATGATTTATTAAAAGTAACAAATGTGACAAACGAAGGAATAACTAGAATAATAGAATGGATAATTGATTGTCAAAGAAGAGATAAAAAAAAATATTATCATTGTGTCCTTATCGTGATTTCTAATACACTTCTATGGAGTTTTTTTTAATAAAAAATGTTTATCGATTTCTTAATTAATATTCTTAAGATACCTTATTTATAGTAGTGAGAAGTATTAATAACAAATTCTTTATTGTTTGTTAAAATTTATTGAAAATCATAAAAGTATGAATAGGATTTATTATAATATGTTTGGAAACATGTTGAAAAGTAAAGAATTACATTTGCGATGTTAAAGCTATAACTATTAGTTTCTTAAAATCATATTCAAGATGTGGAACCAAACACGTTATAAATAAAATGTGAGATTCACATCATTTCACATGTTCCAATAAAAAATACTACTATGTTGAAAAGAGTGTATTAAAAAATATGTTATTATTGAAGGCAGTGGACAATAAATGGAAGTGTAAACAAATTTTGCAAGGACGCATTAGTTTTTGAGAATATAAAAATCTCATATTAGTCTTTTAAAATTACAAATATAGGTTATGATAGTCCCTTTTAATGAAAAATATTAGTCTTTAAAGAAGACCAATACAATCGTACGTTGTGATTTTAAAGGATTAGGGTGAGGTTTTTTTTTTTGTTGCATTTTTAAGAACTAATATTCTACTATCTGAAAGGGACAGCTCAACCCAAAGCAAGTACTTTAGACCCTTAAAAAGATCTCTTATTACCTTCTTAGCAAAAAGAATATATTATTTTGTAGAAATTTAATGTGAAAACCTCTAAAAGCTAGTCTCATAGCCTCATAATATCTAATTATACTTCGTCCCTTAATTTCCTTTTAGCACCAACTACCTGTATAAATCTTTAATTTGACTGTGACACAGATGTAAACAATGAATGCGACATGAAGCATTGTGAGAGAATGCTAAACCCAACCTAATAGTAACACACAGACCCATCATTAACATAGTCAACTTTAAAGTAATCCATTGAGGACCCTGAAGAAGTCAACTTTAACCAACTTGAGAAATACTAGCAATGTTTTCTACCCTACTGTTTTGAATACATTCATTCTTATTGATTTAAATTTCTTGAAAATCATTAAAATTATAAATCTTACATTTTATTTAATGACTCTCTCATGATTTTGAGTTTTCAAAAAATTTTAACCAATAATAAAATATGTTTGAGGAAAAGTATGCTAGAAAGGGTGTTGCTAACACCCCTCTAACCAACTTTTACTTGGCTTTCCTAAGCAATTATTATTGGATATAACATACTTGGCCATAAATTTGGCATCATATATGTTTTTACACTTAGCATCTCATCGTAGACAATCTCATATATATTAGCAAACATGGCTCGTAAACTTGTTTTCAGAAATCATGTGTCCACTTCTAAGAATGATGATCATGTATCCACTTGTTTTCATAAACAATCCATATTTTACATGCATATCCTAGAACAGATGATTACGAATAGAAGTGCGGATTTCCATTTGATAAAAACTTGAATGGAGGATACTCCATCCACTTTCTTTGAAAATCCTCAATTCATTCAAGAAATGACCGAAACATCTCTATGCATGATGATATATGCACACATCTATACTATTTGATGCTTGGTAAGGAACAAAAGTGCACAAAAATGTGTACAACTTTGAAATGGTCCGTGAAGCAAAAGTTTCAGAGAGAAGTTCTAATTTCCCATGAATGTAGGCCCTCTGACATTAGGATCTGGCTGGAGTCGCCACTCCTTCTCCTTCAGACACTCTAATAGAGACTGTGGCTCATTTTTCAGGTCCGTCACTGCACCACACCCATAAGGGATTGGTCTTTGAAAATTGTTGTAGACACTGGCTTTGTGCTCACCAAAAGCAGATAAAAAACCTGGCTGCAATGGTGGGGGCCCTAGGGGCTCCATATATATGTACTGGTTAGAGGAGAAAGGGTTGCTCCATCTATCAAATTGACCAAACCTATTATAAGTATCATGATAGAGGATGTTTACATGGTTTCCAGGAACAGGAGTATTCAGATGAGTAGGTTGCACATAATTGTTTGACCTTTCAGGTTTGTAATTCTCTCTGTACCAACGCAGCCATTCTGAAGAAGTCATTCTGCCAGGTGGTGGGTATCCACTCGAAAGAACAGGAAATCTAGGATCATATCCCTGTGGTCCATAAGTAGAACTCCAATCTGCATAACCACTTTCTGGTACTGTGTTGTCTGGAAATAATGGAGAAGATAAACTAGGTTGTGCATCAGTAAACCATGCAGCATTATCAGGCAGTAATGGAGCAGAAGGTACTGGAAGGGAATTTGTAGCATAAGAGGAATGGAAGGTTGAAGACTCATCTACTGAACTTGTGACTGAATTATTGATGGAAAGACTGCCCAAAGATGAAGAAGCTATTTCCTCAATGAGCTGCAGCCTGTGCTCACTAAGGCCGGTTGTCCCATTATTTCTGTTGTTGCTAAAGCTTCCTCTATCAAGGACCCAAGCATTGAGAGAAGGAGGGCCAGCAGAGATTGGGGCCTCTGAGAAAGTGTGTGCAGTTGATTCCTTTGTTGAATGTTCTTGCTGTTTGAATGATTTGTCAGTCCTGAAATCAAAAATGCTGCCATGGAATTCCCACGGATCACTTTGAGTATGAGCTGGATTTTGTGCCACAAGCAGAGAACTAGCACGGCGCAAACAATCATCAGACAGTGAGCTTTGGTTGTCCTTATCTTTTGGTGACTTCTGGTCATCAGTTGAGATAGAAGGGTGTGATGGTGCTGAATTATACCTTGTGAGAGGCCTGAAAAGAATAACTTCTTCTTCTTCCAGTACAGAAGATTTTCCATTGGTGCTGGAGCTACTTGGATTATCCTCTGTCATCCATTTACAATGTTCTCCCGTGTCTTTGTTAGTTTGCTTATTAGACTCTTCCATTCTTGTATTATTGCTATTGGACTCCATATTTTCTGTTTCTTTCTTGCCATGATCTTCATCTGATCTAACCATATAAAATTTATTTCCTAATTTATCACATGTAATCCACTTATGCAAATTATTTGATCTGCTTGCTATCTTCATTGCTGCTTCTCTGATGCGCTCAGTACGCAATTCAATTCCACTTTCAAAATTGTCTCTGTGTTCCCAATTACCACAGAAATCCAATGAGAGATGTGAACAAGCTATAGGTACAAAGCCCCTCAACTCATAATCCTCCCATAGAGGAGTTCTATCAAGATGCTTCTTGGTTTCCTTTCTATCGCCATTTAGTTGATTTAGAAGTTCAACAAACACATCAAAAAAATAAGAAATAGCTCTTATACTCTTTTGATCGGTTGCACATACTTCATGTATGCTTGAACACCACTCCACAAAAACAAGCACTGAGGGAAACAAGGGGCAATGATTCAAAGAACTAGCCTTTAGGCATCTTTCAATGAAACGTCCCATGAAGCTGAATGCAGCAGTTAATGCCAGTTGCATCAACTGCCTATCATTTTTGTCTTCTGATTCATTTTTTCCAAGCTTATCAATTAGATTTGTTAGGGAAAATATGAGAATAGAAACTACTTGTATAGCTCGGAAAGGACCTCTTCTGGCTAAATCCATTTCACTATAGGATTCCAACATGGTCTTTAGTTCTATATCTTCTAGCTCCATCATTTTATCCAGCTCTCCAATTGTAGATGCCAATGCAATAGAGAATTCCTCTAAACTGCTTCAGGAGATAAGGGGTAAACAACATCAGAACACATAATAAAAGGAACTAAGAGTACACATCAATCTACATTATACGAGTAATTTGTTGTGTTGAACAATTTGGTCTGGCACAGTCTGTAATAAACTAACAATGTAGGCATATGATGACACTACTTTGAATAAATACATAATACCCAATACTAGCATAATATGCAATCTAATGTCTATGTTTTCCCTCTCAAAACCAACTACAAAATTTATTCATCTTTGCAGTTTAACTGTTCATTAGTGCTTCAGAAATACAGGCCCGGAATCAGTTTCTTCTTTAAACCTCTGAACCGGCTCATAATTCAGAAGAGCATCTAGATTTCTAAATATTTTGAACTGCCAATGATGAAAGTACTTCTCTTTATTTTCTCTCCTCTATTCATAAGTTACATGCATGCAGCAATAATCAGTGTAGTTAGAAATTTATCATCAGTGTCTTCTTTTTGAGGTAGAGAAGGTGTAAAATAGAAAACCTCTTATATGATGCCCACAACGTAAAATGTATCACACACAAGGAAATGTAAATATCAACTGCTTTGAGGCGACTTGAAACCCTACACAATAAATTAGTTATTAACTGTGAACTCAGTACATGTGTCCAAGAAGAAATACTAGCCAAGGATACTGTGAATATGAACGACTCAATTTGACCACAAGAGGGAAATACGAAGAATAAAAAGGAAAAACAAAATTCCAAGAAATTTTTAAAACAAAATAAATTGAATCCAATATATACCTTGATGATATGAAGAGGAAACTTATTGTTCTGACCATAAGAGACCATAACTTTGTATAATGAATACTTTTGCTGTCAAACGTGTTGCAGTTTGAGCTATCATCTTTCCATTGCACCTTGGTCTCTTCACCAATTTTCCAAAAAGGTTTCAAGAAATCCAAGCAGACTTTGCTGGAAACATATTCTAGAGGAGATGACCTGTTCTGCAAGATAATTAGAGACACTTCAGGAGATGAAAGTATAAGAAGCTTAGAAACATTAAATGAAAAGATAGAACGAATTGCAGTGTTTTAAAAAGCCTCAATATCATATTACCTTTTCAAACAACAAGATAAGATTGTTCCAGGCATCAGGAAAAGGTTCTTTAACCGCTAAACTTCTTACACAGTGGTACAGAGCAAGAAATTCATCACCAATATATGTTGCCAGTACAGCCAACTGCAAATAAACAAGGTTACCATCATTTGAAAAATAATATATATAAATAGAGGATAAAAGTTTCTCTTATGCAACACTGCAACAGATAAGAAACATTTACCTGATTTTGGGGGTTACCACTGTCTGGCCAGATCCTTGTTGCTTGCAAATAATGGGTGGCAGCAACTGACCAATTATGATTTTGAGTATCAGGGTTTTCACATTGTTGTTTATACCTGGCAAGATCCCCCATACAAACTAAGCAGCGATGACATAAATACTGGCATTTCTGCATGACATCTGGTTCAACTGAAGTAGAGTTCCAACCCCTTTTATAAAACAAAGCCTCCAGCGGGACTCCATAATGTTTTCTAAGTTTTACAGTCAGAGTTTGGTAAAACTCAATAGCTTCTGTCAGAAATATCTTAAATAACTTTGAATGATTGTCATTGTCTCTCCACACAACATTATTTTGTGGCATTCCTGATTTTTTGATCTCCACGTTACCAGAGCTTTTCTTTATTATTTTGCGAAATTCATCAATATGCTTATAGTGCAGCTTCCACAAAGAATATTCAGCATCCTGAAGTTCTGAAAGCATGTGATTACTCAAGATTATTCTCTCACAACTAGACCGGACCTTGCGGTACAAGTCTTGAGCATCAAAGTGCAAAAGGCCTTTGGAATGGATCAATGCCCACAACTGTTTTTCAGAATTCCCAATCTGAACAATGAACATTACACAAAGTTGAAAAGATATCAATTAAATCACATTTCCCAAACCTAAAGGCTAAAGCATAACAAGGAATGCCAGTTTCAGAAAGTCACCTCTGAGAGAACTTCTTTATGAATTCCAGGAGAAAGACATAGATTAGTTGTCATGGTTCAAACTGTAGGGCTTCCTTCAAAGGTGATGCATCTGCTTAGCACAAACCAGACCTATTAGTAAGTAAATGGATATGAATATAAAAATCTTAATGTTCAATTTCAACATGGTCGAAAGTCTTGGTGTGTGAAATTTAATTCCAATAACAATTTCAATTTCTAGGTTGTGTTCGAATTCCCAAACTCTTGGTGTGTGAGTAGAGAGCTTTTGATGTCCTCTTCAACGTATCCATGGAAATTTTTATTGAATTCTGCAACTATCATAGAACTCAACTTGGATGAACTTTCGTTGATGCAATTGCTCCCCCTTATTTAATGCAATACATGGCCACCATTATATAAAGTATACTTTTGTCATGTGATTTTTATTAAATTCTAATATTAGTGGAAAGTAAGTTCTTTATATTGTGAGAACAAAGCGCACTTGATTCCCATGCTCATTTCGACATCAAGCAAAGGCAGCCACCCACAATGTTTTAATAATGACTTAAAAAATGGGTAGATCGACAGGAGTTTTAAGAGAAAAGGTCAGTTTAGCGTCCCTTTAAAAATGAGAAAGAAAAAATCAACGATGCGCAATAAGAAAAAAAAAAAAAAAAAGCAAAAAGAAAAGGGACTAGCCCCTGAATTTTCCACCCCAAATTTTAAGGGATACCAAACCGACAATTAAGCACATAATACCAAGATCCTAAGTACCTTTTACATTCAGGGAAAACACGCATCCCTAAATACAATAACTAACTCTAAGGTGTGATCTATCCAGACTATCTTAAGAAAAGAAACGATAGTGACCTTATTTGAGCAATCAGTTAAACATCATCATCACCATCGTCTTTGTGGATAAGTACAGACCATGTTTGAGAAAAGAAAATATAGAGAGAATACAGAATAGCTCAATACAAGTTTTCTGAGAATTAAGGCATCAATCAGACTCGCAAACCAGTTTTCTATCTCCCCAATATCCATACTACACATCAAGACACAACATGGGGGGCAAACATGTACATGGGACAAGAAGAAAGATTTTGGGAGTTGCAAGTTTCATGACTAGACTCCAATCAGAACGGAATTGATAAAATTAGACTGACACCACAACCAAATAACACCAATCATAAGAAAAAAAACCCACATCAACGAAGAAAGACACACAGCACAAACAAAACAAAACCAAAAAAAAAATAAAAATTGTTATCCTTTAAGGTAAATTAAGAAACTGCACTCTGAAAATTGAAGATAAGAATTTAGAAAACAAAGATTACCAAATGAAGAAGATATTCTTGGGTGAAAAATTGTAACAGCAGTTAGCTAGCTGCATCAAATGAACCAGAAAGTGAGCCCAAATCATTCAAAGTAAGAACATTCACATAGGTAGAAACACCTTTGAGAGAGAGGAAGATGGAAGCGGAGAAGGGAAGAAGCAAGAAGACTTGGACCACTTGCAGGGGTTTCAGTAGTGAAACAGACAAAGTAAAAGGTGGGATTATGATGAGAAGACTGAATAAAAAGACAACAATCTTAACCATATTCTGGCTTTTGATATGTTTCTTCTTTTTTTTCTACTAGTCAAGAAAAATGTAAAACGAATAAAATAAAGTGCGTTATCATCATCTATTTCTCTGACTAAATATGAAGGATAACTTTGTGAACCAAGACAAACTATCTGTGTGCCTCGGGACACAATGACTTGTCTAGCGATTCATGGTATACATGATCAACTGTGCAAGGTCAATAACGTAAAAAAACATTTTACATCAACTGAAACAGATAGTTTGTGGGCTTTTGTGGAAACACATCTTCCTTCTCACTTTCCTACATAGAGTGTTTTCTGAAAAATAACAAGAGTTTTTTTTTCAAAACCATGTTATGCAAAGTATCTACCGACAAAACTAATTGAGAACCGGATTAGCCACCTTTAGAGGGATTCATCTTTCCAACCACTTTTTTTCATTCACAAGACTCGAATCCAAAATTTTATTTAACAAATCCGAGTTTGGTGCCACTTGAACAAATGACATGTTAGCAAAAAATAGTAAGAGTTTAATTAGAATATACACATATAGTGTAATTTTTTTTATATTATCATCTAATGATGGATTATCATAACATTAAAAATTATTAATTCGTGTAATTATTCTGGCCAATACCTAGCATTGGGGTAGTGATTGCTCTTCTATACTCGTTAGCACAAAGTTGTGTTATGTCTATTGTCCTAGTTATTGTAAGTATTTGTTTTGAAAGCACTAAGATAGGAGAAATTATTAAGTAGTTCTAGACTATCATAGTTCCTATTAATTTTTATATGACATGTAATCAAATGTTATTAATTTTTTTCATAAATTGCAAAATTTAAATATGTGTTATATAAATATTGGTTAGGACTATGGATATTTGGTGGTCCTAAACTACCTAACAATTTCTCTCAAGGTAGGGCATCATAGTGGGAATTGTGAACCCATGATGCTCGACACGGGATATTCGTCATGTTCATGAATGATGGTGAATGCTTAAATCTTCCCATAAATAATTGTTTAAGGGTAATCTTTAGGCCGAGTATAAGGACAGCCTCCTGTATTCAGCACATATCTAGGAGGGTACACAGCTCCTTAACTTCAGGAGGTTATAGTAATAGTTATTTTAGAAATCATATCTAAAGTAGTTTTCAAATTGTAGATAGTGTAAAAATATATCTTTGCGCCTGCTACTTATCAAAATTAATCTCAAATAATAATGCCAGCCAATCAATTATCTAAAGTTGATTATTTAGTCTATAACTGTTAAGTAAAATCTCAACATCTTCACTGAACGTTCCACCAACGCTGAAACCAAGTGACAAAGAAAGTTCGAACTATAACATCACAATTCGGATTTATATCTAAAAGCGACAGATACCATCACATAAGAGTTAAAAACTACGGTCCATTAAGCCTAATTCGTTTCTTCAAAAAATAGAAAAAAGCCTAATTCGTCTAATTAATATATTTACTTATGAATTTTTAAAAGGATTTCCTAAACCCCAGATGAATCGTTGGTTCACTCCTAAACGTTAACAAAACTTAGTAATAAAAATTAAAATAGGAATATTTTACCTATTAATTTTCTTATTAGTTTAACATTTTTTTTTATTTACGGATAATTTATACATTTTTACATACTCATCTATAAATTAGTATTAAATAAGATTTCATGTTTTATTATGATATTTTTAATGATTTAATTTTACGTCATATTGCCACATTATGTGTTAGTACTTTCATTTTCCTGGGGGATATATATGACAAAGGTCGAACGCACATGTGTGCATGATCGAGTGGCTGCTGATTGCTGAAGGGTGGTTGGGAGGATCATGCATTCAATTCAGTTTCCAAATGCTCTCATAAACTGAAGAATGTCTTTATGTGAGCGGCTGAGCCACAAGACCCACAACTTATCTAAAAGAGTCATCTTATTGTATACTTGTATTTTTTTAACAATACCCCCCTCCCCCTTAAATCCCAATTCCCAACCATTTTTTTCTCGAATTAATTGGGTGGGATGCCCATAACTGTAAAGAAATTTTTATTTTGAAAATTGAAATAGCACAATGTATTTTTTTTAAACAATTTATGAAAAAAAAGATGCGTTCTTTGAGTCATATGCATACAATTTTAAAATGAATTTCATTATAATATACTGAAAGTGTAAAATATTTTGTGTATTATCACCCAATCCAATTCACATAGTGTCATGTGTGTGATAAATTTATTGACTTTTATAATAATTACTTTAAAATTCATACCTAAAATAATTTTTAATTAGTTGACAATATAAAAATTTTACATTGATAATACATAATAATTAAACTCCTTTAAAATTTATTTTTTCTCTAATTTAGAGGCATCTCTAACAATTTTTGTATAAAAGATGATGCACCAAAATAGTATTCTTTATTTATAGATAACGGCATTCTATGTGACCAGTAATAAAAATAATTAGATGATTATTCATGTTAATAAAGTCTCTCTCTCTCTCTCTCTCTCTCTCTCTCTCTCTCTCTCTCTCTCTATATATATATATATATATATATATATATATATATATATCACTTTATGATATTTAATATCACTCATGCAAAAGAGTATTTATGCAGATTTCTTAGTTAAGTTGGGAGCTTCTGAGAGATTTAAGCTTTTTCAAACTCCTCGTCCAGGCCTTGCTCATTGGCTTTATGGCGGATTCTACAGGAGTTGTTCATTTGAGATTGTAGTTTTGTTTGTTGCTTCGCATTTCTTTGTAACAAAAAGAAAGAGTATTTGCTAACAAAAGTCTACTCCCATCATCATCATTATCATCATATAAAAATCCAAACGGAGAATTCTTTTCCAGGGCTGACTGTTGCAGAAAGAGATTTATTTGGGATCTTTCCTCTTTATATCAATGCCACCAAAATATCTTCCCATTTAATTAACGTCTCAGATAGACATAAGCTTTTGACTAGCGTTTTGATTTTCTAGTACCCAAAAGAAAAATAAATAACTTGGTCAAGTTAAAACTTGCACGCTTTGTCTTACCTGTGTGAATAAATATCCAAAGAAAAGTTACCAAACTGAATGTTAAACACATACATTATAACATATATATATATATTGCTTCAAATTATTTATATTTTAAAGCGGTTTGCTTTAAATAAAAAATAACTCCCTCTTAAAAAAAAAATAGCTTTAATTTATATATTTTTTTTATTATCTGATTATAGTTAAGGATGTATTTGGTAGAGAGAAAAAAAATAAAGAGAAAAAAAAGGAAGAAAAAAGAAGAGAAATAAATGAAAAATAAAATAAAAGTTAAAGTTATTTGATTAAAAAGAAATAGAAGAAAAATAAAAAAAAATAACTTTTTTAAATTATTTTTATTTTAACTATTATTATTATTATTTATTTTTATTATTATTATTATTATTATTATTATATAAAAGAGGTGTGAGGCCTGAGGGGGGGGCGGAAATCGATTTTGGGTTGGGGGGGCGGGTGGCGAGGGGCAAACAAGTATTAATTAGAAAAGCGGACGGGGGGATGAAAACCGATTTGCCTTTATTGCAAATTGGTTTTCGATTAAGAAAAGAAAGGAGAGGATGCAGAATTGTTTTCATTGTCTGTGTAAATCGATTTCTACAGGTTATTTATATAAAAAAAGGACACAGTATACAGTAATTTCGTAGCATTTTTTGTTTAATTATAAAAAAAAATTTATCAGTAAGTCCCACATCTTTTTTAAAAAATTTCACTGTTTTTCTTCAATACCAAACAAAAAGAACTATAATAACTTTGTCACTTTTCTTCATTCTTCGACCCTCTTTTTACTATATCAAACGAAGCGTAAATGTAAGTTGTTTCTTATACACTTAAACTTTGATTCTTCCACATAGGTATATGTCAGAGATGTGAATCATTGATGGATGTGTGTAGGAAGAATCTTCCGTACGGAAAAGCAAGCCACAAACCACGCCTAGCATGCCTTTGTGTTCATGATCATGAGGATAATCATCTCACCAATTTGGGGTTAGATAATATCCAACACAATTTCTAGTCACATGAGTTTGGTTAAGATGGAAAGAGACACAAACTAAAAGATGACTAACTTAGATTATAAAACATTTTCTATGCATTAAAAACATTGACGGACAGAGACGTACAGGCTGGCGCGGGGTCTACGTAGTTGTTGTTTGGTTAGTGATTTGATATCCATTTCACGGCGAAATTCAAAGTTCATATTATTCATGAAACATGTTTCAGGGTCCCACTTGTCTCGTCTCCATCCTAATGCAAGTGCTTATAATTGAGGTGATGATCTCCGCCGAAGAAGCTGGAATTGTTTCTGCTCTTTGATTGTGAATTGTTATGGTCTTATGATCTCAGAGCCTGGAATTAATTTGAAGGGACGAACCAAAGAAGCCAGAGGGTAGTTTCCTCACCTTCTTCAATTCAGTGATTTGGAAGTAATTTTCTAGTAATGTTAGCTGCAGCTATATCAGCTGCATTGGTTATATTGTCTATCATTTGAGCTCTATCTTTACTCTAAAAAAAGTATCATTTGCTAACAAATAAAAAATATTTAAGCATTAAATTTTTTGTTAAAATAACTTTTACCTAATAAAAGTAAAGTTAATTATTAGTATATATATACGTTATGGATCTATACTAATAATATGATTTATAATAACATTTGATGTATCGATAATAAATATTATCTTTTTCTTTTTATTTGTCTACACAAGAGGATAACAGATAAATTAAAAAATGTAATAAATATCTTGATTTATATTTAAATTATTTTTAACTTCCTAATATGACATTTACTATTATTTCTTTCTCATTTAAATTAAGTGTATAAAATATTTAAGAAATAGATAACGATAAGGACAATTATAAATATAGTATTTAATATTATCTTGATATTTTAAATAGACTAAAATAAATAGAAACAAAGATTTTGAAAAAGTAGACAAATACAAAGAAGCGAAACGAGCGTAAATTTTTTATACTAACAAAATTATCTATTAATATATGTAATATATCGTACAGTTGGTGTAAATTTGTAAGATTTATACTCACAGTCACAGGAAAATTAATTTCTAAAGGTTAGATATTAACCGAGAGTAATTCAATATTAAATTATTAATAAATGACATTTTTTAATTATTTAAATTAATTTCAATCCATTGAAAATGATGGACAAGCATTTTCCGCCACCTTAAGCTGGGCTAAACAATCATAAAAGCATGTTTTGAGGGAACCAAGAATTTTCTTAGCATAGTAGTTGTGAATGCAAAATTTTATTTTGGCTGGATTTCATAGTTATCGGAATGGAAAATTTAGCAATACTGTTCGATTCAGGAAGATCTGTTGGGGTTTGAGCAAATAGATTTTAGAGTCTGATTATTTGTTAGAAAGCCTTAAACAACTTTCTATATCCTTTGCTTCTGGGTGTATATTCTACATCCTTTAATTTAATGGGTGGATATAATTTCATTAAGTGTTCAGTTGCTGATGTACCACCTGGATGAACACTATAATCTTTTTTTTTTTGGACAAAATAAACACTATAATCTTAAGAGGTTAACAAATTTCACAGGCATGACGTAGCCTACAATAACCTAGACAACTTTGTTGACATTTGTAGATGAAAATGCAATTTTATTATGTCATACTTATGGAAGTTACTGTTAAATCCCCAAAGCTTATTTATGATATACATGACAAGATAAGAATTTATTGTATAATTAAGGTTAATAAAGTTTAATATCATACAAAGTATTTGGTATGACATCGTCTCTCTGTTTCTCTAAGATAATACTGTTTTATATTTTATGATGTACTAGATAACATACGAGAGGATAAAAATTATACACTTTTTTATAAAATTTTTTACCTAAAAATATACTATTTTTGTTTGAGTTTAATGGTCATACACTATCAATGTAAAAAATTTTACATTGTCAACCAATTGAAATTCATTGTTGGTATGACTTTTAAAGTATTTATTATAAAAGCCAATAAACTTACAATAAATGATAGTTTGTAATTAGATGACAGTGTAAAACTACTTTACACGTATGGCCTATTTTCTCCTTTTGTTTAAATATTTTAGCAGTGTACAGAAATTAATAAAATTCTAATAAGAAACTTCATCTAATAGTTAGTAACAAATTTAAGGGAGAGTTCTACATCATCATCAACATCATCGTTGTTATTATCATAATAATAATAATAATAATAATAATATTATTATTATTATTATTATTTATTTTATTTTCTAAAATATCTTTTCATCCGATAAGTGAGAAATTAATTTTTTTAAATACGGTCAAACACTAAAAAAACTTTCCTCCTAATAATTTTTTAAAATTATGTTTGTCTATATGTGTGTACTATTTTTTAAAATCATATTCATTATTTTTTTTCTTTTACTATCTATGCAATCTATATAATTTAGTATTAAAATTTAACTTTAATTTTTATTTTTATATGTAAATTTATTAATTTTTAAAGAATATTATTAGATACCAATTTAATTTTTAAATTTTACAGTGTGAAAAGATTTAAAACTAATTATTACTTAAGATAGATAATTTTTTGTACAAATTTTTACACAGAAATTCAACCAAATTTAATCGTAAACAGACTGATTAACTTGTTTATTACTTTAATATAATTTTATTCACGCTAATATTTTGTTTGGATTAAAAGTGAAATAAAAGGGAAAGAAATAAAAAAAGATAAAAATAAAAGAGAAATAGAGAGTAAAAGATGTGGATGAATAAAAATAAGAATGAAAGAAGTAGAAAAATATATTTCTGCTCGTTTGGATGAGTGATAAAAGAGTAAAAAAAAAGTTGAAAAATTATACGAAAAATATTTTTATACTAATTAAAAATCTTAATTTTTTACTCTATTATTTTTTAAAAAATTATGTTATAAAAAAATTTATTTATTTATTAAGAAATTAAAACAAAAATTAAAAAGAGAAAGATCATTTGCCTCCCATTTTATGCCAATTTAAAAAGACAATAATTTCTAATAGGTTTCATAGAAATAAATTCTCTCTTTTCTATTTCTTTTATCAAACAAATAATGAAAATTTAATATTTCTATCATTTCTCTTTTTATATTTCTTTCTATTTCATTTCAACTCAATCAAACATAAGATAAATGATAAATTGATAATTTATATTAATTTATCATAAATATAACGTGTCCAATGAGCCATAAACGTAAAAGTGTTAAATGGGTTTGACACATGCATATTTCTATTCCACTCTTCAATGGAAATTTATCAGAGGCCAGATGGAAGTTTCAGCGTGCACAACCCTACGTCCAAGTGCTTAATTAGTCGCCAACGATGACTTTTTGACCCAACTTGTGGTGACGTTGGAAAATAAATTTTTCCTAACCGTTCCTGAGCGTTGTGAATTATGAATTGTATTAAAGGCTTTCTTTTAGCTGTCATCTAGTTCTAGGCGGAGAAAATGCAAACACACCGGGATTAGGCACCTATTACCCATGATGTAACAGAATACACTTTTTGATTGTTTTTTACTCGCGTCCTTCACATATTTGGTAAGGTTTCCATCGCTATTGGGGAATCCTAGGTTACATGTTAACTAGCTGCGCGGTGATTTTGAGGGGCAGCAAGAGAAAGTGTTGACAAACAGAGAAACAGAAGATAATATAAAAAGGGGGGAATAAGGGGGGAAAAAACACAAGGATAAGACTAGAAGTAGGAATGAAAAAGCCAATTAGGCCAATTTGTTTAACTTTTTCTTTTTGGTGTGACAAGATTTTTAACTTGTTTACCCATATGTAGTCGTTGAAAATAGGGTAGGGTGAGTCACTTCGGATAGATTTATCATCAATCTGTTTTTCATTTTTCAAAAAAAAATATTGATTAATATAGTTATTATATTAATAATATTTTATCATTATTTTTATTATGTTTTAATTTTATTAAAAATGTTTTAGAAGATAGAGAATGTTTGTATTTTTTTTTTATCATTATAAATATCTATCAACTTTGTCAATGAATAATTATTGACGGACAATATGACTGACCATCTTTAGTGAAGTCTCTCATCCTAATCATGTTTTTTTCATTCACAAAACTTGAACTCAAAATCTTGCTTAAGAGATCTGAGCACAAATCCACTCGAACCAACGTAATGTTGGTAGATAATGTTTAATTGTATGAATATATCTTTGATTTTTTTTTTTTGCTTTTAATTATTTTTTAGTGGGTCAAGTAACCCACTTCATTTTATTTTTTTTGCAAGTCAATTGTTAACCTATCACAAAACAAGGCAAGTTAGGATTTTCAATCCACTTCATTAGAAGCAAATTACTTGCTTTACCTCACCCTATTTTTGGTTGGTCAATGACATGATACGGGGAAAGACCTATTTTGCCACCCCTAACTAAGGGAGACTATAAGAGCTAAGTGTTGCATATTGGACATTTAGACAAAATCTATTTGGTACTACTCTCAAGATCCCTAGGTCACTTATCTGATATGCTCCAATTTGACATGGCAACCATGCATGTCAACTCACTAAAAAATTTCTAGGCCACAAGGACCTACTCTAGGCCAAGATTAAGATACATATATCAGCTTTGATCCACAAAACTGGATCAATTAGAAGGGTAGTCTAATCATACTTAAGAGGTAATGCTCCCTTAGAAGGTTCTAAATACAGCACCTATCACATGTAATTACATCTTATCACATTATGTATCCTAAAAAGACTACATGATTAATCTTGATGGTTGATCTTGGGTGCAACAACAAACATATTACGTCTCCTTACATGCCAAGATGTTCCTGATTGTCACTAATCCCCTAGAGTTAGTGATGACCATAAGTCTTAGAATTAACTACCTTCACATAGAAATATTAGAATTCTTTTTTAGTGAGGTATCATCTTCATCCCTTACATATATTGTTACTTTACCAAAATTTCTACTAACTTGAACATTGTAGTCCTTACTATTTTTATTGGTGCAACCACCTTTTTTGTCGAACTCTGCCACGTTCCACCATTACATACCAAGTAGTAGAATTAAGTATGAATGTAGGTCGAGATCTATTGGGCCACCTCAGATCATTTTGTGATCTCTGGAAGCATGTAAATTAGAAACGATGTAAAATTTGGAAGTTAGAAGCAAAAGGATACCCCTATCTCTTGCATTTTAATTTGAAGAGCTACGTTGGAGCTTGAGTCCAGCAATGCTATATGGTACGAAAATTGATTACACGAAAACAGTACGAAAACACGTGTACATAAAAAATAAAAGACAAAGCCTTGGATAGAGATCAAAGGTAATTGAATGTGTAGCGATTTCGTGCGTATACGAATTCGTACCAATTAGCATTTTTCTTAGAGAAACAGCAATATATGGGACGAAAATTGATTATACAAAAATAGTACCGAAAACACGTGTACATAAGTTATTGGTTGAATATTAATTTTTAAAAAAATAAAAGATAAAGCCATCGACGGAAATCAAAGGTAATTGAATTATTGAATGTATAGCAGTTTCGTGCGTATACGAATTGGTACCGATTAGCATTTTCCTTAGAGAAACAGCAATGTTATATGGGACGAAAATTGATTATACGAAAACATCTTTTTTTTTCTCCCCTCTTTTCCCATTTCTTTTCGTTGTCTGTCGTTTGCTTCTAACAGGCTTGAATCTTAAAGAATCATTTTGATAATAAGAGCTAAAAATTTAAAGTGTATGAAACTAAAATTCTTAATTTCTCCTTTCAATGTTAGAGCCAACAATATCATGAATTAGAGATGGGATGTTGAAAACACGGTGGTTGCCGAAAAGATTGTTGAAGGACAGGTTTATAGGATAGGAGGGTTGGGGATTCCATACCAAACCAAATTTTTAGATGGACACAATAGTAAATTTCTAAAATAAAATCCATTTAATGAATAATGCCCCACTTTTTTAAAGACCTTCTAGAATAGTTCTATAGTGTGTGTTTAGGTAAATTAATTAATTAAACACTTATTAAATGAGTGTTTAATAGGTAAATATTTATGTATAAGTTGTTTCTCTAATCAAAAAGAAAATAGAATTAAACTATTTTCGTATAAGTTATAAGTTGTTTTCACAAATTATTTTGAAGGCTTATGAAAAGAAATTGAAAGCAACTTATGAACATATTATAAGCTATTTTTAAAAGTTATTTCAAACATTTACACAAGTATTTATGTCATAAAATGAGTTCAAATAAGTTATAAACAAACTCTTACAAACACACCCTAATTCATCAATTCAAGTTATTATGAGGTTCAAATTGTTATATAGATTAATAATTGTTTCCATTTCCACAAAATGTCCTTTACAAATAGGGTATAAATATAACTTTAATTCTATAAAAATGGTTATTCTTTTAATCTCTTAAAAAAAATTATTGAATTTGATTTTTTTAAAATTTTAAAATTTTAAAATATTTTCCCAATATTTAATAGAAACATGCATGACATATATCTAACTATATTATGTAAATGATCATTTTAAAATAATATATGATGTTACATATGTAGATACTGATCATACATGTCATCACTAAATTATGTTAAAATCATTTTCAAAAAATTTAAAATTTATAAAAAAAATTGAAGGACGAAAATCAATTTACACATATTTACAAAAAGTAATAACGTATTTTACCTACAAGGTTATGTATAAATTAATTATATTTAAGACCACATATTTTTTCTTTTCCCTTTATTTCTTTTAGAAAACACATGCTACCATGACCACTTTTGTACCTTATGTTTTACAGGTATCAGAAACTGGTAGACTATGTTTAGTTTTTCATTTATAATTCCCAGAATTATAATTTTAATAAAATTTATGGAAAATAAATTTTTTTCATAAAAGAATCACTTATTTTTTACAAATTAATCACTTTTAAAATTTTTCCATGCATTTATTTCAGTTTTTCAAAATAATTAAAAGCTGAAAAGAATCTACAATCTTATTAAAATCTGAAATTATTTTGAATAGCTTCTCATAAAATCAGATATTTCTTTTTAAAAAAATGTGATTTTTATGAGTATACACAAACATAAATTAGCTTTTTTTAAAAAAAAATCTCTAAAAATAATTACTAAATTATTTTACATCAAAATCACCTTTTTTTTTAATCTGTAACAAACTGACCATTGGTTCCAACTAAATAATCAAATTTTTGGGCATAGCTCTTTAATTACTGATTCAACCCTTTGAATTAATTTTTTTTTTCAAATATTTCTTCCGTTAACAAATAAAGAAAAGAAATCTACATCGGTTGGTGAGTACATGCTTTATTTATTTATTTTGTATGTTTGTATTTATTTATTTTATCCTTGGTGAGTATAGAAGAAGAAGAAACATCCTTTTCTATGGATACTTAGATAGAGTTTTGGACAAGGCCCATGAACCCATATTGGGTGTCCATTGACCTTTGGACCAACCGATTACTGTCCATGGTCTTGTAAGTACAAACCGAAATAGGAAAATTGGCCAGAGGCCGCATGGTCAGCACATGTGCTGTCCAACCAAAATCAAACACAGTTCTCTGATATTCTCAAACTTTGGCACAAATGTAGAAAGCACATGACCTTTGTAGACCCAAGCCAATTTTAGTAACTCAAAATCTCAAATCGCTAATTCAGTTATTGACAGTTAGGCAAACAAATTTCTTTCAATTTTTAGCAAATGCGCATGCATGCCTGACATATTTTCATCAGAATCTTAACAATGAAAGGAAATCTTTCTGTGTTTACAGGCACCAAAACCATGAGAGAGAAAAAAGGGCACTCCCAAAAATCACGTTACATCACAAATGACACTCACGAAAAGTCGAAAAATACACAACTAAGGCTAATTGACTTATTCGGGGTCTTTTTACAAATATTTTACTAAATTGAGATTCTTTTGAAACAAATTACTGACATGAGGTTGTTTTGACTATTGACCACGCAAACTTACTAGTTGGACTAACGAGATACTGTACATGTTAGCCTTTTTATTTATTTTTTAAAAAAATTTACACCTTAGAGGTACTGATGTGGCAACTGAAAATGGTAATGGTAATAGCGAAATTATGGGAGCCTGACACATGACGCTATCCAGTTATTTCAGCTAGCAATACTAGCAAATTTTTGTGAGTAGAACACATAGTGGTTTCCTGTTATTTTCACTAGTAGGAGTAGTAAAATTATCCTAACACGTACTGTAAACGGACACATGACGATCTCCTGTTAATTCTGCTAACAGGACTAGCGAAAGTAGGCTGACATACTCATGTCAAATCACCTTTTACTTGCAAGTTGCAGTAGTGAGTTTTGTAACTGGCAAGTGGGTTGGTTCTGATTTTATTGTTCGCATATAACATAAAACTCACTATGTCAAATCACCTGCTCTCATTTATTTGCAAGTTTGATAATTAGACGTCAACATATTATTTTTTTACGGAAGAAAAATATTAAAATGTGAATATATTGGTAGTTAAAATTAAAATAAGAAATGAAAGAGACTTGATACATTTCAAATTATAATCATTTACTTTTTACTAGCTCTAAGATTGATAAATAATGAAAGAAATGTATCATAAAGCATAAAACTTGCTACTGCTAATAGGTTGTAATATGTACGTAACATAAAACTCGCTATTGCAACATGCAAGTAGCAGGTGATTTGACGTGAGTATGTTAGCCTAATTTTACTAGTCCTGTTAGCAGAATTAACAGGAGATCGTCACGTGTCCGTCAACAGTATGTGTCAAGGTAGTTTTGCTACTCCTACTAGCGGAGATAACAGGAAACCGCCACGTGTTCTACTCACAAAAATTCGCTAGTCCTACTAGCTAAAATAGCTGGCAACGCCATGTGTAGGCTCCCATAATTTCGTTACTGCCACTACCATTTTCAATTGTCACATCAGTACCCGCTAACGTGTAAATTTTTTTAAAAAATAAATAAATAAAATGATGTATACAATATTTCACTAGTCAAACTAGCGTGTTTGACTAGTCAATAGTCAAATAACCTTATGCCAATAATTTATTTTAAAAGAACTCCAATTTGATAAAATTTTTGTAAAAAGACTCCAAATAAGTTAATCAGCCCACAATTAACAACCTTCTCAACTTTTCACCTATATCCACCTTTTCTTTTCCCCCTCCCCTGGCAGGAAGGGTAGGGAAAACGGCAATTTAAGAGACCCTTTTCTCTTTCTTTCCGCATTCCAACCTAACAAACAAGACCTTGCACATATCTGAAAAATAAGATCCAAAGGGTGGCTTGTTTTCCTTCTCCTGGCACTGGCCATGGTGGCTGAGGCATCTACGATCCATGAATTTGTGCCTAGTGTCTCTGATGGTGATGCTGATCTTATTGTAGACGACAATGAGTTTTTGATGAGTTCTGAATCACACCGTAGGACACTGCTGCAAGAGCAGAGGCACATCAGCTATGGAGCCCTTAGAATGAACCAGATCCCATGTAGTAGTCGTGGAAGCTCCTACTACGGTTGCCAACAAAGGGGTAGGGCCAATCCTTACAATCGTGGTTGCAGTGTAATCACACATTGTGCCAGAGACACCAGTTGAATGAAGAACAAAACAGGCCAGAAGATGAAGATGTTGCAAGTGGCTAGTATTCTTAATTAATCTTCACATTGGGAGTCTTGAGTAACGTAATTGGCTCCAAAAATTTCCTCCACTCGAACAATTACATATTTTAAAAGTATGGTGGTCTTATTTTACGTCATGCGGGGTCTTGTTTAATCATTTGTATTGTGCGAAATACTAATTAATGTAAGGTGGAAGAAACTTGGTCTATTTCTGTTTGTCTATGTAACGTGTGCCTATCTTCCTATTGTAAATATATATGGAAAAAAAAATAGAAACTACCGAGATTTAAGTGTTACTAGATGCCTGGGAATTTTGTCATTCATTTTGAAATAACAAAAAAAGGCCCAAGTAATTAAATAGAAAATAATCTCTAAAAAAACAATAATATAATATTGGAACATTGATTTATGTTTAGTATATGTAATAATTATTGACATCTACAAATCAAAAATCAAAAAATTTATAAAAAAAAAGTAATACATAGAAAATTAAAAAAAAAATCAATCAGAGCTAAATAAAATCAAGTATAAATATGACTGGTTAATGCTTAAAATAAGTGGTGATTCTGGAACATTTTGTCCATTTATATCTTGATTTAAGATGACTCATTTAATAATGTCAATAAGATAGTAAGTTTATTTTTTTACCTCCGTGATGCGTAGATCCTTTTTGTATTTATTTTTATAATGTGTGAAAAATTATTATAATACAAAATTAAATTAAATTTCAAAATAAAAGATTTTAAATCACAGAAAAGTACATATTTTAAAGAAAAAAATTTATAATATAAAGTTGTCTTAATTTCAAATTTGAATAATAATATTTAAGATTTAAGTTAATTAGGATTTATGGAGTGAATTATCTTTTTAAGATTATTTTTATATTTTCTAATTTAATTCAAAATATTTAAAATTACATCTACAAATTAGAAATCTTAAAATATATAAAAAAAAGTAATACATTGAAAACTTGGAAAAATTCAATCATAGTTAAATAAAATCAAGCAAATATATTAATAGTTGATGCTTAAAATATGTGGTAATTTCGTAACATATTGTCCAATTATATGTAAGTATATATACATAATTTTTTTTCCTTTTTATCTATTGAAAACAATTCAGTGTTTTTTGTTTTATCATGGGATTGAAATAGCAAGAGACGCACAAGAAGGGAGGGTTGAATTGTGCATTTTAAAAAAACTTTTTTCAATATAAAAACAAGTTTGAAAACGTTTTTAAGCTGGGGGATAGAGAAAACAAGCACACAAAGAATTTTATACTAGTTCACTTAACCTTAAACTACGTCTAGTCCCTTCACCCAGAAGGTATCCACTAACCAACCTTGGTTACAAGTATTCTTCACAGTATCTTCAGGCTTTACAATGCAATCACCCCAGATTGCTTTACCAACCTAAATATTCTTTTTCACTAAGCCTATCTAGGCTTTCACAACAAGAACAGTTGTTTACAAACAGATTCAACTCACACAATGAGGATATAGAAGATTAAGTACAATACAGTAATGTATCAGAGATATATGAACTATCGTCTAGTGGACGCGTAAGAAAGCAATCAATGTTTTTATGTTTGTGCTTGATTCGTCATCGTTGTTGCTTCTTCTTCTTTCTCGGTATATATAGTCTTTAGCGGAAAAGAGCCGTTGATGAAGACTTGACTTCAATATTCAAGAAAGAGGTGCACATATCGAGCTTCCAGAAACATCAGAAAGGACAGGTTTTGAACTTGCACTAAAATGGAAAGAACAGCTCTATGCTGGAGGTCTGCTTTTTTGAACATTCTTCATTCATCTTGGCAGCTTGAAGAGTTGACTTACTTTTTCTGCCTTGCTACACTTTTACACTAGAATGATTCTGTCTACCATTTAATGCTTGAAAATTTTGAACGTTATATATCTCAAAAAGGTAAGGCATTAGTCTCGAGATATGTATGCAAGACGTATAGTTTGGACGAATATTAAAAAACTTAGCCATTTAAGAACTTTCGTTTGGATGCGTCTAGTATAAGTGTCTAATACTTAAGAGACATAGTCCACAAATGAGACTTTTACTCTTGGACAATCATCATGTATACGCTTTGAACGTTTGATGAGATTAGTGCGTTGGATGCCATGAGTTTGGAGGCTATAAAACTCATTAATTTAAAAATAGAGACTTAAACTTTAATAAGTTTGTTATCTTCAAAATTTGAGGGTCTAGACGCTTCAACGTCTTTGGTTCCAACAGGGATAGCCTCTTTTTTGTGTGTACAATTTTTTCAGTTGTATTACTTCCTTAGAAAAAGATATGACCAAATATTTTTTTTATTTAATATATATTACTTCTATATTTAAATATCATAATTTGATTTCTCTTATTCCCGATTTATACAAACATCTCCTTTATTTACTTGGTTTTCCATTCCACTTATTTAACTTAATGAAATAATTAAAAGTACTTTCATTGTTACAAAACAACAAATTCAAAATCTTAATAACAATATCAACATTTATATGATAAAAATCAAGGACAAGTTCTTTTTTTTTTCTTTTTGAAATATAGATTATTATCTTTATAATGTTCTATTAAATTTTAAAATAATTATTTTTTTATCATTTTTCTTATGAAAAACACTTTCTCCTTATAAATAACACAAACAGACGACCTTTGATAATTGTCATCAAAATGAAAAGGTTTATACAAATAAACGTAACTATCACTTTTTCATTAAATTAAATATTTTATCAATGCCTATTTAAATGCATAAAAACTTGTTAAAAATATCTATTTTATGTAAATAAAAAATTATTTTTATAGAAACAGTCGATTAAATGAATTTATACTTATTTTAATATAACTAATTACTAATATAATTTAATTTCAGAGGAGATATAAAATTAGTTTATTTTCAAATTGGCTTAAATAAGTTTTAAGTCCTTACAAATATGGCTCTTTTTAGTTTTAATCCTATTAAATTTTTTTACAATTTTTTGATCTAACATTTTCTTATTTTTTTATTAGTCTTTACCATTAACTCTAGTTAATTTAGTACTGACATAACTAATAAAATAAAAAAATATTAATTAAGGTAATAAAGAATATTTTAAATTAAGATAATTATATTATTTTTTGTGTTTAATTCAATTAAGTAATGTATTTATTATTTTACAAAAATAAGGTACTTACATACAATTTACTTTTATAATTTATTTTTAATTTTTAATTTATTATAAAGGCTTAATTGCACTTTGTGCCCCAAAACTTTTCCAATCAAGAAAATTTTGCCCCAAATAATTTTTTAGTGAATTTTGCCTCCAAAATTTCAAAACATTACAAATTTTGTCTTGCTATCATTTGTTTGTTAAATGACTAACGGCCCACTGATGTGACCTTTATAACGTGGCATAACTTAATAACATGGCATTATCTTTTTATGGCTTGATTACATTTTTTGCCCTAAACTTTCACAATCTGGCAAATTTTTCCCCAGATAATTTTATGGCAAATTATGTCCCCAAAGTTTCAAAATGTTGCAAATTTTGTCCTTCCTTTAATTGTTCATTAAATAAGTAAGTTAGCCAATTTTCTTCTACATACAAACACATTGCAATGGTAAAATTAGTCAGTGATTTTTAAAATCACAACCAAAAGGACAATAATAATCCCCAAGGATGCAATTGCAATAGTTTTCCAAGAAGTCAACAACGGAGCTTTAATGTCATAACAACATTGTTGCCTCCTCCTTTGCAATCTGGAAGACAATGTAGACGACATTTTACACATGTCACACCTATCCTCTATGGTTCTCACAATTAAATAAATGCTACTACAAATGTGCAAACCAATTGTTGCACCAAGCTTTCATCTACTAGGGTTTTGAAGAACAATACGAATTTTGTTGAAGAAGGTGGAGGAGGTGAAAAGGATGAAGAAGTGTTGGAATGTTGTTGAATTGCATCTTGGAGATTATCATTGTCCTTTTGATTGTGATTTTGAAAATCACTCGCTAATTTACCATTGCAATGTGTCTATATATGGAAGAAAATTAGCTAAATTTACACATTTAATGAACAATTGAAGGAAGGACAAAATTTACAATGTTTTGAAACTTTGGGGGGAAAATACGCCAAAAAAATTATTTGGGGGCAAAATTCTCTAGATTGCGAAAGTTTGGGGGCAAAAAGTGCAATCAAGCCATAAAAAAAATAATCATGTCATTAAGTTATGTCACGTCATAAAGGCCACATCAGCAGGTTGTTAGTCATTTAACAGACAATTGACAAAAAGATAAAATTCTCAACATTTTAAAACTTTGGAAGCAAAATCTGTCAAAAAATCATTTGAGGACAAAATTTGTGAGATTGCAAAAGTTTGGGAGTAAAAAGAGTAATTGAGCTTATTATGAATAGTGATTTTTATTGCTTTTAATATTGTTCATACTTTTCAATTTACTAATTTATTTTTAACATTGTACTTTTTAAAAAAATTATAATTTACTTAAATATTTATCATTTACTTTTAATATATTACTCTTGGTGTTATTTTTACTTTTCAATTCATTAATTTTGACTGATTGTAATATAATTTTTTTTAATATGTCATAAGCAGTGATTTTGTCTTTATTAAAAGTAAATTATAAGCATATAAGTAAATTATAATTTAAAAAAAAAATTACTATGTTAAAAGTAAAATAGTGAATTGAAAAGTAAGAACAATACTAAAAGTAATAAAAATCACTATTCATAATATATGAACAATCAAAAATAAATTATAAAAGTAAATTATATGTATTTATCTTATTTATATATAAAATAATAAATATATTACTTAATTGAATTACTTACGTAAAAATAATTTAATTATCTTAATTTAAAATATTTTTTATTATCTTAATTAATATTTTTTATTTTATTAGTCATGTCAGTACTAAATTAGTTAAAGTTAATGGTAAGGACTAAAAAAGAACACTAAAAAATGTCAACAATTTAAAAATAACAAAAAATTTTACATAAATTAAAACTAGACAAAGTCATATTTATAGAGATTTAAAACATATTGAACCCTTGCAAATTTAATCTCCCGTGTTAAAGATTCAGCGATTATAATAAAAACACATAAAAAATTTAGACAAAATTACTATTTTAATTTATTAATTAGGTGATGAGTGAATTTAATAAATTTAGTTTGACTTATAATAAGACATTGCGTCTAATAATATACAGATTCAAATTAAAATTGTTTAATTAACATCCCATAAAATAGAAAAATATTTCATGAAATACATTCATTGTTTGACTTCTTTTTTACTGTTAAAATTTAATAGTTAAACACTAAATATGCAGGTCAGACTCATAAAAATTTGTAAGAAATTTTTTTATCAAATAAATCGATCCAATAACTTAAACTCCATTGAGTTAGGATATTAGTGATTTCAAAAATTTTGATTTTAATTATTATAACTATATACCTAATTAATTGACATTGCTCCTTAACTTAGTAAATTTGGTACATTTCCTAGATCATTATTTTGAATTTCAATAGTCTCACAAAATCGTTTTCCTAATCACTACTCAAATTTCCATTTGAATGAAGGGCGAAATTAATTTTTCATTTATTTGTATATGACCAAAACAATTAAAAGTCTTAAATTTTGCTCTTATAAATTAGAGTCACATCCAAGCCTACACATTACGCCAACATCTTTCTCTCACAAACAAGCACTTGAATAGAGTAGTGGCCAATGCCCTAACATTATTTCTTCTCTTAGTGAGCTCTTTCACTATATTTGCTAAAGAGCTTCATTCCTAGGTTGCAACTTCACCACACCACCACCACAATCATGACCATGACCACGATAACCCTGACTACCATCACCACCACCATTCTTTGGGTCATGCTCTTGCTATTGTTGATCCTAATCACCAGCTAGTTTACCCTTCACATCACCATCACCTCCATTCTTTAGCTCATGCTCCTATTCCCTTAAGAAAGCCACTAGTTCACCCTTCTACCCACCAACCAGCTTACCCCTGACATCACTATCATCATAACCACCACTCTCCCACTCCTGTTTTTTTTTAGGAACACTCTATTTTACCATCATATTCAGCCACCATTAGCTTACCCACTGCACCACCACCACCATCATGACGATCAACACCACCACCACTCTCTAATTCTCACTCTTTTTCTTAATGAGAAGACCTTAGAACACCATCGTTCTCATCCCCTACATCACCATCTCCATCACCACGACCATGACCACCACTTTCTAGGTCATACTCATGTTTTCATATATAGAAACCCCCTAATTCAGCTTCCAACTCTTACGCTATGTTTGGTAGGAATGAGAGAATTAGAGGAAGAGGAAGTAGGTAGGAAAGAAGAGAAGAGAAGCAAAGTAGTTAAGAAATAGAGAGGAAATATAGGTTATTTAGTTTGAGAGAAATAGAGAAGAAATTGGGTGGAAGCGTACTTTTTGACTTTTGGGTATTTTGAATAAAAAATTGAAATGACTTCTATAACCTTGCTTTTTTTTTTTAACTTGTTATATTTAATTATTTTTCATCTTTTTATATACATATATTTTAAAGAAATAATTTTTTTATTAGCTAATTCTTATGTCCAGAAAACATCTTTTTATTAGAAAGGATGCAGTTGATCTAACAAATATGAAGTATAGGACAAAAAGAATATTTAATAACAAGATAATAACCAACAACTTTGTTTTTAAGATAATCTAATCTAAGAATAATAAGATGTATATTTTATACTAACAACTTACTATTTCTACATTAGCTATATATATAATAGCTGATACAAAACAAAAAGAAATAAATGTGAAAAGTTGTATGTATTGATAAGAAATATTAATAGTGTTGATGCTAACAACGTATGGGAAATGAATGATGAAGTTCCCATATCTTTTATGTGTATGTCTCTGGGGAGGCATATTCGAATATATGTATTATATGTGTTATACATATATGTATGTAAAAAGAAATGTGTTATACATATTCGAATATGTATAACACATACTCGAATATCTATTCCCCATATTCGAATATGTTGTCCTATTTTTAGCCTGCTACTTCGAAATTTTTTTTTTTACAAATTGTTGTTCAAATATATTCAAAATCCAATCCATGCAAGTGTTTATTTCACTCTAAATCAGCATACCCAACTGCAATTATACAGAACATTCATACATTTTGGATCAACTTCCAAAAAAATTAAAAAACTACAGCGGTAGCAGAGTGGAATCATGGAGCAAGAACCACAAACAATGTCACAGATCGGGTTATTTTTCAGCAGATTTGAGTACAGGAGAAGCTTACTTTTTCAAAGAGACCAAAAACACCTTAAACGGACCATTGAACCACCAAGTTTCAACCTACACGCGACGAGAAGACGAGAGGTGCAAGCTGCAGCAGCAACGACAATGTCAACAAGGATGCATAAAATACCCAAGAAACCAAGGGGTATTAACAGAAACTTGCAACCAACACTGCATTTCTTTGCAAATTTGGACCGATCGAATTTGGCGTGGGACCCACACGAAATCTTACCTATTTCTGTGCCACCAAACGAAGAGAAATGTGCATATTCTCTTCTCTTCCACGTGCTTCCCTTCTTTTTTTCGTAACCTCTGCGCTACCAAACAGAGTGTTAATCTATAACATTGGACAGATTTAAGAACAAATGCCCTCATTAAAACTTGTGTTTTATGTTATATGAAACTTTGTTATTTCACTTTACATTATCTAGTGTTTTAAGTGAGGGTTATGTCGCTAAAGTTGTACCTATGTAGTTCTATGCTTAAATTATTTACAATAAAATGTTTACAACAAGTTTTGCTTCTAATAAAGGAGTTAATTTAAAAATATTATTGTACTAATTTGAATTATCTATTTTTGATTCTTTTTTGTAAAAAAGTTGCCTAAATAGATTTTTGTCCATCAAAATATGACAATTTTTGTTAAATGTAGGCACTAAAATAATTAAATTTAAATTAGAATTAATAAAATAGAATATTCAAAATGAAATTCTTAAAATAAATTAGCTACAACAATGTAACTATAGATCGTTATTATTCTATTTTTTACATATATTTTTTTTAACAATTTCATAAAACACATATTCACTCAATACCTTAGTAAAGGGTTCAACATTAGCGAATATGATATCTTTTTTAAAAACCTTATCAAAACTTGCTTCATCAAATATCTTTCCTTTATAGTCCTAAATCACTACACTAGAGGCGAGTTTTAATGGTGGTTGAATAGTGGCGGTTATGTTTAACCGCCCCTAAAGTAAATTTTTGCCATCTGTTTTCTACTTGACATTAAGATTAAAATTTTGAGGCAGTTCTTAAACTGCCAATATATGAAAAATAGAATAATTATAATTAAATTATTTAGATTTGCTCACACAATCACACTAGTTCGCTGATGCCTTTTGTGCCCCTTGCTTTTACTTTTCCAACCAATATTGAATAGTTTTTCTCCTTAAACCAAAAATGCATAGTTGAGTAAATGAGAGTACCTTCGTTCCCTGGAATTGCAAAACCCATGAATTGTTCACCATCACTGGCTGCACAGTCGCTGGCTTCATCGTCGTGGGTTCCCTTCATTGCCAAAGGTACTCATTCAATTTGATAAACCTCCATTGCCAAGCTCAATCATGCCGACACTAACATTGACGTTTGTCGTATTGTCGTGAATGTGAGACCTTGGCTGGCAGTGCTTCTTATTTGTATTGTCATCCCCGCCATGGGTTCCCTCCACTGTTGAAGGTACCCTTTCACTTTTATCTCTCTCATTCTTCCCATTCTCTCACTTTCTTTCTCGGAATGGTTAGGGTTTTTGAATTTATCTACCTTTGATTTTTTGGCTTACCCCGTTCAACTTCTGACAGGCTTCCGCCATCAAGCTAAACCACCTTAATGGTGCAATTGACGATTAGCTGGAGCTACTTTTGTACTGTCATCCCAAAATACAAGGTAACATTTATTTCAATTGGTGGTTTATTCAACTAAAAGGTTTATAGTTTGGGGGAAAAGGGCAAGTTGTTTAATATAATCATAGGAGCTGGCTCCACCGACAATGTAATGTCTATGTTTGGTGGGTTGGGTAGTGCCATTCACTTTTTCAGTATCAAGTTTTTTTATCTTTATTTTTTTTTTAAGTTGCAAGAAGAGTATGGTCGGTAATGGTTAAGAAATGTTGCTATAAACAGAGAAAAATAGAAGCACAGTCGATCCAAAAAGAAATATGGTGGGTTGGACTGCATGCCTTGTTGATTATGGCAAAGACCCTGTTTTCCATCTTGATAATTTTTACATACATTAACATATAAGTTTTGTATTCCCAGCAACCATTTCTTGTGTTGGATGAGAACATGTTTCGATTACATGGAATTTCCTTTTACTTCTGAACTTAAGCTTCTTATGTGGCAATATTGATTTATTTGTTTGCATAGTGTCTATAGGGATTTAGTTAGTCAAAAAAATATTATAACTTAGACTCTTTATAAAATTCATAAGACTTCATTGCTTAAATCTTCGAAAGAAATGTAGTATTCAGAGGAAAAGGATTAAAGATTATTTCATAAGCCATTTGTATCTATGTAGTATTTAATGAATTTTGATTATTTGTTTGACTTTAATTTTTATACACTTTATTAGAGAGTCCTAATGTCTAAAGCAATTCATGTTAACTACACTCGGTGGTCAGAACTAGCATGTGTAATTTTATTTGAATTCTCCAACTATGTGAAGACTAATCTTAAGATCTTTAACTTGTTTAAAAATTGACCAAAAAATGAATCACATGGCTTTAGAGTTCAACATCCTTTAACAATCCTATTACGTTAAATGTATCCCTGATGAAGATTTCTTCTTTATTAGGTAAAATACAAATTTGGTATTGTTTTGTCACTTTTTTTCTCATTATTACATTAAATCTCTTCAATTGTATGCATTTTTCTTTGTAGTTTAATTGTATTTGCTTTCTATCGTCTCCCCCACTGCCCAACCCTTCCAATCTCCCACACTTGCACACAAAGTGACTTTGACAGCGTTACTCCACAATTGAGGTATTTTTTGTTTCCAAATCCTAACCCTTTCTTTATCTATTTGCTTGGTCCATTAATAACTAGCGCTTAGTTACTTTGTTTTCCTCCATGAACCAGAGTCCATCAAGCCCAAAAACTAGCCAACACCTATTCACATGTAAGGGTGGAATTGTATTTTCTCTATGTGGGAGGAGCTTAGTTTTTCATCATTTTAGGTGAGGAAGTCATAACCTTCGTTGGTAACTTGATTATGTTTACTGTTAATGTGTGTGATGTTTTGGAATCGACTTCATCCTTGTCTCACTTGGATTTTTGCTGCATGAACTTTGTGTTTCACGATTTGATTTTTATGGTTGTGATGTTGAAATTGTTGAGTGATAATAGCAATAAAATTTGCTTTAGTTTGTTGCGTGATTGAATGTAAAGAGGCTTTTTAAAGAGAGGTTATATCCATTTTGGTGTTCTGTTTGCCTTGAAAGGGATTAGTTTGTAATGATTTATTGGGAATACTCTTAATGTACATTGTAAATATTAGTCTTGACCTGCTACATTGATACAATTCAGGAAATTTGTAATTGTTATATGATATAATTCTGCCTTGATCTCTCTTGGAATTAACGCTATATTTTATTGAATCATTAATATATATATATATATATATATATATATATATATGTGTGTGTGTGTGTGGTGTGTGGACATTTGGATTTGGTTGTTTAGGGGCTGGTTTGTATTTGGTTGTTTAGGTGTTGGTTGTTGTGATAGTTTAACAATAATCTGCATATGATAGACATCTATCACCTACATATATATGTCACACTTATTGAGTTTGTTTATAGGCTTGTTGAGAAAATTGAACTAGCTAGGATACGTTCAACAAATCACAAACTGAGTTTGCTCTTCAAATCTAGAAAATTGAGTAGGAGATAGAGTTTTAGTAAAATATCAACAATCTAAAAATGAACTAGCTAAGATATGCTACATTTAGAGAGGCTTGTTAAGAACTTCATCAGCAACCAAAAAAATAAGACCAATTCTATATGTTTTGGTCGAGCATGATTAGTACAAAATATTCAAATCAAAACATGTATAACTAGACTATGTGAGAGCCTATTATACAGGTTTATAGGAGAAAAGGGAAGACAATGTAAGGAAATGAAAATAGGCACTTAATGTAACCGTGAGGGGAGGAGAGAACTTGCATAACACCTCTTTGTTATACTTTGTTGAACTATGTAAAGAGTCATTAAATAAAAATTTCAATCTTTTTAACAAGAAACTTGTATAGTTTTGCCTTGATCTCTCCTGGAATTCACGCTATGTTTTTTATTAAATAATTAATGCATATATTATGCAAATAGAAGCTTCTATAGTTCAAATTGACATAATGAATGTAATGGTAAATACATAGTGTACAGTTTTTGGTGGAGTAGTCATGGTTATATTGATCTTTGTAATGGTAAATACATAGCCATATGCACTTGGTTTGCAACTAGAATCATGGATAAAACAGTGATGTGTTTTGTTGTTTCCCTAGTATGTTATCCACCTCCTTATTTTTTATTTCTTTAGTATATTGTGTTGAACATTCAACCTTGATGTCAATTAACCATTTTAGTTTTTTGGTTATATTTATCTTTATAGTAATGGTTTAGTGCAACATACTTAAACAAACAAAATGGTGTGCAGATGTTTGTATTTGTATCCATATATTATCCATATAAGTAAATTGTCTTTATTGTTTAAATGGCTTTTTTTTAATTCAATTATTCAGTTTTCACTTTGCCTAATAGACTTTCTTTTGGTTCATTGGCCAGGTGATAATACTAGCTCCTGAATGCATAAGGCTATATTTTGTTAATGTTAATGCCTCATTTTGTATATAGGTTATATTTAGAGTGATGAAATTAAGTTGACTCTTTTTATATCTTTTGAGCTATATTTTGAGCATTGTGGGTTAGTGACAATTAAACTACTTAGCTAGTTGGAATAGTTATTTTGTTATTGTTGACTTTAACATCTTTTGGTGTTTGAAAATGTTATAAACTCTTGTTACTCGTTGAAATGGATTCTAGCTATATATGTTAATTGTGCATTGAATCCTATCTTTTTACTAGTTATCTCCTATTTCCCATCCAATGATATTGTGATGATCATGATAGTGAATGTATCAATTGTGTAAGAATTTTTCTTAAGAAAAAAGCACAAATGAATATGAAAATACTAGATATAATATTTTCATATCAAAGCATTATTCTTTTTATATATTGAAAAAAAAAATACCAATTGTGTGCAAATGTAAGCTTTGGACACAGAATGAATTGTGTGCATTTGTTCCAATGAAAAAAAATTATGAATTGTCAATTATATCATATAATGAAAAAAATTGAAATATGAAGAAAAAAATATAATAAAAAAATTACTTAGTGGTGGTTTGAAAATTGTCGAAAGGAATGTACATTTAGCACTAAGCATCTTACTGGTGGTAAGGGAATCAATATAAAGTTGTGGTTTAGTGGCAGTTAGAAACTACCAAAATGCTAATGTTTAGTGGCGGTTTTAGAAATGCCAACATCCTAATGCTTGGTGGCGGTTGTAAAACCACCAGCAAGTTGTAGTATAGTGGCATGTGCCAAACCGCCAACATCTTAAAGGTTAGTGGCGATTACCGAAATGCCAGCATTTTAATGCTTGGTGGCGGTTCGAAAACTGCCAGCATACTAAGGTTTAGTGGCGGTTACCAAAATGCCAGCATTTTAATGCTTGGTGGTGGTTTGAAAATTGCCAGTAAATGATGTCTAGTGGCGGTTTCGAAACCACTAGCAAAGTAATACCTAGTGGCGGTTACATAACCACCAGCATTTTCATATTGTCCTACCAGCGGTTATTCTGGCGGTTAGTCAAAAATGACATTGTATGGATTAGTGGCGACAGTTTTAACATCGTTTCGGTAACTGTCGGTAGTAGTTTTAGTGGCAGTTTGAACTGCTAGTATTCATTAAAAAAACTACCGCTAAAAATTGGTTTTGTTGTAGTGAATATAAATATGGCTTCTCTTAATCACAATATGACCTATATAATCCCCAACCATTGACAAACAATAAAGAAAAACAATTGAACAAAAAGAAAAATAATAAATATAATGGGTATTGTGGTAGAAAGAAAGAAATAGATAAAATTTTGAAAATGTTTAAAAAGGACACAAAATTATAATATTATACATAATATTTTTGTATATTTAAAATTTATTGATGAAATAATTAAAAAGTACCCTTAACCGTTACAAAAGGACAAATTCAAAATCTTGATGACAATATCAACATCCATATGAGAAAAAATCAAAGACAAATTCTTTTTTTTTTTTAAATATAGACAATTATCTTTTCTATATTCTATTAAATTTTAAAATAATTATTTTTTATCATTTTTCTTATTAAAAACACTTCCTCTTTATAAATAATAGGTTAAATTAATCTATAGGTCCACAAACTATTTGAGAATTTTTAATTAGATCCCTAAACTAAAAAAAATTGTAATTGAGTCTTGATTTTATAAAAATTTTGTAATTAAGTTCCTAATGTTAGTTTATGGCGACTTAAAACCATTAAAAAATGATAATTTGCAGAAATTTTAAAGATCTCAAGAACTCAATTACAAAAGTTTTATAAGATCAAGGACCCAATTACAAAAAATTTTAGTTTGGGGACCTATTTAAAATTTTTTAAATAGTTCAAGGATTTACGGATTAATTTAACCTAAATAAATTTTCATCAAAATGAAAAGGTTAATTTATACAGAAAAAACGTAAGTATAACTTTTCATTAAATTAAATATTTTATAAATGAATGTTTAAATACATAAAAACTTTTTTAAAATATATATTTTGCGTAAGTAAATTTTTTATGGAAATAAGCGATTAAATTAATTTATACTTGTTTGAATATAACGAATTAATATATAATATAAGTTAATTTAGTGGAGAAATAAAATTAGTTCGTTTTTTAAATTCGATTTACCCTATTAAGAATTCACCGATTATAATAAAAACAGATTTCAAAATTTTAATCAAAAATCGCTTATTTTAATTAATGAGGTGCTTGCATTTAATAAATTCAATTTGACTATAATAAAATACTGCGGCTAATAATATATTGATTCAAATAAAAAAATTTAAATTTAAATCCCATAAAATAGAAATATATTTCATGAAATACATTCATTGTTTTACTTCCTTTTTATTGTCAAAATTTAGAGCTATTAAAGCGAGTCAACTCACCTCACCCAGGTTAGTTCACCATAGGTTAATAAAAAAGTGAGTCAACCCAATCTGACTCACTTTTTGGTGAGCTAAGAAATAGTCAACCTGACTCAACTCACCATAGGTTGGTGGGTTATATGACTTGACTCACTTAATATTAAAAAAATAATAAAAAAAGCAAAAGTAAAGAAAAAAAACATTTAAAAATATAAAATAATGTAGAAAAATAAATATACTGCAAACATCACATGAATAAAACTACTTGAATATTTCAATGCATATGGAATTGATGTAAAATATCAATTTAGGAAAAGCATGGGAAAATTTTTGGTTTAGTATTATTCACCCCCAATTAAACGCAGCATAGCAACCCCACAAAGTATTCCCAATTGGTATTATTAACCCCAGTAGTGAGTGCGAGTGCTAGATAAACTACGACTTGAGAGTGCAAGTGAACCAGTGAGTGCAAGAGCAACTGGACCACTAAGCAACCAGGGAGGAATTAAAGAGAGGCGTCTGTAAACTAATGAACTATGAAATGTGAACCTTAAGTCCCTAATGTTAAGAGTGGACTCGTTTCTATGACTGTGTGAAAGACTATCGAATTAGTCCAATAGATTGGATGTTAATAAATGTATTTTATTTTTTTTTACAATAAATCCCTAACTTGTGAGCCAACTAGCTCACCACAGGTTGAACCTGAGCGAGCCATGAACTAAGTGAACCAAGCTCACTTTATCTAATACTCATGGTGAGCTAAATTTTGCGAACTCAACTCAGTTCGAATCTATGGTGGGTCGAGTTGGTTCACGGGTCTTGATTCACACTGACAGCTTTATCAAAATTTAAGAGTCAAATACTAAATATGGAGGTCAAATTCTTAAAAATCTATAAGAGATTTTTCACCAAGCAATTCGATCCAACAACCTAAACTCCATTGAGTTTGCATATTAGTGTCTTCAAAATTTTTGATTTTATTTATTATAACTTCATGCCAAATTAATTGACATCGCACCATAACTTAGTAAATTTAGTTCATTTCCTAGTTCTTTCTTTTGAAATTCAATAGTCTCACATAATTATTCTCCTAATCACTACTCAAAGTTCCATTTAAATGAATGGTGAAATTAATTTTTCATTTATTTTTATAGGACCAAAACCACTAAAAATCTTAATTTTTGCTCCTATAAATTAGATTCTTTTCCAAGCCCGCACACTACACTAACATCTTTCTCTCACACAAACATACGCTTGAATAGAGCAATGACCAAAGCCCTAACATCATTTCCTTTCTTAGTGAGCTCTTTCATTGTATTTGCCTAAAAGCTTTATCATCGAATTGCAACTTCACCACACCAGCACCGCCTCCACCCTGACCCCGACCACTACCACCACCATTCTTTGGCTCATGCTCCTACCATTGTATTTGCCTAAAAGCTTTATCATCGAATTGCAACTTCACCACACCAGCACCGCCTCCACCCTGACCCCGACCACTACCACCAGCATTCTTTGGCTCATGCTCCTACCATTGTTGATCCTACTCATCCACTAGCTCACTGCTCATATCACCATCACCACTATTCTCCAGTTCATTCTCCTATTCTGCTAAGAAAGACAACGATTCACCTTCCTACCCACCAACTAGCTCACCCCACACATCACCATCACCATCACTATAACTACCACTCTCCAACTCCTATTCTTGTTCTTGTTAAGAACACTTTAATTCATCATCATATTCAACCACCATCTACTCAACCCCTGCGCCACCACCCTCATTACCACAATCAACACCACCACTCTCAAACCCCTACTCCTTTTCTTGATGAGAAGACCTTAGAACCCCATCGTACTCACCCCCGCATCACTATCTTCGTCGTCGCTGCCACCTCCCCCGCCACCACTTTTCATGTCACACTGATGCTTCCTTATAAGAAACCCTAGTTTAGCTTCCAACTTTTAATCTATATAGTTGGGTAAATTTGAGAACAAATGTCCACACTAAAACTTTTATTTTATTTTAAACAAAACTTTGTTATTTCACTTTACATTATCTAGTGTTTTAGGAGGGAGTTATCTAAAGTTATACTGATATGGTTCTATGCTTAAAATTATATAAAATAAGAATGTTTGCAACAAATTTTGCTTCTAATAAAGGAGTTGATTTAAAAATTATTGCACTAATTTGAACGATCCATTTTAGAATTTTTTTTGTAAAGAAATTGCCTTAATAGATTTTTATCCATCAAAATATGACAATTTTTTGTTAAATGTAGGCACTAAAATAAATAAATTTATATAAGAATTAATAAAATAGAATATTCAAGATGAATTTCTTAAAATAAATTAACTACAAAGTATTACTGATGTAATTATTTATAAAATAAAGTAATTAAATGATTTTATCAAATTAAATATGCACACGATTAGGGACAAAACTCAAGTGTAATATCACATGTGCTTTTGACACTATTGCAGAAAACACTTTTTAAATCGGTTAAAAAAGACTTTTTAAATCGGTTTTACAACCGATTTAGATACAGGCGATATAGAAAGTATTATTATTTTAAATCGTAAGTTAAATCAATTTAAAAAACACTTTTTAACTCAGTTTAGTGGGGAACCAAAAAAGTTACACTTTTTAAATTGATTGTAGCTACAACCGATTTAAAAAGTAACACTTTTTATGTCAAAAAAGTGGAACACCTCATCAATGGATCCAAATCAATTTGTCACAGCTTGAAGCATACGATGGGAAGAGTACTTCTCACCCTGAGCATTAAAACAAGCAATTAGCACAGAAAAGATGTAGTGATTTTGAAATGCCATCTATAAGCACCATGAACAACATATGCAAGTTGTTAATGTGTTACATACAAAACATCTAGATCTAAACAAAGCCTGTAATTTGTAGCAAGTCCTTCACTCTTGGAATATACAAAGGATAGTGTTGGTAGTTGTATACTGCAGTGCTGTGTTCCTACAATTCATAGTCTGGGCTCTTACCATTTCTTCATCCCAAATTTGCAGAGTGTATAAATAGTTCATAGAAGAATTCATTTGTAGCTAATAACTATGTCCATACACTTGCTTCAAGGGTAGAATCACATTGTTATGTCAAAAAAAATCACAATAAATACAATCCAAAGCAAACCATAATGAACCAAATCAAAAATCACTAAGCCATGAGTGTGCTTTAAGCTGCTCACAAAGTACATGAAGTTAGGTTCCTCTTCCACAAGTGCGTGAGCTCCAACAACAGCAATGGTAGCCTTTTTGCACGAGTTACAAGCTTGAAAGAGTTTGGGAGCTACAAACAAGGCAAGGGATATGGATGAGGAAGGACGATCTTCGACTTACGAGCTTCGAACAACCAAATGAAGGATGAGTATGCGCAAGGAGCTTCGAATGGGGTAGAAAACGGTGGAGGTGCTTCGAAAATGGGGTAAAAAATAGTGGAGGTACTTCGAAAATGGCCAAGAGATATGGGTAAGGAAGGAGGATTTCAAGTAAAAGATGTTTGGAGAGGCAGAAAATGAAGGAGCGCATGAGCCAAACATATAAGAAGTCACTTTTTAAATCAATTCAATTGGGAATCGATTTAAAAAGTGGTCATATTGTCTTTTTAAAATTCAAAATATTGTTGTTAAATCGATTGAACCTGAATCGAGTTAAAAAGTTTAATCAAATTTCAAAAATGTCACTGTGTTCTTATTCTAAACCAGTTCATTTTGAACCAAGTTAGATTCATGCTTTAAAAAGTGTTTTCTGTAGTAGTGTGGTCTTAATTGTTTTCTAATTAAAATTAGTATTTCACCTCAATAACTCACATAATAGAGTTTAGTATATTAATGTTCAAAGTGGATTATCGATGTGAAATTCAAATTGTGGTTAAAGAATAATCCTTGTACTGCCCAGATTTGGCACCCTATGGCAGGGCCAAGCAATCACCTTAAGGACCGACTGATGTGGGACACTGAATACAGATTAGCCCAACATAAATAAGGTAATTGGGTAACTTAATTAATAAGGGAAACTACGCACCATATCCCTGTACTAAAGGCAAGAATATATGACCACTTAATAAGATCCACACATCCATATATAGGAGGCAGGTGCACTCTTTCTAACCAGAATCTCAATCCAAAACCCTGTATCCCTTAACAAGACCTTTATATATGACTTGAGCATCGGAGTGTCTTTGCAGGTATCCCCCCACTCTTGGCATGCCATTAGGACAAGAAGGCTAAAGAAGGAGGATCCAGATAGAAAGAAGAAAATGAAGGAGAAGAACCAAATCTTGCAGGAACATTTTGGCGCCCACCGTGGGGCCCGGTAAAACTTTTCCTGGCCACACCAATCAAAAGTCTACATTCTTAAAATCATCCGATCAATTATCGACTCACATACTCTCACCCATTTAAGGTTCTTTTTATTTAATTCACTTTACACAATAGATCATGATCGGTACATTTGGTGATCGACATAAGTATGCTTGTTACTTCTGAGTTTGACTATTATGCTTTGAAGAAAGCTTTTTTCACTGTGTTATGTTAATGTACATATGGCCTGCACTCCAATGAATTAATACTAATGCACAACATCAATGTGTATATATATTATTGTACGCTAATGCTAGAAGTGGTGAATGGAAACAAAACATTGGCATTATGTTAGTAGGCATTAATATATTGCCATAAGTTATCTTCCCATGGCATGATATGTGTCGCGAATCCAAAATCCTCCCATGGCATGGTAAATCTATTATAAACTTATAATATATGCTTTTCTTTTGTCGAAGTTAGTTCCATATGCATCATAATGTATAATACTCATATTAGACAACTCGAACATTTACGAGGATGCGTGACCTGAATCTTGTCAATTCAAGAAGTTGTACCCCATGTATAATGGTTATATTTGTTAGTCATATAATATCACCATGACATTCATGTATTGTGCTGGCTTTATCTCTGATTGGCAATATGCCATTTATCTCAAATTATTTCTCATTGTGCTAATGGATGGTATGGTGATAACGACATGGTGATGGTATGAAACATGGCGACATGGTGGCGCGGATAAGGAGGGACAATTGACAGGAGATGAGACAATTATTGAAATCATTGTCAGAAATAAATCCTTGCCGACATTGTAACTTGCTACTACGACGAACATTGCCATTCCAGTCGGATGGTGCTGGTGCTTGAATTCTTGTTGAAACACAGATCCAGTTCGGTTTCGAAACCCAAAAGTAACCTTAACACTCATTTTCAATTTTCCACACGAACTCTTGCCAAAGTCATAAGCTTGTGGGGGCATTGTAGCTGAAGATTGGAGACAGTGATGACGATGGTTTGGTCCTGCCAGGTGCAATGAAGCGAGCCGTGTGGGAAATGGGGAGGTTGATGATGGTGGAGCCAAGTTTTTCTTTGGTTTGGAGGGGAACAACCATAATGTACCCCGCTTGGATGATCTGATCGTTACCGATATTGTCGCCAACGATGCAATAAAGACCATGGAAGGAGCAGGAGGCAAATGTTAAAGGGGGGTAACATTAGAATGTGAAGTTGGACATAAGAAAATGGACAATGCAATGTCAATAGCTCACCCAAGGCTTTTCAACCGATATGCGACCTAGCGCTCCTACCATTATTAAAGGTCTCGATCAGTGAACCAGAACCTCTTTGACATATATCTATGTATGGACGTGCCGAGACGAATAAAATCACCGCCCACGTTCAAAGGACGGACTTGCAAACATTGACATCGACCCCAATCGGGGTATGAGACTGGCATACTCATCCAATGAGAAAGCCGACATGATTGCTAACTTCTCAAATCTCATGCTCAACCTGACACGGACGCGTAGTAGGACACAGTTTCCAAACCCGAGCATGTCACGAATAACGCATTGAACACCACATCGAAACACGACACCTTCAAGCCAAAAAAAAAAAAAAACCTTTCTTAGCTCTTTCCAACACCTTCTGACATGTGCGCCCTACAAGACTTGGGTCCTGACCACTTTCGTGGACGAGTTATCGTTAAAGTCAGACAACCACCCTACATCGGGATTGGAATAGTTGAGATATGCTTCCCCTATGAGCATGCTGACAAAGAGGTCAGGATGACATAACCAAGGCAACAACACTAGATCGAGATCTGACATTTGAAAGTTGGCTTCGGACTCCCTCTACGTCAACTGCCATGATTTTAGAGTCGCTGTCATTTCCTTGAGTTAAGATCAAGCGTTCAATGTTTGGATCAAGTCAGTTCCCGAGAAAGGATCCTAAACCGACAACACCAAGCTAATCTCATCACTAAAGTTGCCGACATCGCCATCTTGGCATCCATCGACCACTCGAGCTTCGCCCTGATAAGGGATCACGCCCAACCCTGAGCAATCGACACAATCCTACATAAAAGCTCCAAACCGCAATGACCACAGTTGCCGTGGATGAACAGAACCATTAGACTACATTAGTCTCACAGTGATACCTTTAAACGACATAAAAAGAGACCTAAGAGGATACCAAGCACGAATTTGAGTTAAGATTCATCAGTTTTGTTATCTCTAATGATGAACAACAGCAGGACACACTAGATTGAGATCGATATATACACCCTCGGCATCTCTTGAAAATTGTAACTAGAATATTCTCCGGTACAATAATAAGCGTCAAGCCTACAGAAGCATGCAAGTGAATGACAACCAAAGAACATCAATTTTTACCGCTCAAATACGAAGCACTATGGTTAAAGACATCGGTTCTTAGATGAAATGATGATTCGACCAAGAATTTTAAACTTAGCGCACTTAATTAACAGGTCCTAGCAATTAATGAGCATGCTGATATCGACATACATATAGTAGCCTAATACATTCAACCTTGAATAAGGAAACATGACATTATTCCCCCTATATGCGTTCCTTGTGCACTGCCTTGTGGTAGTAACTGAATATCAAGCTCTTTAAAGAAAACGAGTATCTCAGCCATGTACCTTAAGTACCTTTAAAGGGTTAATACATTGCATCCTACGAGCCGACCCACCGAGCTCGAAGACTAACAGGTTTCAACCCACTAAAACCTTTGCCAAACCGACTCGACCCACCGAGCTCAATGACTAACAGGTTTTGACCTACTGAAACCTTTGTCGAGCTGACCCACTGAGCTCGATGACTTAACAAGTTTCGATCCACTGAAACCTTTGCCAAACCGACCCATCGAGCTTGATGACTTAACAGGTTTCGACCCATTGAAACCTTTGACGAGTTGATCTACTGAGCTCGATGACTTAATAAGTTTCAACCCACTAAAACCTTTGCAGAGCCGACCTACTAAGCTCAACGACTTAATAGGTTTCGACCCACTAAAACCTTTATTAAGCCAACCCACCGAGCTCAATGACTTAACAAGTTTTGACCCACTAAAACCTAGCCGAGTCGATCCACTGAGCTTGTTGAATCTTAATGGTTTCATTACACTGAAACATACCCAAGTTGACACACCGAGCTCGTTCTGAACTAAATCTGAAGGGTTGATACATTGCATCCTACACACCAAGTTTATGCCAAACTAAACCCAAAGTCCTTTATGGGTCGATACATAGAACCCATACCAAACTAAAATGTTTAAGATTCTTACAAAGACTCTAAATTGATGCATAAAGGGATGCTTGCTACTTGAAGGAAGGGAAGGCAGGAGACATTGAAGCTACTAACATACTCAGCTAAACACTGTTAAACGTTGTAATAATGGATGATTAAGAAGCACTAAACAAAAGCCTTGCATTACTAGGAACCAACAAGCCTAGCTCAAGCAGGCACTTGAGGACCAAGCTGAGTTGTCCTCAAGGAAGAAATTAAAAATAAACCTCTCTCCATGTAGACAAAAAAGTGACACGCTCAGTCATCCAAAAAGAGGCAACAAGTCTAAACAAATGTTGCTCTAAGTGGACAAACCAAGCAACATATTCTCTATACCCGAAAAATGTCTTCAGCATGCCATTGCAAAATTTCACACTAAATTCCAAGGGTAAGCATACTCGGCCTCAAGTCTTGAGCAGCATTAGCTTGGCCTTGCACCTTGAGTAGCATTAGCTCGGCCTTGCGCCTTGAGCGTCATTAGCTCTACCTCGTGCCTTAAGCATCATTAGCTCGGCCTCGCGCCTTGAGTATCATTAGCTCAGCCTTGAGCCTTGAGTGTCATTAGCTCGGCATAAAGCCTTGAGCATCATCTTCTCGGCCTTAAACCTTGAGCATCATTAGCTCAGTATAAAGCCTTGAGCGTTATTAGCTCGACCTTGTGCCTTGAGCGTCCTCGCGCCTTGAGCATCATTAGCTCGGCCTCGTGTCTTGAGCCTCATTAGCTCGGCCTTGCACTTTGAATGTCATTAGCCTGGCCTCAGGCCTTGAGCCTCATTAGCTTAGCCTCTAGCATCATTAGCTAGGCCTTGCGCCATGAGCATTATTAGCTCGACCTCGCGCCTTGAGCATCATTAACTTGGCCTCGCGCTTCGAGCATCATTAGCTCGTCCTTGCACCATGAGCATTATTAGCTCAGCCTCGCGCCTTGGGCATCATTAGCTCTGCCTCGTGCCTTGAGCATCATTAGCTCGGCCTTGCATCTTGAGCATCATTAGCTTAGCCTCGTGTCTTGAGCCTCATTAGCTCGACCTTGCACTTTGAATGTCATTAGCCTAGCATCGAGCCTTGAGCCTCATGGCCTCGCACCTTGAGCATCATTAACTCAGCCTCGCGCCTTGAGCCTCATTAGCTCGACCTCGCGTCTTGAGCCTCATTAGCTCGGCCTTGCACTTTGAATGTCATTAACTCGGCCTCGGGCCTTGAGCCTCATTAGCTCAGCCTCGCACCTCGGGCATCATCAGCTCAGCCTCGTGCCTTGAACCTCATTAACTCGGCCTCGCACCTTGAGCATCATTAGCTCAGCCTTAAGCCTTGATCGCGCCTTGAGCATCATTAGCCCGACCTACGCCTCCCAGAGTATGCTTGATTCAGTCCTAGCCAAAAGTACTTCCACTTTAGCCGTAGTTAGATTACTAAAGCCAATTTTGAGCTCAGCGCAATGACACCAAGATAGGACTTAGACTTCAAATATATCACTACATGATTAAAGTTTGATTAAACTAATGATTTGCAAAGTCTAAATGGACAACTTAAAAAGGCATGATGCCGAAGCACGATCAGGCTTAACCATATCTTGTAAGCTCTTTCGCTTTCTCCAGCTCAGAGCTTGGGGGGATTGTGTACCGCCCAGATTTGGCACCCTATGGCAAGGCCAAGCAATCACCTTAAGGACCGACCGATATGGGACAATGAATATAGATTGGCCCGATATAAATAAGGTAATTGGGTAACTTAATTAATAAGGGAAACTATGCACCATATCCTTGTACTAAAGGTAAGAATATCTGACCACTTAATAAGATCTACGCATCCATATATGGGAGGCAGGTGCACTCTTTCTAACTAGAATCTCAATCCAAAACCTTACATCCCTTAACAAGACCTCCATATCTGACTTGAGCGTCGGCGTGTCTTTGCAGGTACCCCCTACTCTCGGCATGCCATTAGGACAAGAAGGCTAAAGAAGGAGGATCCAGGCAGAAAGAAGAAAATGAAGGAGAAGAACCAAATCTTGCAGGAACAATCCTAAAAACATCTATGGTTAATTTGTCTTATGATTTTCTACTTTATTTTTGGACGCTTTACTTACAGATCATTTGAATTCTTAAAACCTTTATAAAATAAAAAAAAATTACCAAAGCAAAAATTGTTTGCTTTTTGTGTTCATGCTATGATTTAAAAAAAAAGGTTTATTCTAATTTTTTTTTTCAAATGAAATTGACCTTAACAACAACTCTAGTACTTTTTACTTCCATTTTTTAGTTATTTTTCTTTGTCACATTAAAATGTGGTTGTCACACCCTAAAAAATATGCTCAAAGATATTTTTGAGATTATGAACCAAGCTATATATAAGAAAGTTCTTGGTTTAATTCTACTCTGTGAAGATCAAGACTCTGAATTTAGAACTATACTTTTTTGAAGATAATTTAATAATGTATAGACTTTGTATTCTATGGAACTCAACATTTGAAGATCCTTGAAATTATACAAGGATTTAGGATGTATTCAAGAATAAAAAAAATATCACATTAAAAAGTTCTCCCTTCATATTCAAGTTATGAAAATTGTTGAAAATACTTGATTCTAAAATTATTAAGAAAAATAGTAGTACAAACTAAAAAGATGTCCACTAAACAACCAACTACAAATATGTTTAAAAGTATTTATGTTTTTGGATAAATTTTAATATTTAGAAAGTTTCCCATAAAATGCACGATCATAGATGTAAATACCCAATTTTGTGCATATGTTACTTTCTCTTATTTTACTCATTTAACGATTTATTATTACCATTTTTGCTAATTCTTTTTCTGCTTTCCCCCCTTTAATGTCCTTTTAGGAATTTGTGGGTTTTATTTTATTTGTTGGTATTTCATTTTATCAGTTGTTTTTTTATCCTTCACTTTATTTTGTTTTTGATTTCATGTCACCTTCATTTCCTACTATTTATTACACTGTTTAATGTGTCTAAATGTCAGGCCCATAATTCAACTCTAGAAAAGGGAGAAACAAAAAAAGAAGAAAAACAAAAACAAAAAAAAAGTAAGATAACAAAAAAAATAAGGAAAGGAATAAGCTGTGTGTACTGTGTAGATGGCTCGTAGAGAAGGCTGACTCATTCTTTTAATTTGTCCATGTTCTCTTTAGCGTAGAAAATATCTCCAAGGTTTACCTTACATGGTCATAAAAGGGAGAAATTATTTGGTAAATCATCATGATCCTCATTAATCTTCACAAGACATGTAATTAAATATAATTATTTTTTTCATAAATTATAAAATTTAAATGTGTTATATAAATATTGGTTGGGACCATAGACACATAATGGTCTTGAAGTATCTAATAATTATTTACACACTCTCATGTACGTTGCGAAATAGGGTAAAAGAGATTGGCCTTTTCCTTTTTTTTCTTCGAAAGGTGGCAATCATAAGTTCATTCGACAATTGAAAAATGATTCTGGTGCTCTTTTACCTACTTTTGGTTCTTCTTTTTTGGAGGAAGAGGCTTCAATTGGTATACATATTCCTCCATCATCCTTTTGTTTTGTTTCTTTGTAAATAGATAAACTGTTGCAAGTTAGCTTGCTTCCTTCTTGCTCGTTCATTTATGATTCATATCCATTTTTGTACCTTCTGAGTTATGAAGTTTGTGTACTGGTATAGTTATTTGTTTGCTCATGATGCAATTTCATTTTGTATGGTTATTTGCCTGTTCATGAGGCACTTCAACAGAATGAAATCTGCATATTTTGACAAACGATCAACAACAACCAATACTGCCTCCATACCTTTAACCTTAGGCAACCCGACGATAAAAACAAGAGAGACATCCTCCTACACTTGAGCTGGAATGGGCAAGGGGTGCAACAACCCATATGGGGTACATGGCTGAATACTTATAACCAAGTCCGGCTCAAATGTTGAGTGAAGTTTAAAACAAACTTTGAAAGTTTTTTTTTTATTTTAAATGAAAGAGTTATATGTTAGAACTCTTTACTAATACATGTGACTTTTTTCCTAATATATGTGACTTTTTGTTGGTGGATCTAAAGCTTAAGCTTTAGTAACTTTATTCTTTGGCCAATCCTGTTTATAACACTAGCACACATCACAAGTCTTCACAAACTCTTGGATTGTTTTCTGCATTCCTAACCAATACACAACACCCGCAAGCCTCTTGTATATCCTCAGAAACCCTGAATGTCCCCCCAAGGGCGAGGAATAAAATTCTTCTATCAGTAGGGGGATAAAACCCAAAGAGGAAGGTATAACCAACCTATAGATTAAACCAATGAATTGTGGGCCGATCCATCCTCAGCTTTGCCAGTTTCATCTTCACCTCCTCTGATGTACCCTGCACGTCGAAGTACATGTCAACTCTTAGTTCCACCAAATAGGGGCAACTCCACCTTCCTTGTTGCCATCTAATACTCCTCCAAGGGATCTCCAATGGAAAATGAAGCACCTCTTTTGCCACTATCCCTCACTAGGTAAGCGCCAGTCTAGTAACTTGGTTATTTCTAGCAGTAGAGATTGGCGAAATTCCATCAACAATAGCTTCATGGAATCCTCCAACATAGCGACCTTAACTTCCGATGCATCCACTGTGTCCCCTTCTTGAATGCCATGAATGAACGATCAACAGTATTTGACAGGTAGGACCAATCGATAGGAATAGAGAATTGCTAATAGACTAAAAATGAAAAATACTGTATTATGATAGTATTAGAACCAAGATTCTCACAAATTGAGACCCACACCAATAGCTCCTTAGAGAAGAGTAACATTGATTTGTATATATTAACAAAGAAAAAGTATATAAAATATCTAAAAGAAATGTACAAAAGATATCAAAAGCTATTTTTGTTTTTATTTATTTAAATTATTTATACAAATTTTATTTTGCCAAACTACATCTTTATCACATTTTTATTAATTATTACACAAAACTTAAGATAAAAAAACTTAATTTTAACAATTAAAAACCATGAAAATTAAATGCAAACAATTAAAACTAAAAAAAAAGGCAAACTAAAATATAAAGACAAAAGCTACAAATAAGGCAAAGGAAAGTTATACATACATATTATATCGTATATCCCAGGAAAAAAAAAAAAAAAGGCTTGTGGACCACTGCCGTGACTCCTATGAATTCAAAGGTAGCGAGGATATAGTCAAAGATGTTATGCTTGAATTTTTGTCATCGCGCATTAAGATCCATGGACTTTTGCAGGATGATTATCAATAATACATCAAATCAAAACATGCCACATGTGACATGTTTTATATTTTTTTCCCCGAAAATGATTGCGAGAGGGAAATAGAAGATGACCTTGATAACGGGTATGCAGAAGGCAACAAGGTTCTCCGAGCATTGCACATGTTAAGTTTCAAATTCTCAATTAATGCACCACCATCCATGAGTTCCGAAGTCCGCAAAAATCATTGTGTAGCGTACACAAACAAACAAGAAGCACACTCAACACCGTGTTTACTAGCTCTCCCGTTCCCATCACTACCTCCCATCTTTTCTTCCCTTTCATCATCACAAGTCCCACTTCCTCTCCCCTCCTTCACTTTCCAATGTCCCCATTCACTTCAATTCTGGTCTCCTTCGAGTCAAAAAGGAAAAATTAAAATATTGAATCGGAGAAAGAGGGACTGTCTTCGCATGATTGCTTTTACGGCTGTCCAAAGCTTTACATTCAAGACCCTGAGTGGGGTCCCTACCCTACTACAGTGAAAAAATGAAATAAAAGGAAAAAAAAACTAATGGCTCAAACTGTACTTGTCGGCTTACTTCACAGATGGATTTATTGCTCTCATCTAATTATCATCAAACAAGTTTGACTTCTTATCAATACATAACTGCAGCAATTTTCAAAATTTATGGAAGGTTTATGGACTATCACAGTGTATAATTAATTTCTAATTGAAAAGATTTGCCATAACAACTAAATGTTAAAAACTACAATAATTAATGATTCAACAAGGGTATTTTTTTTTCTGTCATATTTCGATTATTTTCAATTGAAACCCATATTATGGATATAGCTTGATGGTGTTAGCATGTGATGGTTCGGGCACAGAAGCACACATAATGCTTAACTTCATCTCATCTCTTGGGATCTTTCGATCAAGATTCCTTCCCCATTCTTCTACGCTTTGTATGACAGCTAGCCCAAAGCTGCCTTTGCAATTTGATTTTCAAACCAACACTTCTCTCTCTCTTTCACTCTCTCACGCCAGTTTCTTCCCTGGAGTCGCTACCATCTCTGTAAAGCCTGCACTTAGTGTACAGAGTTTATTATTAATTTTGCTAATTATGAATGTCATCTCTAATTATAAATCCCAATGCCCTCCATTTTCCTTTCTCTCGTTCAAACAAAGCGTCAGAGCTTGTTTGACTACGCATCAAAATTAATTTCTCTTGTGATAAAAGACTTTTTTATCTAAAATTAATTTAAACACACATTTCAACTTCATCCAATAATTTAAAATTTAATTTAATTCTAATCAACTTTACTCACCTTTAAAAGTCATTAAAGTATAACTGCGGAAACAATAATTGAACGATTTGACTCTGGGGAAGAATACAGCAAAGGATAAAGGGAGAAAAATTATCGCAATGCCATCGCTCTTTACTACAACCAATAATAATAATTTAAAGGGGTCTATGTTAATCAAAATTCACATTTTCGAATTTAACTTTTTTTTTTCCTCTCACAAATTAAATTAAAAAGATTGATAAATAATAAAATTTTTAACAATTTTTTTATTGATTAAAATTTATTATAAGATGATAAGTAAAATTTATTCAATATGAAGTGACTGACACAATTTTACGATTTCCAATAAATTTTAACTGTGTTAGTGGCTTAACAAAATTGTTTGCAAACAGAGGAGCAGATTAGGGAAACAGAGCACAACTGTTACATACAATTGAAGCAAGATTATTCCATTCTCTTGATAGCCATTACAAGCAGCATGAATGGCGACAAAACATAAATTATATATAAGATTAATCTTACACAAAATCCGAAACGAAATAATAATAGGAACAATTCAAGAAGCAGCAGCAGAAGGAGAAGAAGAAGGACCTGGGGCTGTGGGAGACGTTGTGGGAAAGAGAGGGAGCAAGCGGGGTTCAGCGTCCCTGGGAGTGGAAGCGGGCGAAGGGTGCAAGAAGAAGCCTTTCTCTTTGATGGCTTTCTCTTCGGCTTCCGAATCCAAGGAAGGGGGCGCGCTGGATCGGTCGAAGGGGTCGGGTACGAGGGGCGTGACGGGGCTGAGGACGAGCGCGGGGAAGTCGAGGATGCTGGGGGAGAGGATGTCGGGTTTCCGGGGCGACGACAGATAGGAGGTGAGGAGAGGGTCGATGTTGAGGTTCTTGAGGGTGTTCCTGCGCTCGTACAGCTTGAACCCGGATTGTTGCTGCTTCTTGGGCATGGATTTCATGGGCGGGATGCTGTGGGTCGGGTTCCCGGGTTTGGAGGCTTGTTTCGCCGTCTCCGAGGACCCGGTCAGCATTTGTACTACTTGCTTGAAGGAGGAGGTGTCCGCTTGGACGAACGTTGTCGGGTACGGATTTGCGGGTTCGGATCTCGTGATGGGTTTCGGAGCCTGGAGTCCGTCGGCCACCACGAGCCATGTTTTCTGATTCTCCTGGTGATGCCTTGGGGATATGGAGTCCATAGGTGAGTGAGAGAGAGACAGAGAGAGAGAGAAGAAGAAGATGAGTGTAAATAGATGAGATGAGACTTTTTTTTTAACTTTGTTTTGTTTTGGTAGGAAATGAAATGTGTCGTAGGGACCTTAGATTCTTCTCCTCTCCTTGGGTCCCTACGCGCTATGTACCTGTTGCGTGCGACACTGATGATAGATTGTCGCTCTGCAATCAATTTATTAGAAATGTACCATGCAAAATAGGAAACTTTTTTAAATAAATAAATAAATAATACATGTACCGAGTCATTTTTTTTTTGGTGATGTACCAAGTCACTTAGCCTTTTTTTGGTAAAAAAATAAAAAAAATAGATAAAAAATAAGTTAAGAGATAAAAAATAGATAAAAAATAATTTAAAATTTTAGATTATTTGGTAGGAAAAAAATAGATGAGAAATAAAAAAGAGATAGAGAGATAAATAAAAATAAGTGAGAAATATAGTTGAAAAAAGTAATAAGACTTATAAAATTTTTAAAAATTTCACACCTATTTCTACTTAACCAAACCGCCTATACTTTTAAAAATTCAAAAAAAAAAATTTCTCTTCTACCCTCTCCATTATACCAAACAAAGCATGAGTTTGTTTAGTAGAAATAAGAGAAATAGATAAGAAATATATAAGTAAAAATTCAAAAAAAGAAAAAACTCTCCTCTCCTCTTCTCTCCGTCATACCAAACAGAGGCCTAATTATACATCATCATTTGCGTTAAATTTGTTGATTTTCATAGAGTTTAATTTTATGTATTATTTATTGATAGGGTTTAATGACTATTTATTGTTAGTGTAAAAACTTTTACACTATCAATTAATCAAAAATCACTATTTGTATGATTTTTAAGATAGTTATTGTAAAAGTCAACAAATTTACCATATACAGTAGTTTGTGATTAGATAACAGTATAAAACTATTTTACACCATCAGCACATAAGCTATTTTCCCTTACTATTAATGTAAAAAAAATTATACTGTAAGATCATGATTGATATGACTTTTAAAGTAAAAGTTTAATGACTATGTACTGTCAGTGTAAAAAAATTTACACTGACAACTAATCAAAAATCATCATTGGTGTAACTTTTAAGATATTTATTGTAAAAGTCAACATACTTATCATACATAGTAGTTTGTGATTAAATGACAATGTAAAATTATTTTATACTGTCAATACATAACCTATTTTTTCTTAAAGTAATTTTATAAAAGTCAAAATATTTACTATATATAATGATTTGTAATTGAATAATAATGTAAAAATTATTTACAATCTAGGCACATAGACTATTTACTTTTTTGGTAAAAGAAAGTTTAGATTAAGAGAAGCCAAACCCCCTTATAAGGCCAAAAAAGACCATTAACCTCACTAAAGATTTATAATAAAATTTATATATTGTTTACCAACTGAAAAATTTAAAAATTAAACTCAAGTCATAACCAGTATGAGCGAAAAGTTTAATAAAATGTGTCAACTCCTATTTACTGTGTATAAACTATTTACGTTTCCCAATAGCTATTTTAAAAGTTATATTATTGATCATTTCCGATTAGTATACAATGTACAATTTTTTACAGTCACAATACATGCTTGTTAATTTCTGTATAATGATAATCTACGTTAAGGCAAATTTACAGAATTAATTTTTCTTATTATTACACATTTTAATGTAAGATTTGTACTTAAAATTAGTTTAAATATATATTTCAACTACATTAATAACTTAAAATTAATTTCACTTAATTTTAAAACAAAATTTGCAAGCAAAAATTATATAAGCGTTTCAATTCAATTTAAAATATTAATTTAATATATTTAAATAAAATTCCTCTCGTTACTCTATGCCTCTGTTCTGTATGCCGTTCAGTAAGGCAACGAAAAAGAAAACGTTTATTTATTTATTTTTTGATAAAGAAAACGTTTATTAAATTATACATCATTCATTGTTAGGTATAAAGAGGACAGTGAAAAGAAAGAGATATACATGGAGGAAAAAATATGTTCTCCCGCATTTTCTTTATTCTTCCCGGACAGAAACCCACATATTTTTATTCATCTTAATACTATCAATATGTAATTTTTTTTATTTTTTAATGGAATTAAATAAAATAAAAGTACCAAATAAATGAAATAATAATTCCTCTACTTTTTTTTTATCTCTTCCTTTCTTTTTCATACCAAATGAACCAAACCCAGAGCTAAATCCTCTGCACCCAATGTTCCTTCCCGTTAGTTATCATTCTGCAATATTCCTAAATTAATCATAATACCACAATTAAACGGTCCTAATTTCTGTTGTAGAGAAGATTTTGCTGAAAAGACTGGAAAAGATTCAAACTGACCAAAGCCTTAGAATATATTAAATTTTCTTTTATCTGCTGCAAATAGTATGTTAATGATTGATATAGACAAACAAGGAAAAATAAATATATTCAATCAAATTAGATTTGCTAATGTCTTTAAAAAGAATTTTAGAATGATTTATTTCATTATATGGTATGACTAATTAGTTAATGGAATGATGGTTTTGGCATTCATGAAAATCCAATTTTTCCACTCAAAATCTTAATAATATTTTTTCCAAACAAAAAATCTTTCTAGAAGGAGAAATTGACAATTTTCTTTTCAACAACAGTGACAGTTGGCTAATACCTAAGTGCTATTTCGTTAATCTCAAAATATCAGTTACGTATGTTTTTACACTATTATTTTTTGAAAAAACTATATTTATATTTAAATTACTCTCTTTTTTTGTATTAAAATTCTTTCTTTTCTCATTTGTGAATATAACAACCAAGAGACAGAAAATAAATTTTAAAAAATAATTAATACTTTTTACCTTTCGAAGTGATAAAGAAATAAAATACTTTTTAAAACTTAACTACTATTTTGAAACAAAAAAAAAGTATTCTTAGGTGAAAGATTATTTTTATACCAATGTGTAAGATTTTTTTTTTTTTAAATGCAAACATAAAAGGCAAGAACAGACAATAATGTAGAGAAAAAAAATGGGACTAAGGGAGAGCATGTCATTTCAAAGTCCAAAAATTTTGGGTTTAATTACAATTTGGATCTCTCCTGTTATGGTTAATTTGTAATTTTGGAAATTTAATAATTTTTATTTAAATTTAATTTTCTAATTTTTTATTATTATAATTAGATAGTCCTGTCACTTATTCCCTATATAAAATCTTTAAATATTATTTTTTTACTAAAAAAATTGAGAATTGAGGACAAATTTAGAATATAAAAATATTTAAAAGGTGCAAATATCAGAAATTTAATGAAATTTGAAAGATTTTATAGGATATAATCTTAGAGTTTTAAAGAAGGGAAATTTTTTAAATTTGAATAAATATGATTTTTAGATTAATAAATTTTGAACAGAAGAGAATTAAAACAATCCAATTTATTTAATTCATAAAGATTTTGAAAATAAAATGATAATTTAAAATTTTTAAAAAGAATAAAATTGATTGAAAGACTTAATTGTAGTAATTAAAGAAATTTAAAAATTAAATTTAAATAAAAAGTATTAAATAATCAAAATTACACATTAATCATAATTAAATGACTAAAAGTGTAATTACATTGATTTTCTACTATCTCCTTAATTACTTATTTATAATTTTAGCTAACCTTCATTATCTTTCAATGATTATTTATATTGTGTGGATGTTTATACATTCATACATACATATATAGAGAGAGAGACACACACACACACACATCGAGAGAGAGGAAGATGTATCTAGTGAGATGGCATTTTTATGTGACTATGTGAGAGTGAAAGAAATAAATAATGACCATTGGATCTTATTACAAATGATCAAGATTAAAACACACATATCATTAATTGAATTCTTCAAAAAAAATTGCATGACTTTTTTAAGTTGTGACACAAAAAGCCACATATATAGATCATATAAAGGCACGAGGCATATTAAAAAAACACCTTTAAAAAAATATACACAGTTATTTTAACCGTCTAAAATTTCCTTTGATTGTTTAAAAGTTTTTTTATTTGAACATTAAATAATTAATTAACACTGAATGTGACAATGTATAAAATTATTTGTTTTAATTTGTTTTATTACTTTTTATATTTGCATATAAAAAATGCTCCTCAAAATTAAAGGGGACGAAATTTTCTTTCTTATTTCAAGTGTATAAAAGAAAATATTTTAGAATAAAATCGAGGTATAGTAAAAAAAAAAAAATTGTTCTTTCAATGTGATCTCCAAGTTTTGATTAACGTAATCTTTTTTTTTTTTTTAAATTGCTACTACCGCCAAAAAAACATTTTTTACATTGTTATTCTATTTCATAAAAATTGTTGTAATATGTAAGGCAGAGATAATTTTGAAATATTGGAATGAATATTTTATGTCAATTGCCTTAGAATCGATATATAAAATGCCTAAAAATAATGTAGGAAGTACTTTCTAAATCAGTCTCTAAGGCAACTAATGTAAAATAAATTTCCTTATAACTTTCAAAATTTTTGACAAGAGTTTTTAGATTGATTGTACTAAGAACTAATCTAGAAAATCACTTTCTACATCAGATGTTGCTACAATCAATGTAGAATGTTGACTCCTTTTCAATAATGCACTCATATTTTCATTCTCACTCCAATAATTTTCAAATTCTCGTTCTCTAGTTCCAAGACACTTCAAGGAAAGAATGAAGTATCAAATGGTTTTCAAATTTTATAAAAAATTGTATACTTGATCTACTTAATAAAATCCTTTAATTTAACAGTTGAATTGTTGAAATTTAATATATATTAAGAGTTATTGAGTAGAGTAACTCTATCAAAAGTTACTCTTAAAGTAACTTGATCCTCGCTGTATATATATATATATGTGTGTGTGTGTGTGTGTGTGTGTATGTGTGTGTGTGTGTGTGTGTGTGTATGTATGTATGTATGTATATACATACAGTGGTAGAGCTTGAGGAAAAAAATGAAGGGGCCAAAATAATTAATATTATAATAATATATACAAAACAAAATTTGCATGATAATATACAAAAAATTAAAATTTTTTACGAATTTTTCAACAAATTTAAGAAAATAATCATATTTTTTTAAAATTATAGCAAAATTTGCCAAAAAAAAAAAAGGATTGCTGAAAAGATTAGCAAGAAAATAACAAAATTCATAGAAAAAACTACATAAAAAATCCATAATAAAAATTCACATGCAAGAAAAATATGCAAGTTGAAGTCGTATTGTATAAATTTTCTTATACTAAAATGAGGTTATAAAGTCATAGAAGAAATGATTTTATATTACAAAAAGATAATTAATTAATGAAATAGTTATGTATAAAAAAATACTATTAAACAGCCTTAAGAGCTTATATTATATATAAAAAAACATAAATACATAATTAAGTATCAACATAAAATTGTCTATAATAATAATAATAATAATAAAATAACTAAAAATTACCTTTTTATATTCTTTTAATGACTAAAAAATTACAAATTAAAATTCTCTATATTCTTCTAATAAATCAAAATCATTAATAATTAAAGAATAAGAAATAAATTTAAAGAATATTTTTAAGAATGTTATAAAAAAATTATTACTGTATCAACTAAAAATATAGATAATTGTTAACATATATATATATATATATATATATATATATATTATAGTGATTTGCTAACGTACACATACTTGTCTTTTAGTTGAAGTACATTCGCAAGCTATATCATATGTGTATTTTAAGATACATTATAGTTATAGCCTGGTAACATACTCTAAATAAAAAAACAAGTGCATGTACATTAACAAACTCCACAAACATTTGCTAACATACACACTTATTTTTTAGTTAAAGTACGTTAGCAAGCTATACAGTGAGTGTATTTTAAGATACATTGTAATTATAACTTATTAACATACTCCAATTAAGAAACAAGTGTGTGTACATTAGTAATATATATATAACGAAATGAAATTATTTTGCATTTTTATTTGATTCTTTTTCTATTTTTGTAGATTTTGAATTGAAATGTTGTATATTGCATGAATACAATGTAATTGTATTGCTTTTTTTTTTTTTGAAAAAAAAAAAGAGACTTTCCACTTTGGTTGTTATCATAATTGATGTGAAAAGTGACTTTCTACATCAATTTTGAAATCGATCTAAAAAATGCTTACTTTTTATATAAGCTAATTTTAAATCCTTTGAAACTAAGCAAGGTAGAAAGTAAAAAGCAAACGAGGTAAATAGCCCATTTTATATTAGTATAATTGTCTACCTTCATTAGCAATGTATAATTTAATTTTGATATATGAACTTGAGTTTAAACGATTAGCACTAATAATAAATGTTATTCAACCTACCTATTAACTTTTTTTTACAGACCACAAGTATCTTCTACAGGAGACAATCTTACTCAAACTAGTAAGATCATTATGAGTGGCAAAGCTTTTCCTCTGAATATTTAATGCAATTGCATACCTAGAACTCGAACTTAAAACCATTGGTTAAATTAAAACAACCTTATGTCAATTGATCCACATACAACTTGTTTAAACCCACTTTCTTAATTACTACTGTAATTAACTTTAAATAATCCTTAAATATACCTCTCTATTCTATATAACTAGCATGTTCCACACAGTTCAAACCTACTCAATTTATATATCTTGACAAACAAAACACATAACGTATAGACTCTTTCCCCATTCATATGAATTTAGAAAATAGAGCACCAATCATTAATCACAATTTAAAGAAAACATTTATTTTCAATTTCTAATATTCAATTTGTTTAAAAATTATATTAACACATATCATTTCTTTAATTAAAATATCTTTTGCTAAAAATAAATTTATATATTATTTTTATTAAATTCATTTTACATTAATTATATTTTTTATAGTTTAAAAACATTATAATTTATATATTTTAAAATTTTAATTTTGCGTTGTAATACACAAAAGTTACGCTAGGAGCACAATAAAAGTAAATATATAGATTAGAAGGTATAAGAAGTAAACACGCGCGACTATAGTGTGACTTGGGAATGGCTAAAGGATTCCAAATGATGACGTTCCACGATGATTTTAGGAATTTTAGACAAAAAGCAGTGGGGCCGATGTCGTGACACAAAAAGTAGATAAGAGTCAAAAAGAGTTTAATATTTGGCATTGACTAACAGTGGCCAAAGAAAAACCATCTTGATTCTGATATATAAAAAAAAAACCATCTTGATTCTGACTACGCTTATGCATCCTTATGCCTTGCTTGGGTGCACTTATATTATCTCTTTCACATTTGCAAAAATGGTAACTCCACTTAAACAATTTAGGAAACTGTCTAACCACGTTAGATTTTGCTGCATCCCCATTCATATGAACAATCTCATTCCTTTTCCTACAATAAACCGCATTACCCTTTTAACTATGCATTAATTGTAATTCAATATTTGTGCCTGACAACTCATTCTACCTTATCCTCTTTCAAAATTTTGATCAAGCAAGAACTTACTAAGTCTTGTATACAAAGACCTAGGGGCTTGTTTTAGTCCATATAGTGCTTTCTTAAGCTTGTAAACATGATTTGGATATTTAAAATCAACAAATCCAAGAAGTTGAGAGACATATACTTCTTCTTGAATATAAGCCATTTAAAATAGCACTTTTGATATCCATTTGATATAATTTGAAATCCATTAAACATGCATAAGCCAAAAGCAATCTAATAACCTTTATTCTAGCTACAGGTGCATTTGTTTCATTATAATCAATGCCCTCTTCTTGATTGTAGCCTGTAGCTACCAATCTATCCTTGTTTCTTACTATGACCCCTGAATCATCAAGTTTGTTCCTATAAATCCATTTACGGCCTATTATTGGATGATCATTGGGCTTTGAGACCAATTCCCAAGCTTCATTTCTTTTAAATTGGTTTAATTCTTCTTGCACTATAAGCATCCAATTTTCATCCAAAATAGCTTTTTCAATGGATTTAGGCTCAACTTGTGATATGAAAGCCATGGTACCACAATAATTTCTAAGAGAGTTTCAAGTTGTTACCCTTTTTTAGATCTCACCAATGATACTATCCAATGAGAGGTCTTTAGTTGTTCTCCACTCTTTAAGCATTTCACTTGTGGTCTCTTGGCTTACTTGTTTAAGTTTATTTGCATCTTTTTGTTGTGATGAATCTTCATTCATGTAATAATCTCCAAGCTCATCTGCAACATTATCCAAAATATCCATTCCCTCTTTTTGGGGCGTTAGTTTCATCAAAGGCAACATGCACATATTCTTTAACAAGTAATGTCCTCCTATTATAGACTCTATATGATTTACTATTTAATGAATATCCCAAAAAGATAACTTCATCAGCCTTAGTATCAAACTCGCCAAGTTGTTCTTTGCCATTATTCAAAACAAAACACTTATAGCCAAACACCCTAAGATGTGATATGTTGGGTTTTCTTCCCTTGTAAAGCTTATAGGGGGTTTTCTTTAACAGGTCTTAAAAGAACTCTATTTGAAACATAACAAGCTGTGCTAACAACATCAGCCTAAAAGTATTTAGGTATATTACTTTTATTTAGCATTATCCTAGCTAATTCTTCCAATGATCTATTCTTTCTTTCAACTACATCATTCTGTTGTGGTGTTCTAAGTGCAGAGAAATTATGATTAATTTCAAGTTCTTCACAAAAGCTTTCAAATTCATGATTTTGAAATTTCCCTCCATGATCACTTCTTATGGATGCTATTTTTAGATTGGTTTCATTTTGAATAACCTTGGCAAGCTTTTTGAAGGCTTTAAAAGCATCACTTTTGAGGGATAAAAATAGTGTCCATGTGTATATAGAAAAATCATCTACAATCACAAGTCCATAGTGATTTCCTCCTATACTCATAGTTTTGGAGGGACCAAACAAGTCCATGTGCAATAATTACAAAGGTCTTTTTGTAGAAACAACATTTTTTGATTTAAAAGAGACCTTGACTTGTTTTTCCTTTTAGCAAGCATCACACAACTTGTCTTTTTCAAACTTGAGTTTAGGAAGGCCTATTACTAAGTCCTTGGTTGCTAACTAATTCAAGCCATCCATGTGTATATGAGCATCCCTTCTATGCCACAACCGTACATCATTTTCTTTTCCTCAAAGACACTTAGTATGCAATGAAGATGCACTATCCAAATTCAACATGTAAATGTTTTTTATTTTGTTCCTATCAATTTAACTTCATTTGATGCATTTTCAGTTATCATGCAATATTCTGAATTAAAAACCACTTTAAATCCTTTATCACATAATTAGCTAATACTTAACAAGTTGTGCTTTAAACCTTCAACATACAACACATTTTCAATTACGATGTTTGAAGGGTTTCCGATATTATTAACACCAAGAATTTTTCCTTTGTTATTATCACCATAAATCACATATCCATCTTGTCTTGAAGAGTGATTTGAGAATTTAATGACATCTCTAGTCATATGCCTTGAACAACCACTATCTAGATACCATATTGAATTTCGGGCTTTCAAGCACACCTATAAAACAAGATCAAGACAGAGCTTTTAGGTCCCCAATTTTTATTAGGTCCTTGAGTGTTAGTAGGGGGCTTAGTTCCTTTAGGAATCCATATGTAGTTGCCAGGAATACCAACATTCTTAATATAACACAAAGATGCTGTATAGCCTTTCCTACCATAGTAAAAGCAAGTTACAAATGGAGAGCTAGTGGTTTTCTAAAGATGAAAAAGTTCTTATAAGATTTTTGTTGAGTCATATATTTGTTACCAATTCCAGCTTTATCAAAGACACAATTTTGTCTACCAAGCAAGATATCCAAATTTGCTCTTCCCATTGTGAACTTTGCAAGAGTCTCTTTTAGATATTCATTTTCAATTTCAAGACTTACGCAATTCTCATAATCTAGGACTTTAAAAGAGGATGAAGATGCACAATTACATGCAGAGTTTATATAGATCATCTCTATGGTTTCATGTCCTAACTTGAGATCATTAAACTCTTTTTGCAACTTAGCTAACTGTGACTCATAACCTAACTTTACTTTTGAGCCTATTATTTGAAATTCCTAACTTTTGAGCCTCTTCATGCATCTCTAAAAATGCTTCATGCAATTGATCATAATCATAAGAGATTTCAAAGTTGGAATCACTTACAGTGCTTTGCTCATCATAGCTTGCCATTAGACATAGATTTGTTTATTCACCCGCTTCGGATTCACTTGAAGAGTTTATGTCATTCTCATCCCATGCAATGTAGGCTCTTCTAGCTTTGCTTGGTTTATTAGGCTTTTTCTCTCCCCCTTGGTGTTTCTTTAGGTAAGCCGGATAGTCCGCTTTGATGTGTCCTTGTCCACCACATTCAAAGCACGTATAATTTGAGGGAGTGGCCTCATTTTTCTTGGTGACCTTCTTGGATACAGGGTTTCCATTTCTGTTTTTCTTTTTCTTAATGAATTTGCTAAATTTCTTCACAAGTAGAGTTAAATTCTCATTATTTGAATCATCCGAGCTTAAGCTATCACACTTGTCATCTTCTTCTTTTGAAGAGGAAGCCTTTAGTGCTATGCCTTTCTTCTTCTTGTCAGTTTCTTCTTCATGAGCCAAGCAATGAAACTCGAGTTCATGCTGCCTAAGCTTTCCAAATAGTAAAGCAAGTGTCATGGTAGTGAGGTCCTTAGATTCTGCTGTCACCTTTGGTTGCCAAGTTCGGTTGATACACTTGAGTACTTTTACATTCAACTCTTCCTTATCAAATTGCTTGCCAAAACCAATTAAGTGATTAATAATATGTGTAAATCGTTTTTGGCAATCAGAGATAGATTCACCATTTTTCATGCGAACATCTCATACTCTTGAACTAATGTATGTTTTCTAGCTCTTTTAACATCACTAGTTCCTTCATGAGTTACTTGTAAATCATCCCACATTTCTTTGGTAATAGAACATTAAGACACTCTAAAGAACTCATCAAGAGTTAATACAGAGCTTTTCTCTTTTGCTCTTCAGTCCACTTAGCCCAATGTTTTATTACTTGTTCTCCTTTTTTCTCACATTTAGGGACATATGGTCCATTTCTACTGCATCCCATATAGCCACATTAATCAATTTAATAAAGATTTTCATACAAACTTTCCAATGGGTATAGTTTTCACCATTAAAAATAGGGAGTCTATTAACGAAACCACCTTCATCGTAAGGCACTTGATTTCTAGTGATTTTAAAAAAGAAATCTTGAAGTAACTCTTAAGAACCTTGCTTTTGATATCTTTTGTTGAATAAAAGGGCTGGATCTAAGAGCGGAGGGGGGGGGTGAATTGGATCTAAAAAATTTTCAAGAACCCCAAAGCCTTTTCAAAGATGAAAAACTAGATTTTTGAAAAACCTTGAATCAATTTGATTTGGTGATATAGATGTTGTAGAATTAGAACAATTTTCTTGATTTTACAATGCAACCATCAACAAGATTCTCATGAATTAATATGCAATTGATAAAGAGATCAAGATTCAATATATGTGAGATAGGGTAGAGAAAAGAGTGGAACGCACAATACATCTAGTTTCTAATCAAATTGATTAGGATTATCATTATGTAATTCAATTTATTTACAAGCACACTGCACAAAGAAAAGAACCACACACAAACACAACCCAAAACCAAGTTTCTTGAAAACCTATTAAGAAAACTTAAACCAATTCTTGTGGAACTCTACCACAAAAGAGACTTGAGGAAACCCTTTTCAAGAATGAAAATTATACCAAAAGTAAGGGTTTGATATCACCTTAATTCGTGATGAATGAAAACAATGAAGCACAAAACAAATCTACCCAATAAGATGACTTTTCTTTATCCACAAAGATGATCCATGTGTGAGCTCTTGATTGGATGAAAAACTTGTTGTAATGCTGAAAAAAATGTGTTTTATCTCTTGAAAAACTCTCACAAAAGTTTAGAAATTGAAAACCATGTCAAAAAAGTCAATAAGGTTCTTAATTTATAGAGAGAAAAATGAAATAACTAGTTATTCGATCTTGTAGTTAGTTATTTTGTTCTTCAAATTATTGGAAAATGAACTTAGAATGGAAATAATTAGTTATTTCCTTCCGTAACTAGTTATTTGTATATAGGTTCAAATTCATATTACTTAAAATAACTTGTACATAACTATGTAACTAGTTATTCCCGCATAGCCAAAAATTAGCATTTTAAAATGTAATTGATTATATAATTACATAACTAGTTATAACATATTGAATTCAGCTTTCTAACATGAATAAAAATGAAGTTAATCGATTACCAAACTAATTTATCCGATTAAATTGTTTCTAAACACAAGATTGAATCCTTTAAAAACTTTAACATATAGTTATCATCTTTTATCAAATTAAAACAATATTTTAAACATTTATTTCATCTTGGTTTCAATTTTACGCTTATGAAAATATGTTATCACTTGTTAATCTATTAAGTCTTAATTTTAGAGCTTATCACCATCAAATCATCAAAGATAAAGATTAATCATGCATGACACATAACCACACACACATATAAACACGCAATACAACTTTGCACTCACCAAGAGGCTAAATAATCAAAACTCTAGTAATGCTTCTTGGGGGCAAGAATAATTATTCTTCTTGCTTCTTTACGCCACACATCATTAAACGACTATTTGTGCAAAGTAAGCCATCAATCTTAAATTTTACCTAACCATTTGGGGGGAAAGTCCACTTCACCAGGATTTTGCGATAAGCTCAAGTGACGTGGACCGTGGCACGAGGCGAAGTGTAAACTTCTTGGGTATATTTTCTCACATGTTGAATTACACAGTCAGCCTAGAATAACTTACTAGCAAAAGCACTCTAATTTTGATGATACCAAATGCACCAAAGTGTAATGCCAAAACATATAGACCAATTAGGTGATCCATTACCGCCACACCCTTCGAGATTCGTTAGAAGCTATTAGTATCCATCCTCCTCCGACAGCTGGTACTACCATTCACACCCTCCCAAAGTATTCCATATAACTCTTACTGGTGGGCAATTGAAAAACAAATGAATCACATATTCGGAGGATACACCATAAATGAACAAGGGGCATATTAGCGAGGCCATAATTAAATCTGTTATGGAGGTTACCCAGACATTTAGCCTAAGTCGACTCATTTGCGCCTTAGCACAGCCTCGTATACCCGGATGATAATCCCTTGCCATCCCGGTCCAAGTTCATACCTACCCCAGTACGGCGTGGAAAGCACCTAACAGTAAGGAAAACGTGTAATGAGGCAGTCAAATGCATGACATCCACGTGGCACCCCACCTTAATAGATTTTCCCTCCAAAACACTATATAAAGGACTCCGCACTCACCAAGTACACAAACTCTCTCATTATTTTTCACTCATATTTGCACCCTTACTAACTTAAGCATTAGAGTGCTTGTAGGTGCCACCACTAGAGACACTGACAACTACCATGAGAGCTTATCAGAAATCCTTCATTGTATCCATCACACAACAAAATCATTTGGCATTCATTTCAAGACCACCCTTTACTAGCATCCATAGGAAACATTGCACGTGATGAGGCTCTTTCCATGCCCAAATAGTTTTAAAGAGCACATTTGATTGCACATTAGTGTTACCTGCTAGTAACTCGTACGTAGATTTAGTCGAAAAACACCCATTTGCACTAAGGCCTCAAATTGCATAATCATCACCTAGGGAGTCCACTCCTACTTGGAAAGCCTATATTTGATCACAGATTTCAAATGGAATAAGGTGCTTAAAGATGTCCGTTAACCAATAACAATTCCCATTGAACATTTCAGCCACAATTATTATAAGATATGCCTGAGCAAGTGGAAAAAGAATGTGATTGGCTAGGACCACCCTTGTAGGTAGCCACTTGTCCATCCAAAAACGAATTCTTTGCCCATTCCCAATGACCCACCTAATGCCATTTTTTGCAATTAGGCCACATCGCTCATATGCTTCACCATATAGTTGAGGCATTAATAATATCCCTCTTGTTCGCATGAGCCTCCAAGATTTCCCCCTATTTAGAAGCTAGGACATGTGCCCATAAAGTGTCAAGTGTATTCATAAGGCCCCAAATGAGCTTCATGATTAACACTTTATTTTGAAGGTATAAATCCTTGAACCCCATTTAGCAACCAACTTAAGGAGTTTCAAAACTTCCCAAGCAATTGTATGGGAACCTTGAGATCCATCTGACATGCCCCAAATAAAGTTCCTGATCATTTTTTCTAGTCTCGAGCAAATGCTTTAGGGCACTAATGTAGTCTGCATCGTATAGATGGGTAAAGTACACTAATTTCGCCAACATCATCTTACTTGCCATTGCCAAGTGATCCACACACCAAGATGAAAGATGCTTTTTAGCTTTGTCGATGAGGTACTAGTAACATGCAATAGACTGCCTTTTGTGAATCAATGGCACTCCCAGGTATTTGCCTAAGTTAAAGATTAGAGCAAATCCTAAGGCTCCACTAATGTCCGATGCACAAGTTAAGTGGATATTCTGGCAAACAAACATCTTAGTTTTACTCACACTAACCTTTGCGATAGAGCAATATAAAAATGTCTAAGCAATTTTTGATAGCCTCCATATGCTTAATAGACGCCTCTAAGAAAAGGAGAAAGTCATAAGTAAAAAACAAATATAAAATAGGGAGCCCATGTCACGATACCCTACAAGGCTTCCAACACTCCTTCCCCACCTAGTCTTCAATGAGAAATTCCAATCTCTCCATAGTAAGGACAAAAATATAAGGTGATAGAGAGTCACCTTGTTTGATACCCCTCGTGGGCTTAAAGCTCTAGGTCTGTTCACCATTAAAGTTAACTTGCATTTCCACAAAACTTTCATTTCTTTAATTTTTTTATTTTTTAATTTTATAGCTAGTGGGTTAGCCCAACCCATCATAGACCAATGTGCATCATGCTAATCAAATTTTAGACTAGGTTAAGTTAGATTAAAATGATTTTATATTTAAATTTTATTGCCCCAACCTATATTTTTTATTGGACTAATCGAATTATTTCATTAAACTCAACCTATTTTGACACTCCTAAATAATACATGATAAATTATTATAACCCATACCTTAAACAATCTTTAAACTTGATTAATTGTACTTGCAGTGCACAAAATAATTACATAATAAACATATTTGTTAATTATTACAGTAAAAATAACGTCTTAATTGCACATTTTAGTTTCATGATTTTGCAAATTTTGTCCCCTAATTTTTTTCGGGCATTTTGCTTCCATATTTTCAAATTTTCGTTAATTTTACCTTTCCATTAGTTGAGCATCCATTTTGTTAGTTGATGACTTGACAACGTTGATTGTTGATGTGACACTCTGATGATGACGTGACAGTACACGTGGCGCTAACATAAATTGATGACATGGCGATGATGTGATATTGGCATGATGACGTGTGATTAGGGGGGAAAATCTACAATAACATGAATACTTAAGCAAATTCGTTACAAAAGCTGTGTTTTTCAAAAATGGTTATGCAAAAGTAGCATAATTTTTTTTTATATTAAATCCTTTTATTATAAATAAAATCTATTACAATGTAATTTAAGCATTGAACCATGTCATGACAACTTTATGCACACAAGCCTTCCCTAAAACATTAAAAAATGGAAGCATCAATTAAATAACATAGCTTAGTACGTTTACTAAAAAAAAAAAAATACAACAACAAAACATAAGTCTTTGTAATAAAGGAATATTTTTTTAATAAGGATAGTTCTTCTAAACATATGTAGGAGTAGGAGCTGGGGAATGGTGATGTAGGGGGTGAGCCAATGCATGGGTAGGAGGGGGAATTAGGTTTTGCATGGGCTGACATGCAAGAGTTGGAGAGTGGTGGTGATGTGGGGGTTGAGTTGGTGGATGGATAGTATGAGGTGCAAGAGTTAGGTAGTGGTGGCGGTGATGTGGGAGGTGAGTTGGTGGATGGGTAGAAGAGTGAACTGAATGATGAGGTGCAAGAGTTAGATAATGGTGGTGGTGTTGGTGATGATGATGGTGGTGTGGGGTGTGTGTTGGTGGATGGGTAGGAAAGTGAATTGGGTTTTGAACAAGATAAGGTGCAGGAGTTGGAGAGTAGTGGTAATGATGTGAAGGGTGAGTTGGTGGATGGGGATGAGGTGCAGGAGTTGGAGAGTCATGGTGGTGTTGTGAGGGGTGAGTCAATGGATGGGTTGGAGGGTGAACTGGGTTCTTTGTATAATGAGGTGTAGGAGTCGGAGAGTTGCGATGGTGTGGATACGGAACAAGTGGAAGTGCACGAGAATGAATTGGGTTCCGAATAAGATGTAGTGGAACTGCAATTGGGTGATGAAGAGGTGAGTGTAAAAGAGTTTCAAACTCTTCGACAAACACAGAAATAGAGCTTAGTAAGAGCAAGAATAATGTCAAGGCTTTCGTTGTTGCTATATTTAAGTATTTGAGAGAAAGAGAAATGGTTGTGCACTATGTGAGCTTAGGATGAGACTTTAATTTATAGAAGTTGAATCTAAGATTTTGAACAATTTTTGTTCCAAAAAAAGTAATTGAAAGATTTATTTATCAATTAAGGAGAAATATCAAAATTATCATCAATTAATGTCAAGGCTTTTGCCATTGCTCTATTCAAGTGTTTGAGAGAAAGAGAGGTAGTTGTGCACTATGTGAGCTTAGGATGAGATTCTAATTTATAGAGGCTGAAACTAACACTTTGACCATTTTTTATTCAAATTATAATAATTGGAAAGATTTCTTTATCAATTAAGGTAAAATATCAAAATTATCAATTATCAATTAAGGTAAAATGTCAAAATTATTTTCGAGTAATACTGCATATATATGACATAAGTGGAAGTTCTTTTAAATCTCTTAGATCCAATGTAATATCACCCTATAAAAAATCTAATGTAATATCACCCTAAAAAGAAAATTCAGCAAGTGTAGGTTTCTCAAACACACATGCACCTAGTCCTAAAAAAAAGAACACAAATGCACCTATATAACAAACTTTGACCAATGATAATAACAAATTTGAAAAACTATATTATATAATTGAATCAATAACTTAGAAAACATTTCTTATATTTTGTTTTTTCTTTATGATATGCCACTTTACTATGATTTAATTTTTTTTTGTAGTTTTTAAAAATTATAAATTATTAATCACTTTTATAATTTTCTTTTACGTTAAAATTCCTTTTTATGTTACGATTTTAAAATCTCAAACATCAACTTAATTTAATTGTTTTACATTTTTAATATTAAGTTTTTTTTCTCAAATCTCAATAAATCTGAATTTAATATTCTTTTTAAGTTTTGTCTTTCCTCTACCGATAAATTATAGTGACTTATACTTTTTTACTTAAATTAAAAATTACCTATTCAATGAACATCATAATTGACAGTATGATTAAATGTTTTTGAGTCGGGTTGTGAGTTAGTAATTTTCTAGTTTAATTCAGTCTTTTATAGGTTGTGGTTGTGGGTCAATTGTTGACCTATGCATTCATGTTTTTTTATTTTATTTTTTTTATTTGTTAACATCATAAATAATATAACATTAATTTTTAATTATATATATACATAATATTTATGTAAAATAATCACGTTTTTATGATATTATACTATTCTAATGATTAATGATAACTTTATCTTGCTTTTGAGTTAATATATAAATATAACTATTTAGTGTGTGTTTAGATTTCTATTGAGTTTAACTGAATGCCAATTCATCCTTTCCCTTCCTTCTACGTTTGTTGCTTTGGAAAGTGGGATTTTCCGTTTACAAACCTCCAAACAAATTTCCAAACACACTTTTAATAGGCAATACATTCAATTCACAAGTCATAACTTGATGAAGTTCATCACAATAAATAAATAAATAAATAAAATAAGCTTAACATAATAAAAAGAAATTTTAAAGGCTCGTTACAAAATATTTTTCTTTCAATTTTTCATTCTTAAAAAAATTCTAGCACCTTTCTTATTAGGAAAAAAGAGGAAATTGAAAAGGTTGCATACTATTAATTAGTTAAATTAAAAGAAAAACACACCAAAAAAAGGTAGAGATTATATTACAATATACATAACTTTTATTTTTTTAATTTTTTCATTTTGTAAATTTATATCCAGTGGATTAACCTGACCCACCATAGTCCAATCCGCATCAAGTTAATCAAATTTAAAACTAAGTCTGATTAGACTAAAATGGTTTTAGATTTAAATTTTATTACCCCAACCCTTATTTTATGTTAGACTAATCAACTATTCCATTAAACTCAATCAGTTTTACACCCCTAAATAATACATGTGAAAATTCTTATAAACCTCATACCTCAAACAATCTTTTAACTAAATTAATTGAAAATGCAGTGCACAAAACATAGTTAAATAGTCAACATATTTCTTAATTATTACAATAAAAATAAAGACTTAATTGTACCTTTTTTCCCATAGTTTTATGATTTTGCGAATTTTATCCTCCAATTTTTTTTTGCACATTTTGCTCCCATATTTTCAAATGTTTGAGAATTTTATCTTTCCGTTAGTTGAGCATTTATTCTGTTAGTCGACTGTTGATGTGACAACATTGATTGCTGACGTGGCACTCTGATGATAACGTGATAGTACACATGACCTTGACATGGATTAATGATATGGTGATTATGTGGTATTGGCATGATGACGTGTGATTAGAGGGTAAAATGTGCAATATTTTGAAAATATGGGGGCAAAAAGTGTAATATTTTAAAAGTATGAGGGCAAAATCTATAATATTTTGAAAGTATGGGAACAAAATGCGAGAAAAATAATGGTAAAAATATTAGTATTTGTTGTCTTTGAACCTCCCTAAATCATTCTAACCTACAAACATTATCTTTTCACAAACCAAATCAAGTCATTATCAATCCCAAACCATCATTTGACCCCTTTTAACACAACTCTACCACTCAAAGCCATGAACACATACTCATTTATTATTCATAGAACTTGTCCCTCTAAAAAGCTTTGGGTGTGAAAATTGTGATTAGCCATGTATTCATTGATAATCTTCCTTTCATCTATTTTGCATAGATATGATGTACAAAATTGCACATACTTTATGTTTTATTTTTATTTAATGTTATTTAATTTACATTTGTTTTATTTTTAGGTATATAATATTTTTATCTTTTTTTATTCTTTTTAAGATTTTATTTGAATTTTATGTCTATTTCAAAAGCATTAAGACTAAATTTAATAGTTTAAAACTTTAGAAAGACTTTATTCAAACCTAAACCTTAGCTTCTTCGTTGTATTACAACCTCTCCTTCTATTGTAGATTTTGATCACAGAAGACAATACATTTTCCTTCATCTTCTATTATTATTTATAAATTAGTTCTAAAAGTCTTATGATGTCTTTTTAATGATGAATCACAAATTCGTGGGGCATAAAATAGATTAGTTTGAAGGAACTATTCTATTTTTATTCTTTTCAAAGAGAAAACTATGATGGCTACATTTCAAGTTCATTTCTTTGAAGATGAACCTATATGATGGTATTGAAAACTTTAGTGAGAAATCTTTCAAGAATTATATAGTACCATTTCATGGCTTTGAGTGGTAGGCTTGAGTTAAAGGGGGTCGTTTGCGATTGACAATGACATGATTTGGTCTGTTATAAGGTAGTGTTTGTAGGTTAAAATGATTTAAGGAAGTTCAAAGACAACAAATATTAACATTTTTGCCATTTTTTATTATTATTTTTGTCACATTTGGCCTCTATACTTTTCAAAATATTATAAAATTTGCCTCCATACTTTTAAAATATTACACATTTTGCCTTCATACTTTTAAAATATTGCACATTTTGCCTCCTAATCACACGTCATCACACCAATGCACATCTTCATGTCAGTGCCACATGTATTGTTATGTCATCATCAGAGTGTCATGTCAACAATCGACATTGTCACATTAGTGATTAACTAACAGAGCGGATGCTCAACTAACGAAAGGACAAAATTCACAAAAATTTGAAAATATAGAGGCAAAATGCGAGAAAAAAATTGGGGACAAAATTCACGAAATCATGAAACTATGAGAACAAAAAATGTAATCAAACCAAAAATGAATGTTAATTTATTGATGTGAAGTTTTAACTTACTACAACATTAATACATAAATTATCAAATTATGAATTTAAGTTAAAATTGCCTTCAATAATAAATACTAAATAACTAAAATGATCATAATTTTACTTTTGTATGAATTAAAAAGAAAATTCAATTATTTTAAGACATGCCTTGCCTGAGTTTACGCATGACGTTTGAATTTGTATTAACAATTGAAACTTCTAAAATTATTGACTGTAAAATTTTGACTAATGGTTAAAAAATTCAAATAGTGAGTAAATTCAATTCAATAGTTTTTTTTTCTAATTTTAATTTTATCTTTTTAGTGTAAATTGTTTTTTTTTTCTTTTTCACCACATTACCTATTATATTTCACCAATATTTTATCTTTCTCTCTTGTATGTATCTTTTTTTTTTGTAATATATACACTTCAAAGAACATGACAAAATCCTATTTCTAAAATTTATTTAAAACACATTTTACTCCAACAATGATAATTAGATTTATTTATTCATATAATAATGGTAAATTCAATTTTAAATGGCTAAACAGATAATTTATTAATTTAATAAATTAATTGTTTTATTAATTTTCTCTTTTAAATCTTTTTATCAATACTTTCAAAAAATAAATTCTCAAGTTAAAAGATGAAATAATCAAAAGTACATCCATACGTCATAACTTTTTTTTAAAAATATCATAACATTCTATAAATAGTTTATATGATACTTTTTTACCATAATATAATATTTATAATTTTTATTACTAGTAATCTTATTTTTACAAATTTTAAAGAAAAAAAATTTGAATAATGAATAATACTTTTTTAATTTAATTTTGAATGATTGATTAATGATATATTTTAATTTTATATGTCAAAGTTTTTATAAATATATATAAAATAATAAGTTAAACACACACACACACATATATATGATAACCTTTTATTTTTAATCAATTAGTAGAGGTCGAATTATTTTACTGAATGAAAAAAGTTTATTTTTTAAAAAAACAACTATAAATACTAAATTTCAAATACTTAAATTTAATTACTATTGAGTACGTGGATTAACTAGTGCGGGGTTGTTTTAACTTAACCAGTGCTCTTGACTTCGAGTCCTAGGTATGCAGTTATATTAAACACTCAGAGGAAGAGCTTTGCCGCTCAAAGTAGTCCTATCTAGTTCTAGCATAATTGCCTCTAGTGGAAGATACCTATGGTTAAGGATGTCACCAGGGCAGGGCGGGGCGGGCACGGATAGTAGCTACCCGTCCCACCCAATAAAAGCTATACTTGTACCCGCCCCATTACCTGCGCGGGTATCTGCTTAACGGATACCCGCGGATATTTTTAATACCCGTGGGTATCCATGGATATTCGCAGATATTTTAAAAATAAAAATAAAAAAAAATAACAAATTTATTTTTTGTGTTGTGGACAATTATAAAGTGCTGTAAATATCACTTTGAATTTATAAATTTAAATTTATAAATTAAAGAGTTATTGTTTAAAATAATCACTTTGAACATAAATTTTAATTATTCTAACAATTTTTCTAAAAAAATATAATTTAAATGCTCACAAATTTATGTTTCTTTTCTCTTGTAATATAATTGTATAAGATTTCTCTCATAATAAATAATCTTTTTGAAAACTTTGAATAAATTTATGTAATTTTATCTATATTAATATGTAATGGTATTTAAGTAAATATATAATTACGGGTAGCAAGTATTTGCAGGTACAAGTACATGATACCCGTACCCACCTCGTTAATAAACGGGTAGCGAATATACCTGTTTAGAATATCCATGAGTACCCATTTAAAGTACTCATTTTCTACACGTGACGGATTTTATCCGCGGGTACGGGTTTTTTTGCCATCCCTACCTATGGTCTATAGCAAAAATAAAAATACTAAAATTTAATTAACAACCATATATTAATAAATACTTAAGTTTACTTAACTATCAATATTTGAAGGTAATTATTCATATGATATTACTTAAAAATATAAACAAGTCAAATAGATTGTGAATTAAATATGACCAAACGCGTACATCAATTAGCACAAGATTGTTTCGGATTAACCAGTAATTTCGAATTGGAGCCCTGATTTTATAAGCAGTTACGTTAAATATGAAATAAAATCTTATTTGTTTCATTCATATTAAAAATCATGTGCAACTATAGGAGTATATCAGGTAAGAGTTAAGAAAAAAAAAAACCGACTATTTAAACTTACATGAATGGTATATATATTTGTCTGACTTTGCCTATATCATTTAAATTTTGAATTTGACATGTGAAAACAAAAATTAACGTGTAGAATTTACTTTAATTCTAGTAATATATATATATATATATATATATATATATATATATATATATATATATATATATATATATATATTAAAAAAATCAACTATTTAACCTTATATGAATGGTATATATATTTGTCTGACTTTGATTATATCATTTAAATTTTGAATGTGACATGTGAAAACAAAAATTAACGTATAGAATTTACTTTAATTCTCTCTCTCTCTCTCTCTCTCTCTCTCTCTCTCTCTCTCTCTCTCTCTCTCTCTATATATATATATATATATATATATATATATATATATATATATATGCTTAAGATCTGTTAACACCAGGTGTCAAAATTAATCAAATTACATCTTCAATAACTTTTGTAGAATGCAAATTTAACTAATCCAGCCATTGAATTTGATGTTCTTATTAATTAGATTAAGTATACAAAAATTTATACAATTCCAAAATTATGTAATAGTTCATCACATTACTTTATTTTGACGTACAATATAATATTAAAATATACCTAAATATTCAATATTAGATAACATATTTAAAAAAGTTCAAATGATGTAAAATTTGATATACATGATTATGAAGATAATATCACATAATGGATTGATTAAATTTGCATTTCATACAAAGTTATTAAAGGTGTAATTTAACTAACTTTAACGCCTGGTGTCAACAGATCCTTACCTTATTGAAGTTAGTCAAATTACACTTTCAATAACTTTTTGTAGAATGTAAATTTGACTAACTTTGACACTTGGTGTAAACGGATCCTGACCTTATATATGTATTTGGGGAGGGATCAAATGACACTGGTGTAACTTACATTAACTATTACACCATTCAATAACTTGATATAGGATGTGATTTTTACCGATCCAACTGTTAAATTATAATTTTATATTACTCAAGATTATTTGTGTCAAATTTTGTCAAAATTGAATAACAATAAGAAGGTAATCAAATGATTGATGTTTTACTATATTTTGAAAAGTATACATTACGACCATTTTGATCTATATGAATAAGATATCAAATAGTTTTGGATTAATATAAAATTTTGTACATATGATCTATGTTAAAAGAACTTTCAATCCAACGGTGAATTTTGAGATAAAATTATCCAATTTATATTTATTAAATAGTGTAATAGTTGGTGTAAGTTACATCGGTGTCATTTGATCCCTCCCATATATATATATAGGGGAGGGATCCGTTGACACCAGGTGTCAAAATTAGTCAAATTACACCTTCAATAACTTTTTGTAGAATGCAAATTTAACCAATCAAACTGTTGAATTTGATATTCTTATTAACTAAATTAAGTATACAAAATTTCATACAATTCTAAAATTATTTAATAGTTTATCACATTATTTTATTTTAACGTACAATATATTATTAAAATATATGTAAATATTCAATGTTAGATAACATAAATGATGCGCAATTTGATATACATAATCATGAAGATAATATCACATAATTCAACGGTTAGATTAGTTAAATTTGCATTCTATAAATTACACCAACTATTACACAATTTAATAACTTTTAATTTGATAATTTTTTCTCAAAACCCATCGTTGGATTGAAAGCTCGTTTAACATAGATCATATGTACAAAATTTTATATTAATCAAAATTATTTGATACCTTATTCATATAGATCAAAATGAATGTAATATATACTTTTCAAAATATAGTAAAACATAAGTTATTTGATTACCTTCTTATTGTTATTCAATTTTGATAGAATTTGACACAAACAATTTTCATAATATGAAATTATAATTCAAAGGTTGGATGGATAAAAATCATATTCTAAATAAAGTTATTAAATGGTGTAATAGTTGGTGTAAGTTACACTGCTGTCATTTGATCCCTCCCCTATATATGTGCGTGTGTGTGTGTGTGTGTGTGTGTATGTATATATGTGTGTATATATGTGTATATATATATGGAGCAGGATCCGTTGACACCAAGCGTAAGGGTTAGTCAAATTACACCCTCAATAACTTTTTGTATAATGAAGATTTAACCAATCCAACCGTTGAATTTGATGTTCTTATTAACTAAATTAAGTATACAAAATTTCATACAATTTCAAAATTATTTAATAGTTCATTAAATCACTTTATTTTAACGTACAATATGATATTAAAATATATGTAAATATTCAATATTAGATAACATATTTAGAAAATTCCAAATGATGTGAAATTTGATATACATAATCATAAAGATAATATCATCAAATTCAACGGTTGGATTGATTAAATTTGCATTGTACAAAAAGTTATTGAAGGTGTAATTTGACTAACTTTGACACCTGCAAGTGTCAACGGATCCTGACCCTATATATATAGGGATAAGATCCATTGACACTATGTGTAAGTCTAAAAACTTACACCAAATCTTAACCATTAATATGGGTTAATCTTATAGTTTATATCATCTTAATAAATACAGTAACTTTAATATATATTGTGACAATCAATTATTTAATTTTAATCAATCAATCAAATAATTTGATTTGATTTCATTGATTTTTTGATTGATTTAACTGTCTGTTTTAATTATTTATGAAAATTATTAACAAAATTAATATTTTTTTATATTTTTATAATAAAATAGATGTTTATTTTTCTCTATGTATGATTTACATAGCAAATAAAATATATATTTTTAATGATTCATTAAGAATCAATAAAGTTTTTAGTTGCTATAGTTTTAATAAAGTTAGAAAAAGAAAATTAACAATTAGAATGTAACGAAATTGGGTTTTTTTTTTTTTGAAGAGGTCGAAATTGGTTATGTTAATATCATAATAAATGATATTTTTATCATGAATGTTTATTTTTCATTATTTATATGATCAATATACATAGTTAAATATATTCTGATTTATTAATAATTAATATCCTTTTCATTGGTTTTTTTTAACCAAAATTTAAAATTAATTATCAAAAAATAAAAATTTAAAATAAAAATTTTTAGATAATGTATGTTTACTGAAATATATTATTAGTTAAGCTTGAAAAATTAAAATAAATAAGCACTAAGTTAATGCTTTTACATTAAAACGTATAAAATAAAGAATACAATAACAAAAGTTAGCCAAATTATATTATATTTTTATATTTGATAATGGCCAGTTCCAACTTAACCCGCTACTATAAGTAGCAATTTGCAGTTGATTTGACATATCCCATTGTTACGAATTTGGTGCTCATGATAAGGATGGTGCCACATGTTCTTTTTTCATAAATTCGTTACTCAAACTGTCATCTTTAGTTTCCACATCAACTGTCAGTTAAATCCTCTATTTTGACTAACACTTTAAATATTTTGCTACTCTAACTAGTGAGTTACACATGGCATCACACATAAATTTTTTAAAAAAAACTTATGTATATAGTATCTCGCTAGTCAAAATAGCATGTGACTGGTCAATAGTCAAAACAATTCTATGCCGGTAATTTATTTCAATAAAACCCCATTTTGATAAAATGTTTTCAAAAAAACCCCAAATAGCTCCATCAGCCACCTATAAAAAGGAGATGGGAAGTAGTATCAAGACACTGGAAAATTGAGAGAGAAAGAAACGAAGAAGAGAGGAATCCGTTTCTTAGGCGAGGGGCTTTACCCCTTATTATGTAATATTCTTAGCCTTTGTTTGGTAGAGAAGAGAGAAATAGATAGAAAAGAAATAAGTAAGAAATAAGTTAAGAAGTAAGAAATAAATAAGAAATAATTTAAAATTTTAAGTTATTTGGTAAAAGAGAAATAAATGAATAATAAGAAAAAGATAAAAAGGTAAATAAAAGTAGGTGAGAAATAGAATAAAAATAAGTAGTAGGACTCAGCAAAAAATTTAAAAATTTATCACTTATTTTCACTCAACCAAACCACCTAAATTTTAAAAAATTCAATTTTTTTTTTCTCTCCTCTCCACTCAACCAAACAAAGGATTAGTTTCAGGTTTGTGCCAGAGTTTCCGATGAAGAGCTCTGCAAATAAATGTGTTTGTATCTTTTACCTTAATATAGAATAAATTCAGTTTCCCAAAGATCTATAGTCCATCATATTAACCTTGTACTCTGAGGCGCGTTACTAAGCTTGATAATTGGCCCTTCGTTCGGTACTCACTGTTTTCGTATAATGGTTGCTAGCAATAGTGTCCGTTTGATAGGCGGAGGTCGTTGACGCCGTTGAATACAGGCCGAAGATGATGAGACAAAAAGGCCATCCTTTCCGGCAACTTTTTAAATCTTGCACAGCAGATTTCAAACTTATCTGGCTAGGGAGAATTTTTAAGTCTAAAAGCCCAAATTAAACGAATTCGAGAAGAATTTGTTGCTATTTTTGAAGAATGGGGTCATAAAATAAATTTCTTGATCAAATTCGAGAATTTATTAAATGAAGTTATAAATGCTAGGTAATCTATATTTCTGGATTACTCTCATTATTCTGGTATGCGTTTCTGAAGCTCTATTCCATTATGGAAAGAGGAACAAGGATAAATGACCAGTTCTAACCAAATCTGATTTTGAATATGATGATACAGATTGGTGTTATTCAGATTCTTAGGTCATGGAAAAGGTGCCTGAGATGACACTAAGCACGCAGCTAATCGAGCCATCTCGATTACCGGTCAACTCCTATCGGCAACGAGGAGCCTTGTACGGAAGATTCCAGCCCTTTGACTGCATCAATGACTCCGATGCATGGGGAAACAACCAGTTAAACTGGACGAATGCTTTTCTTTCGAATGCATTAAGTATTCAAAGTAAAAGTTTACAAACTCTTGTACAAATCCTAGGTTTGTCTTCCAAGGAACCCAATACTGATCTCATCAATGAGATTAAAACATTGGGCAAATCCTTATCCGAGGAACATAAGGAGATCAAAGAGTTGATCTCTAAAATCTCCGAAAAGGAGGATTCCGAAAGGTTATATGAGAAGATATCTCAAATCCTTCCTTCTACCAATATATTGGAAAGAATGAATAAATTGGAAGAAAAAATGGATAAGCTTGGATCTCAGATTCAACGCTTCACCGATAAACTTTTTCCTAATTTGACAACTAGTCCTACTTCATCTAGCGTGAAATAACGGACCAAAGTAAATTAGAGAAAAAATAAATTGAAGGGATATTTGAAAACTTCTTATATCTTGGTGTCAGATGCAGATTATAGAATTAAAACTAGCTAGGTGACTCGTGCGAGTGCACGAGTCCTTTTTATTTTTACGTATGTGTTAAAATGATATGTAAATATAATATGTTGCTTGTACTGCTTTTACATATTGTTTTTATATATGTTGTATGTTGCTTATATTTCATATACTGCGAATAAATAGAGGTGTTTCTTTTGTCAAGATGATATAGATTGCTCCATAGATGGATTGAAGATATGTATATATAGTTTATTAAAAATAAAGATATTAATTAGGAGAGTGTCAAATGTTATTTTTAAAATTAATAAGGGCAGACTTTGAAAAAAATGTACAATTTCTAACTTATAAGTCATGTGCTAATTTTACTAACTTATTAAATTTTTTTTTTCAAAAATGTTCTTTAACCAAGCTTTTCTAATAATTTATTTTAGTCAAATTAGCTAGTTGTCTAATTTATAAGTATAAACTATCCCATCATCTCGTCAAATACACATGATTGATAATTTAAAAAAAAAAATACACATGATTGATTTTACAATTTATTGACAATCATTACAAAAGGTATTAATTAAATATTAATAAATATTTTTTTATTAAAATTCACAATGAGGGTATGTTTATAACATTACGTTTATATTTTTATAATTTTTAATATTATTAATAACAATTTTTTTTATAATTATTACATGAAACCAGATATTAACATTGAAGTTAAAGACACCTATTCAACCTAAGAATAAACTTTTTTTTTTAAGATCAAATGTATATAAAGTATAAAATTAATTAAAGTAATTTCAAACCATTAATATAATTGAAATATAAATCTAAATTAATTTAAACTGTACACCTGCATTCGAACACGTGTCACTTTAAAAAAAATATAGAAATTGATTTATTTTTGTTAACTTTAAAAACAAACTGAGAAAAAAATGTCTGGAAGAATGGTTAATACTGGTGAGATCGTAGTATGCGAAAAGCTTTGGTAAACCCCGATTCAGGAAAGGGAAAAAAATAAAAAATAATAGGCGGGAAGAGTATAAAACTTTTTTTTTAAAGATCAAATGTATATAAAGTATAAAATTAATCAAAGTAATTTCAAACCATTAATATAATTGAGAAATAAATCTAAATTAATTTAAACTGTATACCTGCATTCGAACATATGTGCCTTTTAAAAATATATATAGAAATTGATTTTTTTTTTTAACTTTAAAAACAAACTGAGAAAAAAATGTCTGGAAGAATGGTCAATACGGTAGTATGCGAAAAGCTTTGGTAAAACCCCGATTCAGGAAAAAGAAAAAAATAAAAATAATAGGCGGGAAACTGACTTGAGAGAATAAGCGAAAACTATTTTGGCTGCAGAGATTTTGTGTGTGTAAAAGTTAATGAGTGCGTGTAACTGTGTATTATGGAAGTAAATCAGTGAAAAAAATTGATAGAATAGGCGGAGATCTAATTTATTCAGAGAGTGACACATGTGCAGTCTAGGACAGTCTTTTATATAATAGTAAATAAATTAGATTTTTTTTATATATATAAAATGTTATCAATGTATTGACATTGTAATTTGTATACACTGTTGATAATTTTAATAAAAAGTTTTCTATTGACTATTTCTAACCAACACCCTTAAATCACTTATGAGTATAACTTGAAGTTGGCTTTTAAACTATATAATGAAGCAATTACTTCAAAAAAAGATAGTTACCTTTCATCCTAATGTGTGAAAGTCTTATCTCTTGATTAGCCATTTTATTTTGAACATTAAAAAGGGATTAAAATCTTTTTAGGTTTTTGAGATCGACAGGGGTGAGCCCCTGCTCCTACGTATCCTCTGGTGCTGAGGAACCAGACTCACGTAGTTCTTTAGAAAAATATGTTGTTGGGATTGGTTTTTTTTTTTATTATATTTATTTTATTTTTAGTATGGTAAAGACATACCCAAAACCAAATTGGATGTGCATCCAAAGTGGTTATCAATGTACCTTTAAGATTTCATAATAGTCAAATAGGAAGTGCATCCAAAGTGACTATTTAAAAGCCCTTTTAAAAAAAGATATTGTAAAATCCTCAATACTGTGAAAAGATTTAATAATTTTATTTATTTTTTATATAATGTAAAGGCATATTTAATAACCAAATTAGAAGTGCATCTAAAGTGGTTACTAATTTACTTTTTAAGATTTTCATAATAGTCAAACAGGAAGTGCATCCAAAGTGACTATTATTAAAACTTTTATTAAAATATATTTTATTATTTATTTAATATTATTATTGTTATTATTTATTTCTTTATTATTAGTATTATTAATATTATTATTTTTAAAAGAATGATAACCAAATAAGAAGTGCATCTTAAATGATTATCGTTAAAACTTTAATGATGTCCAAATATGAAGTACATCCTAAGTGGACATTATTAAGTCTAATTATTCACTTTATTCAAAGAGTGTGAAATTATTCATAAAATTATTAATTAATATTATACTAAAAGGATTTTGAGAAGAAAGCTTTCATTATAATAGTTACTAAAATCTTTTATCAAGGTAATATGACAAACAATGTCTAAAGAAAACGGATTATTATCTTCTGCACGTTACGTATTTATGAACATTTTATTTACGTTAACAGGTATTAGAAAAACATGTTTTTTTTTTTTGGATTACAATAAAATAAAAAAACCTTAAAGGTTATATACATATTTTCACGTTATGGATTCAGGCCTTAATTTTCATTGGCTAATCGGAAACGGAAATAGAATTTAAAAGCTGGGCTAGGCCCATCCACACCGAAAGAGGGGAATACCCCTTTGGTCTCTTTCATTCTGCAAATCCAATGTGCACATCTTTACCCAAGGAGGGGAAGGCATCGCACGATCCTCTTATGACGCAACATCCACCAAGGCAGTGCGAGTCTGTTACAGCGGAGATCAGTGCGTGTGCGACGGTGCAAAGGGGAGGATAATGGTTACCAACGACGACTCGCATCACGGAGGCACGTGTAGGTGCGGCGGCGGTTTGAGCAGCGTAGCTCAGATATACCAAGGAGACTAGGAGATGACGCGCGCGTCATTTCGCGTGACAAGGGAAATGCATCGAAAGCATTTCTGCTGTGAATAACAGGGGTGCGAAGAGGCTTATTCGATTTTCAATTGAGATTTGTTTGTTGTTTGTTTTTTTAAAAAAAAATTTTTTTTTACGTTTCCTCAATTTTATGCATATGCGAACACTGATTGGATTCTGTATGACGAATCAAAATGAAACTACTCATAAATCAGTGACAATTGCGTTGTTTGAGATTTTGAATTCACATATATGATACTGTATGTATGAGACGCATGATTAGAATTACATAATAAGAACCTGTGCATCTTGATTTGAAGTTATTACAGATTGAGGTTTGTCAAATTGAGATTCAACTATTAGAACATTTAGCAATGGAGGACAGATAAACACGGAGCATGCTTCAAACATTTAGAACTTGATACTATGTTTAGAAGATTTCATACATTCACAGCAGACAGGTAAATATTCAAGCAATCAATATCAGTATCGGCGATAATCAAGCAAGTTCACGAGATGTAAAACGATACCTGCACAGATTCAAGCTCTTCAATCTTCGAATCAAGTACTGCACCTTAAATCGATAGCTTCTTTCTCTTCTCCTTTTCACGTTGTTTTTGTCTTCTCCCCTTCTCTTCGCTCCCCTTTTTCTTCCCCGCTTAATCTTTTTTCCCTTTTTTTTTTTGTTCCTTCCAAAAGAACCCCCTTCTATTCATTTGTTTTGTCCTATTTAAATGAGACTTGCCTTACCAGTCTCTCGTCCCCTCCATCTTTTTCAATTGTGCTTATTTTGTTTTCTGCCATTAGGAGCGGGCCTGGTTGGGCCCAACATTTTTGTTTCATTGTGCAAGCCCCAACAACTAAAAAAAACCTTTAATTATATTCATCCATTTTAATCTTGATTTAAAAGGAAATATTTATTCCTTATCATACTCCCTTTATCTAAACATTTTATTTTTATTTACTTTATTATTATGTTTTTAGTTTGAAATTTTTTTTTTTTTTTTTATTTTTATATTATCATTATTTTTCCTTTTCCCCTATCTAAAAGGATTATGGGTCCTATGCACTTATAGCCCAATAAGCGTAAGACAAAGGACTTTATTTAACTAAAATTTTTTATTTAACTATTATTTATATATTATTTTTATTAATGTTATTATGCGTGACATGCCGATAATTGGTAATCACACATGTATTATAATTTTAATAAAAATTTTCTATTTACTAATTTCTTAACCAACACCCTTAAATCACTTATTAGTATAACTTGAAGTTTGCTTTAAACTATATAATTAAGCAATTACTTCAAAAAAAAAAAAAAAAAAACAACTGCACACAGTTACATCTCTAACTCCGGCAAAAGCACACTTTATCGTTAATTACATTCCAAATAAAATATCATCCCCTAGTCTGAATTCTGATCATATAGATGATCAGTAGTCACAGCACTCCTCCTTATTAATTATATGATATAACCCTATGCAAACCAAATTTTCTTGCTCTTATTATTGACTTCTTGGTGAAAGATTTTCCTTTATAAGTGCTCTACACGCCATTGTAACCTACATTCTCTTCATGCATGTTGTTCATTTGGACATTGAACTTTGGGGTAAGTTTGTGAAGCTCATGTAGCACATTTGTGATGTCAAGCAGAAGGTGTTCAGCAAGTGTGCGAGAAAACTCAGCTCTGATCACAACACGGAGGACATTGATGTGCTCAGCACCGGGTGGCATTGGATAAGCCGGCACACTCCAACCGTGGCGACGCAACATCTTTGATATCTCAAATTCATCGTGCAGGTTTCTATCCTTAAGAGAAAATGCCACTACAGGAACTCCATTGTCCTTTGATAGTATGTTAAAGCATCCAGTCTTCTCTAATCCTTCCTTTACCAAAATGGCATTTTCTCTGCAATTTTGCATCACACTTCGATACCCCTGCAAAGTGGGGGGAAAATCAGTACTTTAAGAGTATGTCCTTGCATTAAGATTAGGACACCTAATATGTAAGTTTATTTTCTCTATATTTTAAAAAAATGATAAAAAAAGAAGAAGAAAAACAATCAAATTATAAGAGTAACAGCATCTCTAATAATGCAACCATGATAGTGTTGCTTAACTTTTGGTGAGCCTTACAATGTCACATGAAATTTAAGAGCTTCAACAAGTTTACTTTTCAATGGTGCAAATTAAAACTTAAAATGAGTTTTACAATTGAATCATAGCTCTTAAAAAATGTTAAGAATGTTGGTTATATAAGCAATTGGTTCTTATATAAGAACTATCACGTCAATTGCTTCAACAATGAAATTGCATAAGAATAGGTTCTTAAGTTTAAAAATTCCATAAGCAATTTTCATTGAGGATACTCTAATAAGAACTGTTAGGAACACATTTTTTAACATGTATTATTGGTTCAAATTTATTAAAAACTACAAAATCATGAATGAGATCTATTGAATAATTGAGGAGTAAGACTTACATAATTTTGAAATTTCTAATAAATTATAGACAATAATGAAAAAATGTGTTGGGTAGTATTTTTTCAAGAAGAATAACAATCAAACCCCAAAATTTACTCCACCAAAATATAAAGCCCCTAATGAAAGTAGATAAATGATGTTTACAATACATGTATTGTGTACAAAAATGTGTTACAAATATTCTAGCAAATTTTACATAAACCATGACTAGTTAAATAATTGTAGATTTTAATTAATGATTCATTTTTATTTTAAAGATTTATAATAAACTAAATTAAAATATGTCGTTTCGTCCTAATCAGCTTACCTCATGGCCGAGGCGAATTAGCTGATAATATTGAGCAATAATCTGACTAGAACCTGCATGCATGTGTGGAGCAAAATTTTTAACTATTTCATCATTTCAAGTTCAACCATAAACCAACGAGGGAAATTAAGTATTTTCTTTATGGTCAAAGAAAGTAAAGTAATTACTAATTAGAATGATTAAAAATGATTAAAGTGGACCAAATGAAGTGACCTTTGGAGAAATTGAGGGTGAACGTGGGCTGGTCAGCTCCAAGATAATTAATATGGAAGATAAGGTTTTCTGGCAAATCATCCTTGCTCCTCCAAATAACCCAACCAATTCCAGCATAGACTAGGCCATACTTGTGGCCACTAACATTGATGCTCTGAACTAGTGGGAGTCTAAAATCCCATTCAAGCTCCGGGTAAATGAAAGGAGCGATAAAGCCACCACTTGCAGCATCAACATGAATATGTGTATCCCATCTATAAAAACACCACCAGCTTGTAAAGAAAACTAATACCAGATGGTATAAGGAAGTTTCAAGTATTCAAGATTAACTATTAATGCTAGCTCTAGTATGGTGTTTACTTACCCAGTTTTCTTGTTTTTTTCTAGTAGAAGGTCGTTTAAGAGCTTGACATCTTCGAACTCTCCATTATAAGTGGAACCTAATATTGCGACCACACAAATAGTGTTCTCGTTCACCAACTCAACAGCTTTGGCAGGGTCCATCACATAGTAGCCTTCCTTTACCTTCACCTCCTTCAACTCCACCTCAAAATACCTTGCAAATTTCTCCCAACATACCTATATTCCAAATGAAGCTCAGTTTTCCGAAACACCTACATTGTTTGTATGCGATTTGTGACTTGGAACACTAGGAATACTGGTATTGTTTTGAGAAATTATTTTTATACAATAAATTCTTACAAATTTGTTTACAATCACGAGAGGCCTAAGAAAAGAAAAGAGAAAGAAAAAAGATAAATAATGTAATGGAGAAAAATAAAAAGAAAAAAATAATGTTAAAGAAAATATTATAAGAAATTTTTAAATAAATAGTATAAGTCTACTTTTGAACAACACATCTAAATCTAAAGAGTTGGAAATGGCAAAATAGGAAACCAAGTTCTTAGGCACTTTTAACAACACTCATTATTATTTATTTTATCCTTTTTTTTCTCACTTTTTTTCAACAAATTTATGGCTAACTTTAAGTTTGTGTGAGGTTTATGTTGAATGAAAAGTATTTTTTGAATACAAAACTAAACAATAAAAAATTCTTTTAATTTTTTAGATGTATTTTGGATATGTGTATATAAAAAATAAAAAAGTAAATGAGAAATAGAGATAATTAAATCTGATGTCATATACAGAATTAATTTTTTAGCTTAAATATGTTTAGTCTTTGTAAATATAATAATTAAATTCAATTTTAGTTCTTTAATTTTTTTAGTGTTGGTCCGTATAACCACACGTAATTATATATATTTTTTAAATAGTCCTTGTTATTAGTTAGTGATAATTTAAGATTACTTATCTAAATACATAATGCATCATCAATAACTGATAATAAAAATTATTTTTAAAAAATTAAAATTTATGAAGACTAAAATCAATAAAAACATATTTTATCATAATTTTTTGTGTTGAAATGATGATACTATTCTTAAATATGTTTCCGAAAGGATCATTAACCATGTCTTTGTTACCTATTCTTACACTCTTCGATTTTATTTTATTTTGTTAGATAATTTTTTTTATAGTATAGACAAGTTCAATCTCTATATCGCACTTTTGGGTGTTTTATTAATATTAAAAAAATAGTTATTTTTAATTTATATTCTTATCTTAAATACTATTTATAATATTATTTTATATTTTTTCCATTATATACTTATATTATCTCACTTTTCTTTTCTTTTTTAATCTTTCTTCTTATTATAAAAATTGTTGTAAAAATGTATAGTGAGAATATCATTACTCGTACTAATTAAGACTCAAAATTACATTACATTAACCATGTCAAATCTAATTTATATAATAAATTAATTTGTTTATACATAGTGTGTCTATTTTTGTGCTATATATAATATAATAATAATATAATATAAGAAGGAAGTTCGAGATATACGTGCAAGTTAGAGCCGGTGACGATATTGGGCTTGTCATAGGGTGTGCCCTCAGCCTTGCGTTTGTTCTGCCACTTGTTCTTGAATGCAAGCCCTGCTAGCATTATGGCCTCCGATGACCCAATAGTTCCCGCTCCAGCTGCATTTTCAGTTTCTCCGATTGGAGCATTGAATAGACGCGCTACCATGCTCACGCACCGGTTCTGTTTGCCCAGAATATAATCAATGTATAGATAGAAATTAGGAACTTGATACGTTCTCCTTTAATTTGGGCACACACGTAAAATATATTTCTTATATCATTAATAAGTTTGTTTGTTGTTAATTTAAGTGATAAATTTTAGGAGTGTTTTCGGGTGTGAGTAAACTGTGACTCCCGACCAACCCAAACTAACTCAAACACTTTGGTTTAGATTTTGAGTGTTTAGATAAAATCCAACTCAACCCATTCTACATGTTGTAATTAAATGTACTCATTTTTTTGGACAATAATAAAAAGTTCACACTATATGGATGAAAGTTATGTCTATTCTTACACAACTAATAATTTTATATAAAATGTTATTTTTATTTATCTAACTATTGAATTATAAATATATATTATCTAAATTATTTATATCAAATCTTGTAAAAATTGAACACTAATAAAAAGATAATTAAGTAATTTTTATTTACACACACGCATATAAATCCTTTTTGTTTGATATCGTATGAGCTAGAAAAGAGAGAAATTGAGTACGTGGAACTCATTTGTAACAGGATACTCATCCATATTGATGGCGTTCTTATTGATAGATTCCATAATGAGTTTGTTGCACTCTTCCTCCATGGCTGTGGTGACAAAGGAAGCCATGTTCAGCTTTGGATTTCCATCTAGAAGCAGCTCGTCGTGTATGTTCTGGTATACTGCCTCCTTTGGCATGGAGCTCTCTGGCATCCTGAACCTACATCCCTCAAAACCCTTCATTAATTAGTTGCTTACTTCTGTTCTTAAAATACCCAAAGAAACAAATTAAGAGAGCAAAGATGAAAGCTGTCTAAAATCCTGACAAGATCTAGAGAAAAAGACGTGAAAGAAAAAAAAAATTATGAAATGATAAAAGTGTACACCAACTAATAAGTCAATAGTGTAATTTAAATAGATTGAAAAACCTAATTACTAACGAACACGTACATAGTCATATACCAAAAATAGTTTTTTATTTTCCAGATTAATGTTATTTTGAATTAATTGATCACATGAGTGACAAAGAAGTTAATTTCTTATGAGCAAACTTTTCAGCACTTTACACACAACAAGAAGTTAATATTGCAAGAGAGAGGTTAATCTCAATTATACAATTAAAATAGATAGATCAAGATTTACTTAGTATAATTTTGTTTTTAAGAACCCTAAACCGACTTCTTAACCTGGTTTCTCTTAATTGTTTGAAAGACATTTTCTTATAAACTAATAACTTATACATAATATTTTGTTTACATATTTTTATATTATAAATTTATAATTTTTATACTATAAAGTGATAGTATTAATGAAATAATTAATTTGTGTAACTTTGCATAATTATATGGTGGTTCAATAATTAAAAATATCACATGAATATTAGCTGTAATAATAAGTAGTTAAAAAGATTTTAAAGAAAAAAGAAATATCATTTCAACTTGTTCTATAACCCAACAACCCCCACCCCCCCAAAAAAAACAGCATATTTTGGTTAATAAATTCAAAATAACATTAACCAGGTAAAAGAAAATGCATTTTGAACATTAAATAAATCTTATGTATATACCTTATTACTAACTAAATGATCCTTAATTTAACTAATTAACCATATTAATTATAATACTAAAAAAAATTATAAATTTTTGAAAACTAATAAAAAAATAATAATAGAGGAGAAATCACTAAAAACTTTTTATATATTAGCGGTTAGTCATTTAATTTGGTCCTGTTTTTAGATTTTGTTTAATAAAAAAAGATTTTTAGGGTACGTTTGATTGTATTTTTTTTTTTAGTTTTAAAAAGTTATTTTATAAAATAGAAAATGAATAATAAAAAAACTAAAAATAGAAAATCAAAACAACTTAAAGATGTTCTAATTCTTTTATTCTAAAAACTGAAAAGAGGTATTACATTTGGAAATAATTTTCAAAACATACTCTTATTAAATTAGATTTTTTTTTTGTTTTTAAAAATAGAAAACAATTTTCATAAATAAAAAACAAACAAACTGTTATATGAGTGGCTCTTTGGTTTTTGATAAATCTATATTTATGTAGATTTATAGAGCAAGTTCACATGATTAGTGCATTAAGTTATTAGAAATTTGTGAAAAAATAGACCATTAATGAAGGATTTCATGTGATGTGTGTTTCTAAGCTTTTTATTTAAAATTACGTGAATTGCCTTAATTTTGTTGAATTTTATGTAGGAAGTTAATTGAGCAAAAAAAAGAAATTTAGTCCACAGGTATAGAGGAGTATTATACTTATCAAAGTGGACTTAAAAGAAGCCTATAAGCACAAGAGCCAAAAAGGAGACTTGAAGCACAAAATGAAGTGCACAAGGTTGTACCCGCCCGGCGGGACTTGCCTTGGAGGTATTCTGCCCAGCCGGTTGGATAACCCGCTCGGCGTCAAGGCGAAGCGAATTCTGAAAAACCGCCCAACAGGTTTCCAACCTCGCTGGGCAAGTCCGAGATCCAAGTTTTAATTTTATTTTAATTTTTAATGGGCCTAGATTGTGTGGAATGGACCGAGGTTAAGCCTTCTACTCCAAAATTCTGAAATTGTATTATAAATAGTAAGGAGCAAAGCACAATAGAAGGATCTCTGTCTTATTTCTATTCTTTCCTCAATTCTTCCTCTTTTAGTCTTTGGCTTTCAGAGAAGGATTCTTGAAAGGCAATAGGATACTTAGAGTCAGAAACTGGAAAAAAACCTTTTCTTGTAAAAGATTTCTTCTTCTTTTCCTTTTGAAGTATTTCTTTAAAATTATGATTTCTCTTCTTGCCATGAGTAGCTAAATTTCTTGTTAAGGTTGTGGTGTACTCAGTGTTTGGAACCCTTAAATGTTTAATTTTAATTGAATTCTTGTTTCTATTCAGTCAATTAGATTGCTCTACTATTTTTATTTTCTTACTTGGAATTGATCATCCCTTGTATGCTTCGAATTGATTAATTGAACAGCGGCCGTACCGCAATTAATTGGTAGACGTGTAGGGTAATCAAATTAGGTTTTGTCGTATGATCAACCTTCATTACTAATTTTCAATTGGATTGAATAATTAACTTAATCCCCTTTTTTATTCCTCATGCCTTCCTAGAGTTTTAATATCTCACATAATCAACTTGGAACGACGGCCGTACCGCAATTAATTAGTAGACGTGTAGGGTAATCAAATTAGGTTTTGTCTATGATCAACCTTCATTACTAATTTTCAATTGGATTGAATAATTAACTTAATCCCCCTTTTTATTCCTCATGTCTTCCTAGGGTTTTAATATCTCACATAATCAACTGAGAAATTAACTTAGAAAGGACTATTGTAATTTATGACCAACAATTAACAATAAAATTCGTAGGAGAATATTGGTAATTGACAAATAGTAAGAGGTTCAATTAGAATTAGATGTGGAGGAACTTAAGGACACGAAGGAAACCACAACCCTAAGCCTATTTTTTTTTTCTGAATTTTTCTTTACTTGTCATTGCTTGTTTTACAATTCATGTTTCACATTTGTCATTATTGAATGACCCACTACCTATTTAATTTCACCTAAACAATATAGAATCTCTGGAAATTGGTAATCTTCATTTAGTCCTTTAGATTCGATATCTGGACTTACGTCCTTTTGTTATTACTGCAATAAGGATACGCTTGTCTTTGAGCGTATTTTTAGCGCATCAGTTTTTAGTGGTCTTTTCTAGGAAATATGGGCATCAGTTATTGGTTTACAGACTCATCAGTTAGTGGTCTTTGTATCAAATCATTTGGATCGTCGTTTTGAACACACCTTGTACTTCAAATCAAGATCAATCTTTCTCATTAATGATTTTTTTAGTTTATAAAAAAAAATTAATATATGCATTATGAATGTGTGTAAACAATTAATATCATATATCGTCATATTAACAATATGTTACATCAATATAATATATATCAATTTCTTATATAAAAATATCTATTGGAATGATTATTTGTACTAACAATTAAATTTATCAAAAACAACAAGCTAGCTAACGACTAAGCCTTTTTGTGTTGAACCTACCTTGGAAGTGAATTTCTGCCATAGCGAGAAGCCAAGTTAGTGAGAAAGAAGTTATCAGAACTTGAACCTTCTGCTTGCAAAACCATGGCTAAGTGTTTTTTCTAAGGAGGGAGAATAGATAGAGAAAGTCAATAAGATTTCAGGTTCCTTGTGTGCTTTGTGTGGACTGATGAGGAGGGTTGAAGGCGCTAGTGATGGTATTTATAACGGTATAGGGAATAATTAAGGGAGAAACATCGTCATAACGCTGAATGCGTCGTTTTTTTCTCTGGTTATGACCTATCCGAATTTCGAATGTATTCCATATTCATATGTTATGCTTGAATATATTATCTTTTCGCTGTCTATTACCATGCCTAAATGTATTCCTAATGGCATTAATTTTCTCCACGTATACAATTGATAAGAAATCTTTATCGTTGATTTAAGGAATAAAAGGGTAAAGGACGACGTGTCAGCCACTCATGAAAGTTTAACATTCGTAGATGATCAAGTTGGACGGACACAAATTCTTGTGAACTAAAGGCACAGTCCAGAGATTTGGAATCTAGATCGTGTACACATTCTATTCCCATGTGTTTTGGCAAATATGTCTCGTCTTGAGTGGTTCAAGTTTGCTTTTTCCTCTCTTTTCTATTTTTTTTGGTAAATAAGAGGCAAGAAAACGACAAAAAGCTCTCTTTTCTATTATTATACATGCATGGTAAATTATCCATATTTGTTTCTTCGTACACTCGAGAGAGAAGTCTCTCATGGTACGGAATGGAAGGTTCGTGGACATGAGGATATGTAAATGGTATTGTCGTTTTATTTTGTTAACTCTCTTTCCTATTAAATTCATTCTTTTTAATATACTTTTATTATTATGCATTCTTTTCAATACACTTCTATTTAGATTTTATGAGTCACGTAAGTTGAAAATAATACTTACATAATTTAGTAAATTCTACGTGCATTTAATTTAATAACAAAAATATGTTAGTATAAAATATATTATCTTATGTTAAATTTTCATATGACCTTATTATATGATAATTTTGTAAATAAAATTCTTTATAAACATTAAATAAGAGACTAATATAACTATAATTTGCACCGATTAAGAAGCCAAGGGCGGGCAATTGGGGCGAGATGACGTTTATTTACGATGAAAAAAAAATGCCAATGATACAAAAAGGTCTCCAACGCGAGAAATTAATTAACAAGTTATCAACCAAGTGTAATTATTCGTTCACACTGCTTTAATGTGTTACACGCTGCATATATAGGGAAAGAATAGCAAAAGTAAGAGAAAGAGAGGGGGAAAAAATAGTGTGAACTGTTAAGGGATCTTCAATGTAAAATGGATATATTATAGACGAAAGAACACGACAATAAAGCTAAAATACGGCAGGTAAAATCCAAAAAAAAAAGAAGATGAAAACATAATGTATGAAGTGCATGGAGATGAAGTTTCGTGTCGAATTCATTTAAGTTGTAAAAGAAAAAAATTATTTTTATTACTATACGAATAATATTAAATCTTTGCACGACGGCCTCTTTATAATTTCTCAATTAGTAATGCTTTTTTGCATTTTTAATATATGAAATAAATTATTTTTGATCAAATATTTATTTGGAGAAACTTCCAAAAAATATTTTAAGAAAATATAACATATTCAAAATATATTATATGAGATTTGAAATCATATCTCTTTTAGTGGCGTTAGATAGACAAAATGAAATTAATTATTAAGTCTAGTACAAGAATAAGTCAACCGACTTTAGGAGTCTACTTTAACTACGTTAAGTTCGATATGGCCTCTACTTATTTGTGAAATAAACTAGGCTAATAGGAGTCAATCGATGAATATCTAAATTTAAACTAAACTTTAAACTGAGATTTTTCTAAATTAATTTAAATAATTTATTAAAATTATAATTTTATTTAACATTTATTATTTTTCATGTTTTGTGATAGATAATAAAAAAAGATTTAGACATTTAATATCAATAGATAAATAAATACTATAACATAATAATATAACATCAAATTATGGATATATTTTCATTTATACCCTTGGAACTTTTTTTTTTTTTTCTCTCAGAAAATATCAAAACGTTAGGTTTATCAAAATCGATATCAGTTTGGGGTAGAAAATTGATTCCTTAAATGTAAAATTCTTTTAACATAAATTTCTCATCAAATTCAAAAAAAAAAAAAATCAATAGATAACACTGAATTTCCATTATTCTTCCCAAAGAAATTTTTTCATGCATGAACATTTAATAATTTTTATTTATTTTTAATGGTTCACTTTCCCCAAAGTGAAAGGGTTTTAAGAATGGTGTAATTATATTTATATATTTACTTTCTTTTTTATCTTTTTTAATATCATATTTTCCTTTTATTTCTCTTTCTGCATCATATCACTTGTCACATCTATTTTTTTTGCTTTTTTTTCTTTACTCTTTCTTTTTTACTCTACCTTTCACCTCGTAAAAGTGTATATTACCACTAAGTGCGTGATTCAAGGTTGTTTCAACTTAAGCAACGATCTTGAGTTTGAATCTTATGTATGTAGTTGTGTTCAATATTCAAAAGAAGAGATTTACTATCCATAGTAATCTTATCCAGCTCAAATATGAAACTTAAAATAAAGTATACATTCAATATTGAAGCGGATGGGATTGTGACAACTTAATGCAAATTGGTGAAAGTCATCTTACCAACAAATGGGATCATGACAAGTGACTTGCCATAGTGACGTTAGGGTTTGTTTTATTTATTTTTTAAATCAATTTCTTTCATTGTGTAGACATTTTAATATAACATTTATAATCGAGATTAATTTAAACAAGTATTTTAATTTGGTAAATTCTACAATGCCTACCTGGGACGAAGCAAGAGTTGCAAGACAAATATAGTAAGGGGGCTAAATTACAATTTCATACAAAATATTTATAATCATGTATTTTTTAAAAGATCTAAGAATATTTAATAGAAAATATATTTATATAGAAAAATTAAACATCTTTTTTTTAAGACCCGAAATTATAAATATTATTTCATATGTTACCAAAGTTTGTTTTTTCAAAGTTTACATAGGGACGTGTCAAAACCCTTGGACTTAAGGCCAAGGCCAAAAGCACATTTGTTGGAATTTCACAAACAATAACAATAAAAACAAAGGCGCAAGAAAAAAAAACAAAAAAATACAAAGAATAGTTATAGGGAGAGAAATTGTGTGTTTCAAAGTTAAAAAACTATCAATTCTTTATATAATATTCTGGCAAAGGTTAATAAATAATCTTTAATTTTCAAATCAAATAAAATCAAATCAATATAATGAAAAGACTAATAATGTCATTTGATTGCAAATGCAATCTTTTAAAATAGTAGTAACGGATTATATAAGAAAAAAATTATTAAAAACGAAATAACTTATACTCAAATATTTTGTCTAGAAAATATGTAATTATTTTCACAATAAAAACTATAAAAAGAAAAATAGAATTTATCTAAAAAAAAGAATATCATTTTCTGTACAATAAAAACTATAAAAAGAAAATAAAACATTGTACTAAAAAACAAAAATAATACTTAAATATCATTATTTTCATAATTAAATCTCTAAATAAAAATAATTATTTTCATATTAAAACATTATATATTAAAATTTTAAAATTAAGAAAATGTTAGGGGACATAACAAAAAATAAAAATCAAAAACACATTTTAGAAAACACCTACACCGACCATGGCAACAAGGACAACGAAAAATAGTCCAGTTATTCGTACTCCCCAAAATAGTGTAGACTAGACTGAAAATCAGAGAGATAGTAAGAAAAGAGAAAAGGTAAATAGAAAAAATGATAGATATAATAGATGATGCAATAAAAAAAAATAGAGAAAAAATGGAGTTAAAGTGAAATTGAAGAGAAAATAAAAAAATGATGAATATAATTCAAGCAAAAAGAAATATGAGGAAAAAATCAATTCTATAGTAGTCTCTTCTTCCATTCCAAATTTTTTGCACCTGTAAAGAGAAAAGATCAAAATTGCTTCTTTAAGTAATAAGAGAAATACTCACTCTTAGAAATTTGCTTATTTAAAATTCTTTAAAATAAACCTATAACTCATGAATTTATTTTTTTTTGGACATAGTTGATAAGTATAGATATAATGTAGTATAAATTAAACCCTACGATTTCATGTGTTCATTTAAAATTCTAGGCCTTATAAATTGAAGAGTTTGACAAATTTATATTACTCATTGTTATTAAGGCTTAAAATAGATTTCTAAAGGTTAAAAAAATTTACTTCTTAATACTCGAAGTTAGAGAAAATTGCTCCAATAACTTCCTGAAGGCATTGATATAAACCCATCTGAACTCATCACATGATCACGCGTATGTCCCAATTACAGCCCATATAATAAATGGGCCACACAAAACTCAGACAATAACAATAAAACATAAAGCGTGTTTTAAGACCAAATATACAAGAAATGAAGCATGCTTTTATCATACTAATTTTTTAGTTTACAAATGAGCGCATGATAACACACTAAACTGGTAATCTGTAGCTTCTGAAACTCGATCACTCTGAGCCAACATGGAATCACATAAAATAATAAACTCATAGATTTGCTTAATAACCCTAAAGCCCAATGAGCTTAATACAGTTTTGAGCGGTACTGATTTGGTGATTCCACTTAAATATGCTAAGGTCTGCAAATCATAAACTGTAGCATAAAAAATAAAAAAAAAACCCTCAGAAGTTTGGCTTTTACTTTTGGTCCAAATGGAACATCACGAAGTTAAATTGCAAAATTTTGGCCGACAAATAAGCAGTGGGAAAGAGAAAATGATTCTGAGTGCGATCTGCTCCCAAATGAATGGCCATCAACTCCAATAAACATCAGACCTGCACTGAACCAAAAACTCACATCATCTATGAGTATTTACTGTTAGCAGAATACAAGATCCAAATTATGACTTCTGCATATCAAACGACATTAAACTGCACGCATTGGTCATTGATCTACAATCATTGAATATCCTTACGTACTAAAACCTAGTAGAAAATGACAATGTCTCACCAATAAATGCATAATGAGAGGGATGTAGGGTTCAGACTTATACAATGAAATAAGTATATAAGACAACCAGATGCTACTTGATTATCATTAGTGATCACATAAAAAATGGCTCTGACTCCGCCAACATATGACCTCCGTTTTGAGCATTTTCTAGCTCTCAAATGAAACATTACAAGTAATGGATAGCTTCAAGTTCACCCCCATCGACAGCAAAACCATTACATCTGTCAAACTCGTTAGTTTTAGAAAGTTAAATAACTACATGGCATGTCCTCTGTGGTCTTCACTCTAGGATGAACCCAATGGTCATGGTCCACAGACAGTCAAAACACCGACTAAAGAGTGAATGGTAAAAAGAAAAAATGTTAAAATAATAAGTGTACAGAGGACTGGGGAGGGCATAATACATTCTACCCCACATCAAGTGGCATTAAAGCAATAGATACAGGTTTGACCTAACCCTAGTGTAGACAGACCACTTTGGAGTGCAAAACTCATCTGCTAGGTTTGAGACCAGGAACCCCAAATCCAAGTAAGGCTCTTCCTTCACATCCCAGCACGGGTTTTGGGAGTGGGTTGTTCTCTATATTCTATAACAAATCAGAAGAGAGGATGCACGCCAAGCAAAAAACCTAGAAAACTTGGACGATTTTGCAAATAAGATGGCCACAAAAATGTTAAGTAAAAATTATTGCAACTTGGAAGGCAGAACGAGAGTGGAAATTATGGGAGGGCAACGGTCAGCACAATATAGCCAAGGCATAGGAAAATAGTGTATGCAATCTATGCATTTTAAGTTAAAATTCAGTTTAGGAAGAACATCTATAACAGATGCGGGTCATCCTGAAGCTTAAAGTTATACTGTTGTTAATAAAGTTTTCAAGGGTATATTAGGTTGCCCAACCCATTATCTTCTAGACATTCAATCAAACAAGCGTGACAGTGCAGAGGCACAGATATGAGCTCCTGGAACCAAATCCCAATTGAGCCCTACCTAAAGAATATCACTTGAAAATTCAGGGAATTTTAAAGATCTCACTCTCAGCATCAATTGTAGCTTTATTTCATTGAGCAAGCCATTTCTAGCTTTACACCAACTATTCAATGCAGTTGTCCATTCTCTAATAATTGAGATGTGATTAGAATTATCACTAAACATTTCTTGTTAAAAGTCAGACCACCAACAGCAAATCAACCAACAGATACTTGAAAGTTAAAACATCAATAAAATATGCACTTAGCGGCACACATAAACTATGATAAAGGGGGAAACAGCAATGAATCAAAAGAATTTACAAATCACTCTCAAGTTTTAAAATAATGACTAGAACACCTCAAAAGACACCACAATTTTTTTAAAAACTTCAGAACTGAAACCAACATGTGCAACCAAATCCTATGCAAAACAACTTAAAGGAAGGCTAATGTACGACTATCACCTCAAAAACAATAATATATACCATGCCATCATAAAATGCAGCAACAACAAAGTCTTATGCAACTAGCTGAAGTCAGCTACATGGATCACACAGCATCATTAGACTTCTCCACCATAACAAGCAAAAGAACAAAAATCTTAACACAGAGGAAGCGTCACAAAGCATTAAGCCGAGCATACGCATTTTCATAAACCCCTAGGTGAGATCAATTACACGGATCACACGACGTCATTTGACTTGGCCATCATAACAAGCAAGAAAACAAAAATCTTAACACGCAAGAAGTGTCACAAAGCATTAAGCAGAGAGCATACACATTTTCATAAACCCCCCAGGTGAGTTCCGCTACATGGATCACATGACGCCATTTGGCTCGGCCATCATAACAAGCAAGAAAACAAAAATCTTAACACGGAGGAAGAGTCACAAAGCAATATGCAGCGCATTTACATTTTCACCAAAAAAATAAAAAGGCATAAAATACAAGCATCTATAATAACATTAACAAAACCAACAAGTGTATGAACCACATTTAATACAATTACCTTTTAAGCTTGAACATCTATCTGCTTATCTTCCACATCATCAGTGGTAGCAGCTGCCTCTCCCCCCTCAGCACCCTCAGCCGGCGGTTGAGCTTGTTCCTCCTCCGGAAGTGGCTCCTCCACATAGTCATTTTCAAACGCATCCGCCGGAACCTCATAAATCCTAACCTGTGGCTTAGACGGATCCTTCACAAGCACATACTTCCCCTCATTCAATTTCATGCACAAGTCCACAATAGACTTCACAATACCCCACATATTCGCCGTGTTCAAATTGATCTGCGCCGCAAAATCCCTGGGCTTGTACCCGACGACAGCCAAAATCACATGATTAAAATGATCACGGGGATGAATCCTCGACACATACCCCAACTTCATCATATCCGCACTAGCCAACAGAGCCTGAGCAGTCCACTTAGCCAACTTATTCGCATTATTCTTAAGCTCAGTGGCCAACACAGCACCCCTCTGAGTCTCCAACTTCTGCCTCCAATCCACCCCCGAATACTTAGGATCAAACTCGTTCAACGCATTCAAAGTAAGGAACGACCTCTGCTTATTCACATCCACAACACTATGCACCTCACACCTCGCAACAAGATACATATCATCATCAAGCTTCCACCTCCGATACCTGTAAGCCACAGAAGCAACCTCTTCCCCCTCGTTAGCAAAAGGGTTAGCCTCATCAAAAGTAACCTTATTCCCATCCCTAATCAGCACCTGCTGCGAGAAATTCTGGTTGATATAAGCAGCCTCAACGCTCAACGAATGAGCGGAGTTAATATCATCCTTGGCCTCAGGCAAGGGCTCCTGCGAGGTCTCATGAACAGAGAGCAAATCAAGCTGCGACCCGTCGCGCTTATCGAAGAACAACTTGTTCCCGACACGCTGGACGACAATGTCCCAGGAATAAACAGACCTGGGCGCGCACATGAGAGTGGAGAGAATAGTGTCGGTGGCGAACACCGTCGCCTTGTCCTCGTTCGCGAGCCTCCGGATGACGGGGTCGTCGGTGGTGGTGACTTTGAAGAAGTTTCGGTTCTTGAACCGTTCGAGGCGGCGCTCGTTTTTGGGGGTGATGCGGTCGTAGGAGCGGTCGTAGTACTCGAGCGCGCCGCAGAGGAGAAGGTCCTCGGGCTCAGGGACGGTGAAGGAGAGCTTCGAGAAGGTCGAGAACGGGATCTGGTCGTGCATGTTCCACTCGGGTTGGATGTCCACCGAGGACTTGAATACCGCGGCCTCGCGGCGCGGCGCGTTAGGGTTCGAGCGGTTCATGTGGTAGAGCCGGTCGCGCCGCGCGCGCTCCTTCTCGGCTTCGCGCTTGCGCGCCTCCACTTCCTCGTCGCGGCGCTGAGGAAGCTGGCGTTGCTGTTGGAAGCGCCACTTCGGGCCGAATTTGGGCCGCGGCGGGGGCTTGCCGTCGACGAGGCGGAACGACGCGTCGTCGTCGGCGGAGGCGGGGAAGGAGTCGTCGTTGGTGAAGTCGAAGACGGAGTCCGCGGGGTTCTTGGGCCTGGCCGGGTTGTTGAAGTTGCGGGTCCAGTCCGCGATGCGGCCCAGCTTGTCGGAGCGGGAGAAGGGGGCGAAGGGGACGTTTAGGGGAAGGTGGTTGGTGCTGCCGGCGGTGGCGGAGTCCGGCGGACCCCATCCGTCGGGGTTGAACGGAACAGCTCCCACGTTGAAGGCTCCTCCCATTGGCGCAAGGTGATGATAAATCTAAGGAACAGTGTGGTGTGCTCGGAGAGCAGGGAGATGAGGGAGAAACCCTAATTGGAGAAGAATATTTTATACGCTCTTTTTCGTTATGCGTTTGCCCCTGGGAAGTCTCGTATTTACGCATGCCGTGTGGGCTGGGCTCTAAATTCGTGGGCTGTTACTATTTGACCCAAAATATTTACTGGGCTTGATCTCATCTTAGCCCACAATGATTTTGAGTTGGGCTCTAAATTTGCGGGTTGTTACTTTTTGACCTAAACGATTTGCTGGGCTTGATTTCTCACAATGATTTTCAGCTCTTCAATTATGATAAGAATTAGTGAGTAACCTAAGTTTTGTCCAGAAATTTTAATAATTATTAAGAGTTAAATTTGTTTTTATTTTATAAAATGAGTAAATTTTGGTATTGATCTCTAATTTTTTTGTTGGTTTTGATCCCTCCAAATTTAAAATTATTGTTTTTTGTTCTTATAAAATGAAAGAATTTTGGTTTTAGTCCTCCAAAATTTTTTTCTTTGGTTTCTTTTCTTTAAAATTTGAAATGATTGCTTTAATCCCTAGTATTCAATTTAGGAAAGATAAATATGATTTATTTTATGTCTCAAAAAAAAATTTGGCAGTCACTTTTTAACTTGACATCATGTAACACTCATGTTTTTGGTAATTTTTTATTAACTTCATTGACATCATTTACAAGTAAAAATGTAATTTAGAGTCTAAAATTTGAGTTTAATGGTCATGCATTGACAGTGTAACGTAGTTTTACACTGTCATCTAATCACAAATCACCATTTATTGTAAGTTTGTTGACTTTTATAAAAAATACTTTAAAAGTCATATTAATAGTGATTTCTAATTGGATGACAATGTAAAACTTTTTACACTGACAGTGCATAACCATTAAACTCATAAAATTTAATTAAATGAAATTTATGTATAAGTTGTAGCGGTTAATTCAACTAAAATTTAAAAAGATAATAAATAGCTTCTACTGTTTTTTGTGAACAAACGATCAAATATATTATGAAAATTAATATGATTACTCATTATTAATCATTATTATGCATCTCAAAAATTTTGCAAAAAATTTGACACACTGATTTAAAATAATATTATTTTATTTGATATTAAATATACACTCTAATAAGTAATTGTGGAACAGAAAAACACTCATAACCACCCACCACTTATGTTAATTGACTAATCTATCCTTCAATGCCTTAATTATTATATCATTAGGCACCTTAGTTTCATTTAATTACAAACTTTCATTAAAATGGTGAGACAATTCACCTTATACATAGCCATACACCTTCACGGTACCCTTGCATCCAAAGGGAAATTTTCCAAACACTTGCGCTCCATTGGTTCCTCTTCATGGTCAAGAATCACAAACCCACGTGTTTCTGTTATTGTTTTTTTTTTTTTTTCTTCTTCTTCTTCTAGTGTGATTCGTGATATAACAGTTAGTGACAACTATCTGTGTTTGGCGACAGTGAATAGTCATCTTCCTTGGAAGTGATCAAGGCCAAAGTGGAGCAGTAGGAACTTGACAGAACTTTTTCACACTCTTTCATGTGGCAATGCTCTTCAATTCTACCTTCTTACAAATAAAAAGTACTTTTCATTAGATATGGTCAGTTTTAGAAAAATTGTACTTCCATTTTAGATCTTTATGTATTTACGGCTCAATGTATTTCAGAAACAAAAAATAGCTTTATTTTTAGCTTACCAGACATATGTCGCGTAAACGTTACATATTGTTATTATTATTATATTTATATTTTTAGGGGTGTATGAGGTTAGATTTAAATTTTTTAAGCTTAAATATGTTTTTAGTTCTTATAATATACTTATTTTATACTTTTAGTCTTTATAAATTTTTTCTTTTGCTTTTAATTCCTATAAGATTTTATTTTATGATTTTAGTCTTTAATGGTATTTTTTTAGTTTTTCTAAAATTGTAAACTTTTTATATCAGTTTCTTTTATATTAAAATATATTCATTTTAGTCTATATTATTTAAGAAACGTAATGCCTATTCTCCAATAGCTAGTTGTCACGTTATCAGAAAATAGTAACAAGGACTAAAATCGTAAAATAAAATTTTATAGGAACCAAAATCATAAGAAAAAATTTATAAGAACTAAAAGCATAAAATAAGTAAGGTTAAATATGTTTTCAGTCCTCCAAAAATTGACCTGTTTTGGTTTTAGTTCTCAAAAAAAAATTATTGAATAAAATCCCTCAAATATTGAAAATATTCCAATTAGATCTCTATACTAAACTCTGCTAAACTTTTCTATTAAATGATAGTCATATCAGCTTTCAAGTAAAATATTTTATTACCTAAAGTACCCAGTGATAATTTTTAATGAAAAATCGAGTAATTACTTTTGCTTTAGGGTTAAAAAAATCTGTGATTTAGAGTTAATCATGTAATAATTTTATTCAAAAAGTATGTTACTAATCAAACCTGGACATAACAGTTGACATGGATGACCACGTCAGCAAATTAATAGTGACTGTAATACTAATGTGGTCATCATTTAACAAAAAAGTTAAACAGAATTTAGTATAAGAATCTAATTATGATATTTTTAATATTTAAGGAATTTTATTCAAGAAAAATTTTTCTAAGGACTAAAATTAAAACTGGGTCAATTTTTGGAGAACCAAAAATATATTTAACCCAAATAAGTATATTACATCGACTAAAAATATTTAAATCAATATTTTATGCTTGCATTTCCTGAACTAGACTTCAAACCTGTCTCCTTTTTTGTGAGAACAAGAGCACGGAGAGCCAAACTAGCCCCATTGCCAAGCATAAATGAAACAACACCTCGTTAATTCACCCACCCACCCCAAAGAAGATTGAATAAAACAAAACACCACCTTGTTGCGAAATAAAAAATACAAAACAAAGTAGAGGGAATGAAAAAAACAAGGAATTTATTATTGCTCGTCGAAAAGAAAAGCTGTGCTTTATTAATTCATGTTTCCTGATTAGATTCATTGTCCTTCCTTTTTCTGTCACATTCCTTCTTTTTTTCTGCAAACTGGATATTTTATTTTATCTGAAATAGATACACGGGTAACCCTAGTTTAGTTATGTAATAAATTAATAAAGACCTTTTCATCATGTTGCAACTTCTATGTGCAACTGAAAGCATGAGAAAGCAGAGTCTAAACAGCAATATATAATATGGATCGAAAGCTATATATATGCTGTAGAACGATAAGCTTCCAACTGACCTTTCTCATAGCGTATAATGTTGCTGTCACATATGGCTTATTTTTCCTTTTTCGTGTAAAATATATAAGATCACTCTTGAGAGAGAAGTGTTCTTATTTATACAAGAAAAAGATATATGTGTTGGAACAATTATATTATTGTAACATGACTTGAAAACTCTAACATTATTGTTCTTCTACACTATTGAGAAATTGTATCAGTTGTGGGATGTTTCAAACAAGAATCTTTTTTTCTCGTCAAAGATTCTTGTTTGTTTTTATTGGAATTATACTTCAAAGCAATCATCTTAATTATTTTAAAGATATTTTTTTGAGCTTGATAGGAATTCTTCTCTAGAATTTGGTGGTTTGCTTTGATCTCACTAACTGAGTTCCTGCTTTAAACTCTTAGGATGTTGCCGAGACGAGCTTTGGTATAATTTTTTATTTTTTCAATAGAAATAAGGCCTCCTTTTCTCTTTGAATTCCTTTGATCTTGATTGAGAGAAAATTTTTATTCATTCATCGATTTTATTCTTTTTGATTAAATCTATATTGAACTTTGACCCACAATTTATTCATATTGATTTGACCATGTCATTAACATCAAGAGGAGTGCTACCACCATACTATTCTAACTCTTTTTTCTATTATTAATTAAAATTTATTAAAAATTATAAGAATCATGAATGAGATTCATTAAGTGTGTTTAGATGTGCATTAATAGAATTAATTTTAGATTAACGTGATTTTATAGAATTGATTATAGATAAAATTAATTTTGAAGTAACATGATGCTTGTATATAATAAATATTAGAAAAGTAATTTATTTATTTTTTAGAAAATATTGTTTGGATACTTTGAATCAAAATTGATTTTGAGTGTGTAATCACCAAAATGAGTTTTAATGTCTATGTATACTTCTTTTCTATTATAATTAGCTATTTTGATATACATTAACAAATTAAAGATAAATAGGCATGTAGTATTTTTTTCACTTCATGTTAACTATTAAATAAAAAAATATATGTATAATATTTTAACTTTTGAACTAGAACCATAACCCTTATAAAAACATTAAAATTATATGAAAAATATAATAAAAATATTAAATTAGTATAAGCATCAAACACAAAGGTATCTAGGATAAATTAGAGAAAATACAACAATTAAAAGTTCAAAATTAATTTTGAATGAAGCAATAGCAACTCCTTATTGCTTCAACCCACCATGATTTTCTTCAATTGAGAGTGGTTTTATTTTTGTAACCAAACATCATAAATTTGTGTTAAACCAAGTTTGACTAGACTCACCATGGTTCATCATGATTTTGCCACCAAATCAAACATGCACTAAATAAGAAGTGAGACTCACAAAATTAATTTTGTGATTTCCAATAAATGTCAACTAATAATAAAGAATATATTCAAAAAAGTATATTAAAGAGTATGTTGCTAAAATTTCTCTTAATATCAATATCATAAAAAAAAATTGCTAAGAAATGGTCCCAAAACATCATCCGGGTTATTACTCAGCTTGTGACAAAAGATATTAATCTATATATACTTGAACAAAAATTAAAAAAGTTTGAGTTTAAAATATTAATAAATTTCTTTTACATCTTTTAGAAATACTGAAAGTGTTGGTCCACGATTATAGACCTATTTTCGTGAACCATTTAGGCAATTTTAAAGAAATTCCTTTATCGAACCACAAAAATAAGGAATATTGGTATATAAGACTTGAAGTAGAAAGCATTGTATCAGACATTTATCTAGTCAAAATAAGTATAAATTCGAAGGTTAATCAAATAATCTAGAAAAGGATTTTGGTAAGAACAACAATTGGTTCTAATCTTGAATAAAGAGAATTTTACAAATTTTTCCTCTTCAATAAAGAATATTTTTTCCTGATCAGCTTTATGAATTATCTTTATGAAATCTATGTCTACAAGATGAACTCGAAGAAGATTATAGTCTTTCGTTGAATCAAGGTTTAGATAATTGAAAGAGGGAGGAAATTTTTGAGTTATCCATTATTTCTATTATCAATGTTGGAAGAATGTTAGGTTTTTCTTGATAGAAAGCTCCATGTGTTGAAGGAGAAGATTGCCAAAGTTTTCTAAAATTGGAGGGATTTACTTGAATGTTTTGATAATGAATAGGTAAAATTTTATTGTGAAGAGAAATAAAAAAGGACTTCGAGTCAATTGTGATTTTCAGTTAGTTGCAGTTAGGTGGTTTTTAACAATTTTAGCTAGTAGTTTTGAACAAGGTTCAATAGAGGTGCTTATATTTAGTGTTCGACCATATTTCAAACAAATTATTTTCGAAAGAATATATATGTAGAAAACAAGAAAAAAAAAAAAAAAAAAAAGAGCTAGATTTTGTGCTGTAGATGACCTTATAGATGCCATGTTGGGCTCTATTGAGGTTTACGGTATTCTACCAATTAATGGGGGTCATATTAATCCTTTATTATTGCTTTGTTGTCACTCATTTTAATCTGTATAAAATTTCTCTTATAAAAAAAAATCAAGTAAAAGATTACTTTCTCCTTTAATATGGATAATATAAAATACGAAACAAGAAAGTAAGTTTGCTATCTTATAAAAATATGTTTAGAAGTCATATTTTTAACATTGTTTTGTAAAAACACATGAGGTTATTTTAAAATCAGTTCAAACTGAAAATCTTTTATTAAATAGATCATATCGAAATTTAGTAACGCATAAAATAATTAATAAAATATCTTTTTTGACAATATAATATTTTTTGGGAGGGATGTCAAATACCAAAATGATACTTAACAGTATGTTCTTTTGAAGAGTTTTGAAAAACTTGTTTTAAAATTTTTCATAAGCATAGTCCAAGTTGAATTAGGCTTGGATTCCTTAAATAATGTCTTGGGTTCGAGTCTTGTAAATGAAAAAAAAAGTAATTGGGAGAGAAGATCTCATTACAAATGACCAGCTAAGTTTTTCAGTGGAGATTAGTCATTGATAAGATTGGTAGATATTTTGCACCAATAACATAATAACCAAAAAAAAAAACTTTACAATTAGCAAGGCCTCTAAATTTGGAATTCTTAGATAAGAGAGATTTTTAACCATTTGATTAACATGAATCACACTTTGAGGCATTTCACTATCCCAAATCGGACCTTTTTTTTTTTTAATCTTTTATATATTAGGGCGCAAGTTGTTCCAATGTTAGGAATGAAACCTGTTAAATAATTAATATATCTTAATTAAAAATCTTTGTAGTTGTTGTTTATTTATAATTTGATTAGGAAATTTTTCTGTAAATTTTAAGGATCTTTGAATTGGAGTTATTGTTTTTTGATATATTTTATATCCTATAAATGTAGTAATTTCTATAAATTCGTATAGATGATTAATATATTGGTTAATTCCTTTAGAGAAAATTAAAATATCATCTAAATATACTATAAAAATTTTCATATATATATATATTGATAAAAAAAAAATGCCATTCATGATATTTTGAAATTTACTTGGAATATATTTTTTAGTTTTGGAGACATTTCATTCCTTTCATAACATGCAAAAGATACTGCAAAATGCTATTATATACGTGTGTGCTTAATTATAAATTTTTTATAATTAAAATAAAGACAAAAATATAAAATATGTAAAATAAATTAATAATATGATGAAGAGAAATTGAGAAAAATAAATTATAAAAAGTGCTAAAAATTTTGCAAAATTATAATGTGACTCTGTCTTTTGGTTCACAAAGTCGGTCTGTATATCCTGAGCAACAATTGGAAACAGTAAAAAATGAGACTACTTTCCGTGAAACAAGGAGACAAGAAACACAGGTAAATTGTTACAGTATCCTCTAGAAATTGTCCATATTTAGATTTCCACCAAAACGGTCACAGCTGGCATATTACACTTTAAAAAGAAAGAGCTAAACGTAAAGAAAGACATAGAGAAAAAGAAACAAAAAGAGAAAGAAAAAATAAATGCGAAAAATAATATAATAAAAAAGAAAAATAAATAAAAATAAAAGAGTAATTGAATATATGATGATCATAATCTCACTTTAAATGGCACTGTAGCTAGAATCATGGATAAAGTTCTTTAGTCTCTCAGATATCCTCGCAGCACCATTGGCAGATTCCCCGTCCTGAACAATGCAACCAGACTCGGTTACATATATACAAAGGAAAGATCAATTAGCGGTTGGATTTATATATAGCTCACCTGACAGTGTATGGAATGGAAAACTGCATCTCCAATAACTTTATAACTGGCATTAACAACATCTACTCCTTCTTCATGAAGAACACGAATGGTTTCACTGAACATGAACTGAGAATCCAACCCAGTTATTAGAATAACCTCTAAGGCTGAACCCATTTGTTGGATCTCAATTCGGGGAGATTTTAACCCATTCTTTCCTCCATTCATTCTTGCGTTTGACCTTTCAATTCCTAGTAGCATGTCCTTCTTGTCCTTCATTTTCTCCACATTAATCTGTAACTTCTTTATGTAGTTTGTGGCTTCTTCTAGCTGATCCGGCAGTGAAATGGACTCCTACAACAGATTCAAACAAAAGAGTAATCATCCGTCAAACTATTAGTATTTACTACATAAGGGCTAGCTTTGCATGTTTACAATATATAAGCAGCTAAGAGAAAGGGGTAGAGTGAAAGAGGGGAAAACCTTTGATCTCTGATGGGGCACAAGTGAGTTGAGTTTGCGGAAGAGAGCTTTCATTTGGTTTCTTCTATTCCTCTCGATGAATTTTCTGTCAACTCTGGATGGACTAGGGTTGTTCTCCATATCAATATTCCAGCCAGCAGATTGCTGTTGCTCAACTTCAACAGCAGAAAACACTCATTCCATGAAAAGAGAACGCTTCTCATATAATAGTGTCAGTTGCTTGGAATCGATAATGTCTTTTAGAAAAGCAAGTTAATATTATTAGATGCTACTGATCAAAGTTCAGTGACCGGGATAGTGGTGGGGACTCATTGTCGTGGCCTTAGTTTTGGCCGTATGTCTTAAATTTAACTGTTTAATTTCTTTTCGAATTAATAGTGAACTTTTTTAAGGGTTGTTTAACCTATTCCAAATAAAAATAAAGTTAAAATAATTTATTAAAAATGATTGATACAATTTTTTATATTATATTAATTATTTTTAAATACATAAAAATACATCAATCATCTTTGATGAAATTGTTTAATTTTATTTTTACTTAGAATAAATTATACAATTCTCAAACTACATTTATCTTTTTGTCAATTAAACTCCATTACCCTACTATAGATGTACACACTTGACACACAATGACAAATGACTTAGTGAGATAATGTGTCACGTAGATTTATTTTAAAAGTAAAAATCCAACGTAGTTCTTAATAATTAAGAATACAGCGAAAAAATTAGTCCCCAAATCTCTAAATCCCAAAACCTTTCCTTCTTCCTTGTTCTTTTTTGTTTTCTCTCCGAAGAATAGTAAGAAGATCTCCTTCAAATTGATAACCTGCAAGTCCCACCCACCATTTCTTGAAAGCTCCTTTGGAAGCTTTATATTACAACCTCCACAACCAAGTTCTCGCCGCTAGCTGAAGTCATTTCAATGGAAACTACCTCACGTTGTCCCACTTCATGACCAGCCGACCACCTTAAAAAACAATTTACAACAGCAATTGCCTCAAGATTTTTTTAAGTATTTGCTGTTGTAATTGCGACCGCATCATAATCGTCATCATTATTTGTTCGTAATTTTTTATATCAAATATCGCAGTGCAACCGTGACCACATCTACAAAGATTGGCGAACTCAGATGAAGATTACAATATCACTTGGTGATGAACCAACACCGATCATAAACCTTGATTACCAAGGAGGCATTGATGTTGGCTACTCCTACAAACTATCGTTGACATGACCAAGTGCCATAGCCATGGCGACAATGTCATAGGGCTAATAAGTGGATCCATTGGGCATCGCACATATAAGTTTCATATTTGTCATGATAATTGCATGAATACTAACAAAACTAGAGTCTTGAGCTTCAATTCTAAAATTACAAGATATTTTTTAGTTGCAAAAGGAGGAGCAATGAGTATAGGATTGATGTGCGGGATATAGGTCACGGAGAAGCAAGTTGATTTCCTATACGAAACTTTAAAGTTAATTTAAATGGGCCACTTGGTGATGTTGATAAGAATTAGTAGCTGGAAGGGAAGAGTTGTTTGTTGGTTGCTACTTTGTTTCCCAGGAAGGATAGCCTCTTGGATTTTAGAGAGAAAAAGAATGTGTGGTGTTGGTGAAATGTAGATGCAGCGGCCGCCACCCCCTACAAGAGACATGTCTGATCCAGACGTATTATACAAAAGCTAATAAATAATTCAAATCTCACGTTATTGAGTACTAAAGAGGGAGAAAATCTTTCATACTATGGAGAGCTTGCAAATGGCTGTGTTCAAATTAAAAACCAAGAAAAAAAAATAAAGGAGAGGGGAATTCCACTAAGGTAATACCGTGTTTTTGCCAAGGACTAATTCGGGTTTTTACTCTTAAAGAAATCCATGAAACATGTTTTGTTGTCAAGTCAAGTCATTACAAACTAGGTAAGTTAACATGCCAAGTGTGAACATTCATTAAGCATAATTAATGGAGCCCAGTTAACAGAAAGATGAATGCGGCTCACGGTGTAACTTGTAAAGGACCTCATGGTAAAGTATATTTTATTTTTGGGACTGATAATGTGTTCGGCCGTACGTGTTTCATCAGAGACCAGTTTGTACCTTTACTTAATTTTTTTTCAAGATTAAATTATCAGGTTATTTTAAAAAATATATATTATATAATAATTTGCTTTTAAACATTTGTAATTAAATTATTTTTTAAAAAATAAAATAATTTTTTGATAATTGTTTTAATTTAAACTTGGTGACATCAATTATGATTTTTTGATGTCTTTATTAGTTTTCGCAAGGCAAATATAGTTAGAGGAGTTAATTAAACTCTCTGCTAAAATTTGTTAGTCTAACTTTACTGGTGCAGACTGCAAATCAAATAAATTGACTATGAACTCACTTTTTTCAGTTTATAAATTTAAAAATGTGTTCCTTTTAGGGAAAAAAAATACATCAAACTTTAGTGTTATTTGGCAAACTTAAATAGTAATAAAGTCATTTATTTTTATTAGCAAAACTTTAGGGGAAGAGCTGAATTAATCCAATTTTAAGCTTTGCGTAAACTTGTTATGGTACTTATCACTTACATATCAATAACAAATAAAAGTTCGCACCAAAAAAATAAAATAAAATAAAAGTCCATTAACTTGTGTTGGTACAAAATTAGATTCTATCATCATTCAATTAAACAAATGCTTCAGATAAAAATGGTAAAAGTTATCCCGTGAAATAGTCAAGAAGACAAGGGGATGATGCGTAAGACTAATGAAGAGCTTTTTTAATGTAAAAACTTGGATTCAATAAGTAGCATGGCAAGCTTTAATGAGATGGAAAATGTTAATACACCTTAGGCCTTGAAATAGGAGATGTCATGGTTATCATATATAGGATCAAATCTTATGAACCCTAAACCCTAAAGGCATTATGAGTTTTTTTTTTTTTTTTCATATCATCTCTTTATGAGAACTAGGACGGACGACTCATTCATTCGTTAACAACTTGCATATATTAGATATCCATAGTAGTAAAAGTTCACATAGATTATAACTAACTGATTTTTATTTTTTTCAATATCTATTATATTTCCTTTTCTTTCAAATCCATGCTTAAACAACTTGAATCATACATATACCTAAACACATTTCTTGTAGTTTAATTAAAGAAATTGTTATTCATATATATATTAATTATAAAAATAAAATGTTAGACGATTGATCAATAATTTTCTTTGATTAGCAAATTTGAAGAATAGCCTTGCAACACTTTTGTGATGGCACAATCACCAAATCAATGAAGCACTACAACAATACCTTTAATTAGAGTCGGCCAAAAGCCAACTCTAACAGCTGAAGACCGATACAAAAAGATGATTTAGCACTGGATAAGCTTCTGTGTGAGCAGAGACACCGAAATGGGTGACACTAATTTACTTGCATCAAATTTTTCAGTCTGATGCTTATAAGAGTTGACTAAACCGACACATGAGCCATCTAAAAAAAAAAAGCTGACACTTAAGCACTTTATTTATTAATTTATATTGTTTTATTTAGTGTCAGTTAAGTTGCCACTAAGAATTTTATTATTATTATTACACCTTCATTAGTGTCGGCTAGATAGGCGCATGTTTTATTTGTATTTTTTTTTTTTCCTTTTGTGTCGGCTTATGAGTGGGTCTATCTGACACAAATGAATTTTTTAATTTTTTCACTTGTGTTGGCTTTTGACTTGACTTAGCTGACGCAAGCTTTTTTTTTTTTTTTTTGCAATTGATTTGTAAACTAGACGAACATTCTTGCCTATAAATTGTAATTTGTAAGAAAAATAACAATCAATATCAATATTACTGCTCTTCAAAAATCCACGATTAAAGTGCTTGGGCTTTGATAAAATGATAGATATAGGCATTTGGGATTCAAATTGTTCTAAGGGAAAAAATTTGACATGACAGTTACCCACTAATAGGTAAAACTGATAATGGGCCAAAGTCTAAACCTAGGGGTTGATCCTGTTATAATATTTATAATATTTGGAATAAAAGGGAACAAGAAGATTGAAGCAAGGAGATAGATAGGATAGATTGAAAAACATAGATAACGAGGATTACATGATTGAAAAAGTTAAGGAGGTCAATTTGAAACTATGTTACAAGGTAGATTAAAAAAAAATCTGCACAGAAACATGCAAGGGTAGCCACACATAAACAAACACATATTTGTTAGTGAATTCTTATTTGGCAATGGATTTGCATACCCAATAGCAACTCCATTTTCAACTTCTTACCCAAATATATCAAAACATCTAAAAAAAAATTAGAACATGGTAAAACCAAAAAAAAAAATCACTTTCTACAATTCCACTCGGCACTTACACATCTTTAGAAATACAATCCAGAAATAGTAAATAAACATCATAGATTGGATTAAGTTACAAAGCTCACATGATGATAGATATAGCAAAGGCATTCTGGCATGAATCTTAGGTTGACAACTTCACCCCATGTTAGAAGATACAGACCTATATATAGTAATTTACGCTACTACACTTCTAACTGTAAGGTTGGCAACCTGCAATAAACATCCATATTCCACAAGATATGTTACATTAGAAACTGAAATATGCACATTGTCGCAACCGGGGTCACGACGGGACAGTGAAAAAAAAATAAAATCAGAGGAGCCGCTACCATAGTTTATTAAGGGCAAACATATGGAAAAACCCTATGAGAAAATGGTCTCGAATTAAAGATCGAGTTTGAGAGTCAATTACGTGTAAGGAAGGTGCTCGTACCCTACAACATCTTCAAAAACATTTATTTTTCCCCTAACAAAATTTTACAAAGAATTTAAGAAAATATTTATGCTGAAAAGAATTAATTTTTTTATTTTTTGAGATCAACAGGAGTGGTCCCCTGTTCCTACGTATCCTCAGGTGCAATGAGGAATCAGACTCACGTAGTTCTTTGTTAGAAAATCATTTTGATCGTTAACTTTTAATTTTTATTTTTATTTTATTGTTAAACTTGACATCACCAAGTTGTACAACTCAAATGTGTTAAATTTACTAAATAACCAAACAGGAAGTACTTCTAAAGTGGTCATTATTAAGTTTAGTAAATTTTATTTTACTTACCTGTTTACATTTATTGAAGAAAAACTAAAAATATGACTTAAAGGTCACATTCACTTAAAACTAATTTTAAGAAAAGATTATTACTTGTTTCTATTTTATTGTAAAAGGATATAAAAAAAAACTAAGAGCCTACTAGCACGAATAGGCCAAGCGCATATTCCTCAACACTCATGAAAGAAGGCATGAGGTAAAACATTGGGCAAAGCCCACTTCGCTATTTGCAGGAGGGGTTTGGGAAGCGTGTTGGGCAAATAGCCCTTTCCCCCAAGACACAGCTTCAGAACCCTAAGGAAATGACATGCCGCCGCTGCAGAGAATAAGGGGGGAGATTGGGGTCTCGGAGGAACGCATCAGGGGTGCGCCGGCGATGCGGTGGAGGCACCGTTAAGACGAGACGGACGGTCGGTGGGGTAGGAAAAGCACTAACGCAAGTCTGAGTCACGGTGTTTGGATTCGCGTATCGCGAAGGTGACGGTGGCAGGGCGATGAGGTCTTTGCGCAACAGCAAATGCGCGGTGGTTAACGTGGTTTGTAGAGCTGATCTTGCAGCGCGTCAGTGGCTTTGCGAGAGCGCGGCGGTCAACGATTGACGGCAGAAGTTTGTGGAGATGACAAGTAGGGATCTCGCTGGAGAGAACGAAGGAGCCCATAGGGATGCTGTTTTCGGTGGAGGAGTGTGAGTTGGAGCATGATGGAGGTGTAGCGGTGATAACGTAGGACGGTGCCACTTCTGTTTTTCTTTTATTTTATATTTTTTGTTATAATTTTTATTTTGATTCATCTTTAATCTGTGATGAATTTGTTTGGCTTTTACTTCAGAGCATGTATACTTGTGTGTGTGATAAAAATGCAAGTGATATATGTTTGTGAAGAAAGTGTGTGTGTGCTGTAAAAATAAGAAGAAAGTGTGAATTAATGTTCCAGTGAGGTATGAGAATGCAGAGTGTGCGGTGATATTTACAGAATGTACTAATATGTGATTAAGTGCCAATGCAATGTGTATTTGAATGTGTGAAAAGAGAACGAAACTATTATAGGATAAGGGAAAACATGTTCAACTGGAATTTAATCCAAATTTATTACATGATGTCAGAATCCAAAAAGTAAGATAGAAAGAAAATTTACAAAGAAAGCTAAATGATACCTCCAGGATTATTAGTAGAGAACAAGATTTCGATGAACGTCACTTTTTTTTCTTAATACAAAGATTTAATTCGTTGAAGAAATGGTGTGGCGCTCCAAGCTAGTAGAAACAAAGACTTTGCCCAGAAAGATGATGTGAATGAACCCTCCCCTTTCTTTGCTTCGTTTTTTTTTCCTTTGAGTGTGATTTCCAGAAAGAATTTATGAGTGAGAGTTTGTGAGAAAAAAATGTGAAATCTCAAAAAAATGTCTTAATGTCTTATTTATAAACATTCTGATTTTTCAAACTCGTTGTGCAAGTTATTATAACTTGCTTTAGAAGTTTTTTTTAAAATTTCTATTTTTTTCTTTTTTCTTTTTTCTTTTATAAAATTGAGCCAAGGCCTACCAGTGCAAAACCTTTTATTTAGAAATTTTTTTTTATTAGACCATAATTGTTAGCTCAAACTTTATTTTTATTATTTTCTATTTTCTTTTTTTTCTTATTTTTATTTATGGGCTTAAAATAGAATGACCTAATATTATTATTATATTTTCTTTCTATATTTATTTTGGTTATTTTTCTAATTACCTAGATAAAATTGAGTGTTCACACATATATTACTTGGGAAAGCTAAATAACAAGAGTTAAAATTAAAACAAGCTACAAATAAGAATCTAGACTCAAAATTGAGAATCACAATTGAATTTCAGACCTCATATAATGGTTTAAAACTATAGAATAAACTGTACAACAACATAATAACAAGTTTAAAATGTTTCTTGTCCTTGCATGTAACTAAGCAAAGACGTCCAAGTTAACAAAAAGCATTTACATATCTTTTGACATAATGAGAATAGAAACTCTAATCAAAGGCTACTTTTCTGACCCAAATACTTACACCACTTTTTGTAATTCTTAAAAAGTTTCTTCATCACTTTTGTCAATGCACGCTCATCCAACTAAGCAAAAAATGTGTACAAGTCACAAGCAAATTTAACAAAAATCAATATATGAATATATTTTCTGGATAATCATAATGAAAAGAAAAAGATTAGTTTTTAAGTATGATTTGTAGATGAAGTTATACTAACAGGAGCAACAAGCTTACATGCATATGTTGTACAACTAATAAAAAATGAAATGCAACATGGAAATTGGAGTTGTTCATAGACAGCGAAAGCCAAGAAAAAAAAAAAACTCCCTGCATAGCATCTTACTACCATTCATTTTCATAAGGTCAACTTCAATTTCACAAAGTCAATGTAAAAACATCCTTCACAAATCCACGAAGTCAGTGGAATGGACCAACACAAATATTGAAGTTTAGCACTTGAAACAAGCATCAGCGAATCACACATGCAGAACTTACCAAGGCCTACTATTGGAGATGTTACGATAACATCAAGAACATTATGTCCTTCTCTAGTGTCTAGTGGGAAGTCAACTCCTAATGGACCTACTTGCCCTATAGATGGTCATCTCCATACCTTCATTTACAAAGAGACATGATAAATATAATCACAAAATGTAACTTTCTTGATCATATATGTTAATACTTTTACAATACATGTTTACAAACACACAATAAACAACTCTAGTAAAAATATTCATGAATCATCTTTATATCCTAGAAGAAAAATGTTAGGTAGGAAGGCCTAATCTCTTAAGCTAGACCACATTCAAGAGCATGACAAATATTGATTTAAAAATTAAACTACTATGAACGTTCTCTCAATTAGTTAAAATAAATAAAAAGGATAAAAAAAATGGATTTGTTTTGAAGGTATAATGAGGAAGAAATCATCATTCAACAATTTCTTTGTATTTTTATCTTGTATGTGCTTATCTAATAGTTTGATAGAATTAGAAAAGACTAATGTCTATATCTACAATGAACCATACCACACACCTGTTTTAAATGGCATAGTTACAACTAATGATTTGAATATTCTCCTACCTTTGGAGACTTTGCTAGAGGATGCTCTAAAAGAGGGTGATTCAACATTTGACTTGCAACTTATCAAACAATTGCTTTATACTTTGCTCCTCTAAGTAGAAGAGTCCACCCACAATAGTGCATCTTTGTCCCTACTGAAAAAGTGAAGAAAATAGGTGTTAGCTGCAACTACATTATTATGAGGTCAACTAAAGCAATTATGAACCCTCTCTAGTCCAATTTCCGTGAACAAGGGCAAAGTCATTATAAGTCCTACTGAACTAGGGATTACGAGCTAATGTTGCCTTTAGTGCATCATCTCTTTTTCTCCTAGCCAACTTTACTATTGCAACCTTAAATCCACTCAAAGTTAGGTACAGTTTGCCATATAGGAATACATAACATGTGAGGACCACAGTCAATGAATCAGCAACAAAAAGATTTACAGTCACATGTAGAATTAACAAATCAAGATAAGAAAAAAAAAGACAAATTTACTTATGAATATGATTGCATAATTTCATCCTTACAGCTGCCTCAAATTAGAGTAAAACAGAGAATACAGATAATAATAAACACAATATATCCACACACAAAATCTTACTATAGATCAGTCACTAGCTGTGAGTACAATTCTGACACAAGCAACACTTAAGTCATACATGAAACTTCCTACATGATTAGGATTATGTTTCTCCAAATACCAATCTCCAAAATTTGATAAGGTTTTGGTCTAGTTGAAGGTGAGTATCTTTTTGCTCAGTATGAGTTTGCAAGACTTTCTCTACTGGTGAAAGGATTTGAAGGAAAAGCAGGTGCAAAACCATAAAAGTAATATGTGCTTGCTCTAGCTAGCCCATTGTCCATTGGCAATATATTCAGATTAGTTGATTCCCACTTCCAACTTCTATTCAAATCATATGAGCACAGAATACATTGACACAAATGACTATATCTGTCCATACACATAAGCAAAGCTTGTTGGATTCTTTTAAATAGTTTTTATTCAGACAAGGCACAAAAATACCAACCTCAAAAATAATCCACCAATTGTAATTTTGGTTAAGTTATTATCATAACATACATTATCACATACTCCAAAATCACCAAGATAACTCTAAAGAGGGAAAAATAGCCATGAAAGCACAACAACAATAACAATATAAGAAAAATTAAATTCAAATTGAAACCCCCAACAAAAATAGCCATGCTAGCTAAAGAAATCAAAGGTAAAAGTGAAGACTTACATTGTGAAGAATATGATAGAAATAGATCGATGTCTTAAGCATTGAACAGGTAAATGCTAATATATTAGTATCAGTCAAAGATTGTAGAAGGCTCATAGTTTACAATTAAATGACACAATTTTTTTAAAAAAAGATAGATTCAAATAAATTAAAAAAATAAACAAAATACTCAATGAATTGTATACTATATTCAAGAATAACTTTGAATTTCAAGTCATACCTGTTAACTCAAATCTCTTCTGCAATATCTGTTCCAATAAGAATACCCTAGTGTCAACGTAGATATTGGTAATTTTATTAGTAAAAGTGTAAGATAAAGGATAGAGATAACGAAAGCTAATTTTAGAAGAAAATAAAAGATGTTGGATTTCAGAAAAGATAAGGGAAAAGTTCAGAGGAGTATGAATCGAGAAACAGAGAATGCGAATGAATGGACTTAAGGTGCTGAAAAGAAAAAAAAAAGGAAGAAAGAGGATAATTGTACCTGAGATTAGGGATTTAAAACCCGTTTTGCTTTGCTCGATGTGGAACACGAAACTTGCTCTGCTTAGTGTGGAAGACAAAACTTGCTCCGCTACCCAACAAGAAGGCCACAACAAGTCCTTCCAAGAGCCTTATTATATTCAAAGCAATTGTTGCAAAAAGAAAGAAAGAAAGATGATAAGCAAGACACAGTACAATCAAAAGCAATGAGAAGGAGGGGATAGGGCACTATACCAATAAAGGTTCGAGAAGGAGGGGAGGATGTGCTATTTCCCACCAGTGGCTTCAAGTTAGAAACTAGAACAAGTTAAGCGACTTTAATAGGGAAAATGGGTTTAAGAGTGAAAGATTGATTTGGAGAGTGAGAGATTGGGTTCGAGAGTGGAAGATAGGGTTTCGAAGTTCAACAGTAAGTGCATCGAGAGTATGGTGAAGTTTTATTTGGGATTTAGGTTTTAGCTAGCAAATAGGCGCAAGAGCAAGGCATAATTTTATTAGCATAAGCGTCAGTTAAGCTGACGCAAATATTTATTAAATAATATTAAAAACATATATTTATATAGCGTCGTCTGATCTGACATATATTATCAAAAATATTTTTAAAACAAAAATGAATTAATATTAAGTGTCGGATTATCTGACACATAAAATCAAAATATTTTAAAAATAAAAATAAATCAATATTAAGCATGTAAATATTTCGTAAAACAAATAATAAATAAATAAAAATGTGTCAGTTAAGAGTTGGTTAAGCCGACACTATTTGTGTCAACTACATGGCCGCCGCAAGTAGGCCACGGCTATTTCTTGCTATTCTTGTAGTGAAGTTAGATGCCAATTGTAAGAAATTAAGTTTTCAATTTTAACATGAGAAGATTAAGTGAAGATTTTTAAGTTGTGATCATAAAATTATAGACATGTAAATGGTCATATTAAGGCCCGTTTGGGATGGTTGCAAGTTTTTGATTTTTGGTTTCGCAATACAATTTTTAAAACAAAACGTGTTTGGCTAAAGTAGTTTTGAAACCATTCTCTATATATATAAATTAAAATAGCTATCTTGAATGAAAGCGTTTTTAGTTGTTATTTTTCAACAAAAGTATTTTTAGCTATCATTCTTCAACAAGAACATTTTGAAGAATTTTTTAACCTCTTATCTCTTTCAATCTATCATTTTCAATATCTTTAGTTCTAAATTGAATTTCAATATTCTTTTTAAAAAAATTATAATAATTAAAAATTAACATTATATTACAATAATTGTTTATTATAAATTTAAATTATATAAAATAAATATTTATTCTATGTAATGCACAAGATAAAATACTAGTTTTTAATACATTTTTAAAACAAATTTAAGCCTTATGTCAAAACCATAAAAATTGGTTTCTTGTTTCTTGTTTTGAGTTGTAAAATTATGTCACTAACAATGTCAAGACCATGTTTACTATTATTATAAAAATTATTATTATTACTATTAAATTATTATTATTAAAATTACTATTATTACTATAATTGTTTTTCTTCTTATTATTCAAATTACTATTGTTATGATTCAAATTATTATCATCAAAACTATTATTATTATGATTAAAATTATTATTATTAAATTATTATTATTATTAAAATTATTATTATGAAAATAAATATTATTATCGTTATTGTTAATATTATTATTTTTAAAATTAATTTTATTTTTTATAATTATTGTTTATGTAATTTTTGCTTAATAAGAACTTAAAAAAATACATAATTTGTGAAAGAATTGTTGTTATCAATAACTTTGTAAAGAAAAATTATAAGATTGATAATAACTTTTTAAAATTGAAACTGAAAATTTAAAACTAAAAACTGAAAACTTGTTTTGATTTTTAAAAATTTTAAAACTTAAAACTAAAAGCCACCCCAAATGGAGCCTTAGTTTTTTATTTTAATTAAAATTAACATCTTAAAATATATGCAAATATAAAATGAGCTGGGCAATAAAGTAGCCGCATTCATACTTACAACAATTCTCATAAATTTTTATGACCAATGCTACGGTGGACTACTTGTCCATATGATGTATGGTAGACCACTTTTGCCAACTTGATATAACTAGTTTTTTGTTTAAATATTTTTGTAAAATATGTGTTGACATTAATTTCCTTTTTTAATATCATTCCTTAAGGCAAAAATAGATCTACCTTTGCTTGGGGTATTGAAGGCGGAGCACCCTTGCTACAATCAGCTTTATCCATATAGGTACGTCACATTTCATACAATCAACTAAGTAGTTAATTTGAATTACTTGTTTGTTCGTGATTGAAATCACCACTGTAAATGGAGGGATGTGCATTGTTCCTGATTCCTTATAACACCTGCACGCACGTCGCGTCGTTGCTAACGAATATTACCACTCTCACGAGAACTATATCGCACAAAAGGTAGAATAATATGCACAATCATGAGTGTTTCCCATTTTTGTTGCTACCGTATTAAGAACAATGACAAAACCCCCCAAACAACACATTTAAAAAGGAAAGGCAGGATTGAAACGATTACACAGTCAACACGTATATAAAATTGACAACACACATGACAATGGTCATGATGGCACCTTCGTCTGCTCCAACCACCTTGATCATCTGTGATATGCCAACCATTACGCTTTCTTCTGTTCCTTTTCGTTCTCATTTTCACACAAACATTTCTTAATTGCTACCGATTCACCACCGACTATCGCCCACCCGTGACGCAACCAACAGATCCCAAATCCAACCAAGGACACCCATGGACACTCATCGACACAGCAACACCACTAGAGCCCTCATCGACACCAACAATAGAACCCTAATCAAAACTAGATGGGGCAATCGTGTAACCTCCAAAGGGCATTTTTGTAAACTACATTAAACATTAAAAAATTAATATATAAGAATTGTGTCAAAGGGTGGCAAGTGAGAGGTCACAGCCTTTGATTATTTACAATATATCCAATGGTCATGAGTTAATGGTCCACCCTAAACCACTTTTTTTTGTGGTCCACTATAGATTTGATCAATTTTTACATGAAAATATCTTTATCTAAACTTAAATTTATTTGATAGATAATTTTCTTATTCGTTATAAATATATATTTTTTTAAAGGCAAAATGCATTGGTTAAGGAATTAAAACTTAAAAGTTTTTATTAAAAAAATAGTATATATTAAGACACTTCATTATAATTTTTGATACATCTCTAATACATTTCTAAATGCTTATTAAATCGAGCAAACGGAACAATAAAAGTTTGCAGACGTTTCAGTTGATTATACTAAACGAAAAGGACGAGTTTAATGCACGAGTTGATTAGTCATTGACTTATTTTTTATTTTTAAATAATGGAAAAGCCATAAAAAATATAATTTAATTTCTATGCTCATTACTCATTGATTATTTTTTATGTTTAAATAATGGAAAAGCCGTAAAAAATATAGTTTAATTTCTATGTATTATCGTAAAATTATTTACAATGTCAATTAATCAAAAATTATGATAGGCATAACTTTTAAAGTAACTATTATAAAAATTAATCAACTTAATATACATATTAATTTGTAATTAGATGACAGTATAAAATTCTTTTATACTATTAATGCATGAACAATTTGTTTGTTGTTGTGAAAATGGAGGAAGAAGAAATTGAGGAGAGATTGAGAATCTTTCCCGTTTGGTTGTGCAAAAAGAAAGAGAGATAGAAGAAAAAAAATGTGGATCACATGCCTTTTAATTTCCTCGACTAACAGACGAGATTTTGTAACTTTACCAATGTCTCTCAGACTCCTACTTAAAATAATCAATTATTTTCTTTTCCCAATCGATTTTCACAATGCATACAAAAGAAATAATCAATTTTCACTCAAAACAATTGATTGCTTTTGAAAGCAATCTGTTTTTTCCGTTTTTTCTTATTCTCTCTTTCTTATTTGTTTCTTATTTCTCTTAAATCAAACACCCTTAAAATTCACTCTATTTCCAACTTACTTCTCTCTTTTATATTTTCATTTACCTTATTTTTCTCTCGTGTGCCAAACAGAGTGAAACTATTTAGTATTTCCTCTAGAAAAATATATAAGAAATCACGGGTTACACACACCAAAAAAAAAAAAAGAAAAAACGAAATGTCTTTATGCTTTAACAATCCATAGTAATTTTTTGGTTACGACAACAAACCATAGTATATGTTTACGAAATTTTTTTAAGGAAATAATTATTTTTTTTAAAATTTTAAAAAATATAAAAAAATAATTATTTTTTAAATAAGTTAAACTATTATTTTAGCTTGTGCATTGCACAGAATAAATGTTTATTTTATATAACTAAAATATATAATAAATAAATACTTCTAAATATATAAATTATATTATGTTGAAAAATAATTCAATTTTCTAATTTCAAATCTTTAAGATATGATTTAGTTTTAGAGATATTATTATTATTTTAAGAATTTGTTTCCTCTTTTAATATTAGGATGCAAATTGTATAAATAGGAGTTATTGAGATGAAAAAATTCACTTGGCCTTTAGAGGAGGTCACTACCCTAAGAGAGAAGGTTCTCATGTGAAGAGAGAGTTTTTCAAGTTTGTCCAGAAAACTTGTATCGGGGTGAATTTTATTATGAGATGAATAAAATTGAGATATTTGCATAGAAGTAGACAAAAGGTGTCGAACCACATTAAATAAATTGATGTCATTCTACTATTTATATTTGTGGTTGTGTATGAGAAGGGGTTTGTTTCTCCAACATATTATAACTAAAATTTGTAATAAATAAATATTTTAGAACATATAAATTATATTTTAAATTTATGATAAATACTTTATAATGTGATACAATATTTATTTTTAATTATTGATAATTTTTTTTAAATATTGAAATTCAAGTAAAAACAAAAGATATTAAAAATAATAGATTGAAAAAAAATAAGAGGTTAAGGAAATTTTCTAAAAACGCTCTTGTTGAAGAATAATAGCTAAAAAGCTTTCAAAGGGATATTTGATGCATGTTAGAAGCGTATTTGATTTTTGAAGATAAAATATGTATATTTGAAATTGGTTTTTGATATTCAGTTATAATTTGTTAAATCGTTATGTTGATATTAAAAGTATAAAAGGATATATTATATGCATATTAGGAGCATATTTGAATTTTGAAAATTATATATATATATATATATATATACACATACACACATATATGATTGGTTTCTAATTTCAGTTCCAATTTATTAAACCGTTCAGTTGATATTAAAAGTATAAAAGGATATACCATATGCATGTTAGAAGAGTAAAGTCTACATCTTTATGAAAAGAGATTATTCAAATGAAAGTGAATGTGAGAAAGAGTAGGGAGGGTGAAGGGCTAACAAAGCAAATAGTTTTATGTGTTTATATCATAGTTGTAAAAACCGAACCGGTGGTTGAACCAGGCTTGTGTCCGGTCCAATTAAATCATAAAACTAGCCAGGCAAAAAATCGGTCTATGAACTGGTGAACCGGTCAAAAACCTGTTTGTAGTGGTTCAATAAAAGATGTCTAATAAAATATTATTTTGATGTTTTTTCTTTAAAAAAATGAAATCAGCTTAAAATATTTGTCATTTTCTTTTTTTATTCTAAATATAAACTTTTTTTTATTAATAAATATTGATGTGTATTATTAAAACTTAGACTTAAGTATTATGACATATTTAATTTAAACTTTTTTAGGTATTGTATATGTTAAGAACTTATAAAATTATATTTTATTTTTAGTTTTTAATATTATAAAGTTATGATATTATATTTTTTTAATTTTTTATGTATTATTTAATTATTATTATTATTATTATTTTATTAATACTGATTCGACCATAGTTTAACCCCGATTGAACCATTGAACCTTGAATTAGTGCCTTGACTGGTTCAATGACCGATCCGGTTTCAAAAACATTGGTTTATATATATAGACGGATTAAATGCACTTATCATTACCTAAACACCAACAAGTAAGATGTTCACATCCAATTCAATTTAATAAAAAAATTGCAAATCGAAAAAACAACGAAAACTGATAAAAATCAATTTTTTTTGGATTTTCATCAAACTATTTTTTGTATAACTGATCGGTTTGGTTTAGTTTTGGATGATCTAAATCGAACCAATTTTTTTAATACACGTGTGTTATATCACATTTCACATGTATATGCTATGCATTTTATGCTTTTTAATTTTCACATTTCAATGCTTTTATTTCCATTGCTTTATTTGCCTGCAAATTTGAATGTTCAACATTGGAGAAGAGTTCATTATCTCCATTTATCATCTGGAATTCGCTTTAGAATTCTTGTTGTGTTGTTTGGTCTTTGATTTTTGAACCTTTTGGCTTTGAAGTTCTTGATGAGTTTCAATAGCGTACTATTGCTATGATTTTTGTATGGTTTTAGTAATTGACATTTCCTTGCTTAGAAATAAAAAATATCAAATTGTAATATGTTCTTGAACATAATATAACTATGTAAGGATATGTTGGTAAAAACCAAATGATCCAATTCAATCTAAACCACATTTTATTGGACTGGATTGAATTGATTTCTCATTAAAACAATCCAAAACAAAACCAAATTAAATGTTATTTTAATATTTACATCGAATGACTTTTTAACTCAAAACTGATCTATAAATACCCCTACCAATAAGCATGCCACTGACTAACAATGGATGCAAGATAAAGATAACGACAAAACAATAATTCCAACAATAAAATATTTTAAAAAAAAAGGTATAATTCCAATACTATTTTATAATTACCTTCAAGTATGATATTTCTACTTAACAGTGGTTCATCACAATAGAAGTGAGTTATAATTTTAAATAAACTTTACTTATAATATTAAAATGAATTAAAACTTGATGTAATTATTTTCAAAAGAACCTTACTTATTCCCTACTACCGACGTAAAAAATCAGTTTCAGTCAATAAAAAAAAATGCATTCCTAAATACTATCTTCAGATGCAGTCTATCCTCATCGTCCAAACTCCAAACTCCAAACTTCTGTGATTAGAGGAGAATGCACGAGCTACGCAACGAGGTAAGGCTTTGAAGTTGCTTTAGTTGCGCACTCATGTTCAAGTCATTTTTTGGAGTTGTACTTTACCTTTTTTTTGGGTGAAATGAAGAGCAAAACAAGCTAGAAAAGCGGTGAAATGGAGTTGTACGTCACCTTTTGCCTTAAATGGTGCTACCAATTCAAATTTCTGTACATTTTTTCAAAAGATATTTCAAATCATATACCAAAACAATCAATCTTGTAATTCAAAATTATTAGAGTAATTTTTTATTGGCCTACATCAAAATGACGAAATATAGTTTCTAGCACACCTCTATTAATTAGGTTAATTAGATACCTTTTAAGGACTTGAACTTTGAAAGCCTTGATTAAGCTAGAAAAATTCCTATAACTTATCTAACACACTTATAAGCATCTATTCTTTTTTGCTACATCACTATATTCAAATATTTATATTTCAAAACTCACAATTAATTAGTCATTTAATAATTTAACGAAGACTATAAATTAATAAAATAAAACCACAAACATATCTTATGGCTTATTTAAAAATTTAAAACATGAAAGAAAAATATTATTAGATAATTGTACTGCCTAGATTTGGCACCCAATGATAAGACCGAACAACCACTTCAAAGACCGACCGACATGACACATCGAATATAGATTGGCCCAACGTAAATAAGGAAACAAGGCTCCTTATGCACGATTATGGAAACTAGGGCTATGATCCTGGTATTTATGACACGTAAATCAGGTAACTTGGCAAGAATTATACGCCCATATATATGATTCAGGTGCACTCTCTTGAACCCTAATCCAAAAACCCTGCATCCCCCAACAAGACCTCCATATTTGACTTGAGCGTCAAAGTGTCTTTCCAGTATCACCCCCCGCCGACTTGGAGTAAGGGAAAGACGACGAATGAGGGTACATCTCTCACTTATGAAGGATGGAGGACGAAGGAGCACCACTTCAAGAGTTGTTGAGGAAGAGAACCAATTTTCGATAAGAACAATAATTATAATTTATTTCATGCAATGTTTATAATTACTTATTTTTATTTTAAAAAATGAAAAATAAAAAATGCTAATAATGTTAAGAATATAGGCATATTTAGATTAATTATTTATACTTAAATTAATTTACATTCATTATTTCACTTAAAAATTTTAAAAAATCAATTCTCTCTAAAAATCATCTGAATCAAATATGCCTATAATAAAAAGATAATATATATATATATATATATATATATATATATATATATATTTTATTTTATTTTTTTTGAAAGAGCTTTTATTGATCGATCAATTTTGCATTTCTAAAATGGACAAATTAAAACTATGACCTCCCAAAAATCTACATAGTTATGCCAAATCATGATTTAAGATTAAAATTAGGGGAAACAATAGAATTTATTTGTTCGTGATCTAGTTAATCCATTTATGTAAAATTCAATCCAATTCATTTAGTTGTTTTGAAAAAAATACTTGGATCGAATTGGATAAATCATATAATTAAATAGATAAATAACAATCTATCGTATCTTATTTTCAAATCCAATAGATTATCAAATTAACACTTTCTGAATCAAAATCAGTCCAACATAAATTTTTTTTCATGTTTAATTTTTTTAAGTTTATTAAGTAAGTTTTAGAATAGTTGATTATATATCTAATTAACCCTTATTGAATCAAAATCAATCCATCCTTTATTGCTTGGTGATCTTTTCTCCTAGCACCAAAAATGCTTTTAACATCATAAATTTACAATGGTTCTTAGAAAATTGATGTAATATGTGAGGTGGTATTTTTTTTTGTAATATTAAGATAAACATTCCACATCACTTTTCTTAAAATTGATTTAGAAAATACCTTTTACATCAATTGTATTAAGAACCAGTGCTTAAAAGTACTTTCTAGATCGGTTCTTTACCAACCAATCTAGAATGTGGACATTCTCGTAGCTTTTAAAATTATTGACAAGACTTTTCAAATTGGTTGTAAAAAAAACCAATTTAGAAAATACTTTCTAAATTGATTCTTTGCATAACTAATGTAGAATGTTGACGCTTTTTCTAAGTTTTGAAATTTTTAACATGACTTTTTAGATCAGTTGTACTAAGAATCAATCTAGAAAATCACTTTCTACATTGGTTCATAGTACAACTGATTTAGAAAATCCATTATAGGATCTCTAATTTTAGTAGCGCGTGCTTATACTTTTGTTCTCACTTCAATTTTTCAAACCCTTATTCTTTGGTTCCAAGATACCTCAAGGAAAAGATAATCAAATTGATGTACCCCTCAATCTTCCTTTTGTATAAGTATGATTTCAGCATATGTTTTCACATTATTCATCCATCATTTTCATTTTTTTTGAATTTATCAGTGTGTTTATCTTTCATTCAAATCCTAACCTCATTAGATGCACCTCCTTTGCTTCTTCATGAGATGATGTTCTTTCTTTCTTTTTTAATCTCTCCATCTTGTAATGTTTTCAAGCCTTAACCTTATTATTTCTCTTTCTTGTAGGTTGTGTATGGGAGTAATGTTCGAAGATATAGACAATGTGTTTGAAGAAATAATAATTGTGTTCGAAGGGAAAAAATGTTATCCTCCAACTCTCTTAAGGAATTGTTTCCTTCCACAAACAACAATGAAAAACCATGAACCTTCTCTTTTCTAGTTGTATAGGTCACATGCAAGAAATTTGGCTGCACTTTATTTCACTCATTTTTGTTAAAGCTTCCTTTTGAAACATAGGTCAAAGCTTTAATAGAGGTGAATGAATATCTCTCAAGTGTCAAACTTATAACTAAAGAATTGTGAAACAAAAGAGAGAAAAAAGTCAAACTTACTTAGAGGAAAGGTTTTAACATTGTTATTATATTAAATAAAACAAAAAGAAGGAGCAATCAAATTTCTCACATTTGGGAAATGTAACTAGAAAATAGAGAGTTCATGATTTCTTTGTTGTTGTTTGTTGAATGAAACAATTCCCTAAGTGAGTTGATGACAATGTTTTTTTTTTTCTTCGAACACACTATTTTGAGTTTAGTCATTGTAATGGAAAAATTATATACATTCAATTTAGTCCTTGTAATAAGGAAATTACACTTGTATTTTCATACACACACATACACATGACATGTATCATTTATATAAATAATGAAATGAAATTGTTTTGTGTTTTTTTTATATTTATTTCTTTTTTTGTGTTTGTAATTTTTGAATTGAAATATTGTATATTGCGTGAATACAATGTGAAAGGATATAATGTAAAAAGTCACTTTCTACATTAGTTGTGGCGAGAAATGATGTAAAAAGAGGACTTTTTATATCAGTTCTAGCCATAATACATGTAGAAAGTAGATACTTAATGTAAAAAGTGAGTACTTTCTACATCAGTTCTTGTTATGACCAATGTTGAAAGTGACTTTCTACATCGGTTTTAGGACCAATATAAAAAGTATCAACTTCTATATTGGTTGGTTTAGAGAGAACTTCTACCATGACTAGATAACTTATTTTAGGTTGTTTTTCATCATGATAGAAGTCAACTTTGATTTACACCTAAGAAATATAAGTTGTATATTTTTCTTATAGTTTTTCAATTACGTAAGGAACATCTTAATAAGGTAAGAATAGTTCAAGATATAACCTTATCTTTTCATGTTTCCTAACATAAAAAATGGACTTGTTAACCTTTTTTTTTTTTTTTCCTTTTTCTCCCTTTATATCCTTTTAATTTACTCAGACAAAATTAAGTGTTTATCCAAATCCTATTGTATCCTTTTTATTGGGGGGGGGGGGGGGGGGTTGTTGCCTAAGGTATCTCATAATCAAGAGCTAGATACTAATCCTCAAAGTATGAAAATTCATTTAATTAGGGGCTAACCCTTCCTGACAAATGTTCTTCCATACACATGAATGTAAATATCGATCCCGTAATTATATATTTATGCTTTGTTTGTTTTGGTAGAAAAGGAAAGGGAGGAAGAATGAAGGAAGGAAAACCCTCAAAAATTATTCCTTCTCCCATTTGGTTCATTTGACAAGGGAGAGTAAGGAACCATTTATTAGGGTTCCACATCCAAAATGTGTTCCACCCAAATATTGGTGGAAAAGGGAAGGAGAAAAGTTGTTGCATTTACAAAGACAAAAGTGTCCTTCCGTCAATCTATGCTACTTCACTAATTCTCCATAAATCTTATCTCTTTTTTCCCTTTTGCTCCTTCTTATCTTTCTGTGTTCCTAAGTCAGCCATTTGAAGGGGGATTTGAGATTGGGAGGAAGATGGATGAAGAAGGGGAACTTAAAGAAGAAGAGTTAGTGACTATCATGATATTAGGACCAAATGGTTTGGAGGCAAGGCGAAGGAATACACATTAACAAATCCTCTAATTTAAAAAAAAAATTAAGACCATAACGTTTTTAATAAAAAAAATTGATGAATTTGAAAATAAAATATAAAAATAGAGAAATATTATAATTATTACGATAGAAAAATTATAAAATTGTCATTTTTTATTTTAAATGTAAAATATAAAAATATTCTTTTACAATGTAAAAAATTATTTTTTATAAAAAAATCTTTCAAATATATATTTTTAACTAAAGATAACTAAGGATATTTATGTCATTTTACATATATGACTTTTTCTTTTTCTTTTTTACTTTTACACAATCAAACAAGAGGAAGGACAAGTTATAACTTATTTTATTTTTTTACCAAACAACTTAAATAATTATTTCATTTTCAACTCTTTTTCATTCCTTTTACTTTCCTTTATAAACCAAACATACTTTTAAAAAATATGATTATTTGTCAACCATATCATGCCATATTAATTCCTTCTTACGGTAATAGTTACTCATTATTATAAAAACAGCAAAATGATTATAAGGAGCATCAGTAGAGAGAATCCCCTACAAATCACATCGATCGCTACCCCCATCACTTACAAACAACTGAGGTATATATCCCCTTGCCATTAATTTGCCAAAATAATTATCACTAACTCATCCATTGAAAAACACCATTAATCATCACACCACCCATCTTACACACAAAAAAGTTGAACCAATGGATTTTAACTTCATTAAAGTAAGATGCCACATATATAAGCAAATCAATATCATGAAAGAAACATTATTAGAGAAAGTTGAGCCAATGGATTTTAACTTCATTAAAGTAAGATACCACATATATAACAAGCAAATCAATATCATGAAAGAAACATTATTAAAAAAAAAGTTGAACCAGTGGATTTTAACTTCATTAAAGTAAGATACCACATATATAACAAGCAAATCAATATCATGAAAGAAACAATATAAAAAAAGAAAGAGAGAAATAAAAGAATGCATGTGACTTGCACAAACCTACATTATCCATGCCTTCCATTCCTCATGAGCAAAACTAATTCCCTTCAATCCATGACTTGCACAAACCTACACAATTAATTAATTTGATTTTTGATATTATAATTTTTTTAATTTTATGCTTTAGTAATTATCACAAGTAAACTTAATTCTCAATATTATCAAATCTTTAAATTTGATAATTATTAATTAATTTTATCTTAAATATTAGAGAGCAATTTGACTTATATGTATTCAAGTCGAAGATTAAAATAAGAAGAAATTGATGGATATAAACAGAAACAGTGAATTTTATTTTTTAATTTTAAAAAATAAAAATCTTAACCGGATTTATTCCAGTTACAATTAAGATGTCTCTCTAGTCTTGTCTTTCCTACCGGATCCTTATCATAGCTTGTCAGCTACACGGTATTCCCTCGATGAATTGCTTTAATTTGTCGTATTTCCAAGCAGAATTATGATTGCACGTGATTTTGAAGCAGACAAGTCAGTTTGGCGGGACAAGCACCTGGCTCTTTTTCACTTTTTTATGGTGGAAGTATCTTGCGGGGTTTATTGTACTTAGAAAATGACTAATAAATTAAAATAAAAAATAAGAATTAACAGAGTAAAAGATAATAAAACTAGTGTGATACTCGTGCTATTGCACGGGTTATCACATGTTTATTTTTAATTATTATTATTATATTTTTTATAATAATTTTATAGAGTAAAATTAGTTAGTATATGAAATATTTACACTATTTTTTTATTGACTCAAAAAGCAAAAATAATATAAAAAGTTCATGTAATGTTTGCCTAAATACTAAATCACAAATATTTAAAACTTTTTTCTTAAGAATAAAATATATGGAATAAATAATAAATCATAGAAAATCATAGTAATAATGTAACAATTGAATTAGTTTATGCTTAAATAATATATAAAAATAGAAAAATAATGAGACTCTTAATTATTTATTATAGGATTTAGAAGATCTCATTGAAGACAACTTTGTGCTAGTATATAAAGTTTTTTCTTCTTTATCATGCATTGAGATTTTCAATCTTGGATTGCTTTTAATTCTAGAAAGTAACCACATTTAATTGACTGTAACTAAACACTAGTTTAGGAAAATGTAATTTAACAATGCGTAGAGGTTGACCTTGAGAATTGTTAACAGTCATTATATAAGAGATAATTGTAGAAAATAGCATTCTTATGAGTTTAAAAGGCCATAGTGATTCAGATGGAGACATAGGCATTTGAGGAATCTAAGTCAAAATTTCAATATTCTTTTTAGATATGATATTTGCTTTAATAACATGAATTATTGGTCAAATTGTAGTCTTAATAGATGCATTAAACAATGATCACAACTTCTTTCATATTTCATTTTTACCTAATTTCTAGGCGTTAAGGTATGTTACTCACTCATTGTAAAGGCCACATAATGTCAGTCATTAAGGTGTAAACTATTGTTTTACCAATAACATATTTTCTAATTGTTATGAGCAAACAAAGAAAATGTGTAAATACTTGATTTTAATGATATAGGATATATGATTTATTTATTTCTATTTTTCTCCTTCAGTCTCTTTATCCAAGATAGTTTTGGATAATTGTTTTTCTTGACAATCATTTGAATTTTGTGTGTTGTATATTTACATAGATAAAATATATTGTTTGTTTACTTAAGTAGATTTTTACAACATATTCTACGCAACGCATTGTATATTGGATATTAGGATTAAAAAAATAACTATTACACTACTATGGTGGGTGAGGTTAGGGTGGTTGAAAAATTTGCATTCACCATGTTTTAATTTGATGGTTGGAAAATTAGGTCATCTAGATTACCACTGAAAGGTCTTATAGTAGATATATAAGATGCTTATGCCAAAGAATTTCTTTATATAATATTAACCTAATTATTTTCTTTAGAATGTAGTAATTGCTCAAAATTCTCCCACCTTATTTCTCTTCCATAAAAAAAATACAATAAAATTAATTATTCAAAATATCAATACAAATACCATTATAAAATATAAAATATAAAATATAAATTTAATTTTAATATACTATAAATATAAAAAGTTACACTCTTATTTAATAACATATTATCATATAATTTCACTTCATGTAAAGTAACAACATATAATTCTTTAAAATTGAAAACGAAAAACAAAAAATTGCCTATACTTCTACAGAGAACCATCTAAAATTCAATAAATAAAATGCCGAAAATATATATCTGAAATTCAAAATAAATATAAAAGTTTTAAAAGATTTAAGGACCACACTTAATTGTTTGCAAAATATATTATAAATATAAAGGAAGAGCAATAAGTGGCACATGTTATGATTAAAATAATTTTTATTAACTTAATGAGTTTTATAGTTTTTAAAAAATTAAAAGATCAAATATGTGTTTTGAATTTTAATTTATTTCTAGGCTAAAATATAATTTTGATCCCTTATCTGAATTTTTTGTTACAGGTTAGTTCCTTAAGTTTAAAATAATTTACTTTGGTTTCTTAAAGTGTCTTTATTAAACCAAGTTGGTTCTTTCGCAATTTATCATACCAACTTGGTTAACTTGATGACACATGACAAATTGTGAGAGATATCACGTCAAATGGGAGTTTAGTGCTTGTGTCAACCAAAATTAAGACCATTATTGCAAAAAACTGATGGAAGGACCTATTTGGTCTAGCAGAAACATTTTAAGGGACTAACATGAAACTAACTTAGGGAACTGATTTAAAACCAAAAATTCAAATGAAAGACCAAGTTATATTTTAGCCTTATTTCTATTACAAATAAAATAATTTTCATCAACTAACGTAGTTTTTAAAAATATTTTTATCTGAATTTTAATATTTTATAAAAATATCCATGCAATAAATATCATTGTTATTTTATTTAAAATTCAAAGACAAAGTAAAAATAAAAATGGAGGTAATAACTAATAAAAATAAATGGTACAAAATATCATAAAATATTTTTGTTAATTAAATTAACTTTTAATTTCTCAAACATAAAAATTCATGTATATATATATATTGTGATGTAATAATTTATTGTCATTTCCAACAATTTCTTAATATTTTCATTAATTTAAAAAATATTTTTAATTTAATATTTCGTATTCCATATAAGTATTGTATAGGAAATAAGATAGCAATCTCAATTTTAAATACACAAATAAAATATAGAAACGAATGCAGTTAAATTAAATTTTCAAAATTAAAAATATTTAAATATATTTTGATATTATAACTTTATTTTTTTTACCATAAAAATATGAATTTTTAAAATATTTATATTTCTTTTTTTATAACAATATTTATATTCCTTAAATACCTATACAATGGCTAGTATATATGTAAGTTTAATTTTAAAATTTAGACATAATGAGATATCAAAGAACACTTTATGGATTTTTTAAAAAAGAAAAGAAAAAAGAACTGTTACGGAAACATGAACCCAATTGTTTGGTTGAGTAGAAATTGAGAAGAGAGAAGTGAATAAGAAAAAGTAGTTTTATGTTGTTTGTTTAAGAGAGAAGTAAAGAAGAGAAAAAATATATATGTGAGATCCACTCAAAAAAATCTCTCTTTTGTTGGATAAAAAAGAGAAAAAATGAAATAAAAAATTATGAGACCCACTCAAATTATAATTCTAACTTTATTACTTCTTTCTATCTTACAATATCTATATATATTAAGGGTAAATATATTTTTACAAGAAAAATTCATTCTTTTTTTTTTTTCACTTTTTTATCCAACCAAACAAGTGGAGAAAAAATTTAACTTTTCTTTCTTTTTTACTTCTCTCATACTTCTTTCAATTCAAATATCTTAAAAATTTGTTTATTCTCTACTTATTCTCTCTTTGCTATTTCTCTTTTTACCCAAACAAAACAGAAAAGTAAAGAGTGAGTTGCTATCCTCCACTTGGCATCTATTAGAGGAGAAAGCTTCAAATATTATACAGATAGATTCTAAAAGTTACTTGAGGAGGGATCCAATTCCAAATCCCCTAATGGCCAAGTTATTTGTCGGCTCCAACCTCCAAGGGATAAAATATGTGAGCACAAACATCAAATGTACCATATTGATGACTGGAAAAGGAGTGGTCTTTATAAAGTGGTTTTGGCCTTTATAAAGAGCAGTTATCAACATCTTCTTTTTGGTACAGCAATATCTTCTTGAGTACTAGTTATAGGAAAAAAACATACATGTGAAAAAGAAAAAAACATTTTTGTCTGTTTGCAAAATATTAAATATTTTAGTTTTTCTACTTTGAACATTATTTTTTTAAAATAATCATATTGATAATCATCTTAATATTTAATTGAAGTTATTCACTAAAAGAAATATATTCAATTTTCAAAAAATAAAAAATATTAAAATTATTTATGTATTTAATATTAAATTATTATCATAATAATTAAATAATAGAATTCAAAATGATTTTATTTTACTTTCTGTTTAAGTAGAGAATTAGGAAAATATATTATCATTCTTGCCATTTAAAACTTTTTGGTCAGATTGCTCTACAAATAATTTTATGCTATTTTAAATTTTGATACTATGTTGATAAATTAATATAAAAATAATGAACACCATGATGTTGAAATATTAATCCATGGCAACGTAATTTTTTTTTATAATTGTGGGATAATTTTATTTTTTTTCAGAATATGAAATATATTATATTTTAATTCATTTTCATGTAAACGAGGCTATTTCGCTTTAGTTATTCAATATAAAAAAAAATTATAATATATATATATATATATATATATATATATATATATATTTAGTATTTGTTTAAGAAGAAGAAAAGAAAAAAATATATGAAGTTCACAATTTTTTTACTCTCTAAATGGAAAGAAAATGGAAAAATGTTAAAATGATAAATTAACACATCTACGAACTTACGTATTATTTTCACCTAAAAAAAAAAACCTTAATTATTATTTTAAAAACAAATAAAATATTATTTAATATAATTATACTTTTTCACTTTTCTATTCAAGTATATAAAAAATCAATAATTTTTTTTCTCTTTTTAGATTTTTAAAATGATAAAAAACTTAAATTGTATTCTTTTCTTTTCTTACATTTGTTAGATCTAAACAAATTATTCACTAAGATAAATAATTAAGAATAAGCCTTCTATTTTTTTAATTTTTATAACATTCAGTATAATTCACAACTAATTTATAACTTGAAATTTATTTATTATTTAAAGTTAAAAGCAAGTCATAAAACTTTAAAATTAATTTGAATTATATATATATACATATATATATAATGTGATTTTCATAAGAAAAGTATGTAATTATTTAAAATATAATATAATATAATTCATTCATAATTTTATTATAAGTCTTGTTAATTAGTATCTTAAATATGTTAATTAAAAATTTAATAACAACCAATTTTATTAAAAATTATATTAAGAATATATTATAAATTATGATATAGTACATTAATAATATTTTTATAAAAAAAATTATTTCTCATTTCTTGATTGGTATTTTAAAGATATTGATTAGCATTTAATTTTACAATTACCAGTCATCAGTTTGTTGCGAATTGCGATAAATTGAACCTGACGTCATGTAGCTCACATCAGCATTATTCCTCATCCTGTAGTTCAGCGGTTGACACCCCATCAAATCATCAATATCAATGAATAGTAGTATGAAAGAGCACGAAAACTTTATTTTCCACGTGCGAGTAGCAAATGATTTCTAAAAAAAAAATTAAATAAAGAATAATTCTAAGTTCACCTCCTACATTTTCTTATAAATTTTTAAAAAAATCATCTTATTACTTTTTCATAACATAAAAGTATGAATAAAGTTTATGCACCAATAGTGTAAAAAAAAATTATATTGTTTTTCAATTACAACTCTTATATATGATAATTTGTTAACTTTTCAACAATTGTTTTAAAAGTCATATATTTCACATTTTAATTGATTGACAATGTAAAAAATCTTATGTTAATAACATATAAAAATTAAACTTTAAAATTATTTTAATTTTTTTAGTTATAGAAAATTATTTAATAAACTTCAAATAAAAACAAAATCCAGCATTCCCTTTCTCCCTCTATCTTCCCTATCATCCCAATTTCTTTTTCATCACTATTTTTAACTCATTCAAAAAAGAGGAATACCTTTTTTTTTTTTCTATTTGTATCATCCCTATTTCTTATCATTTAAATTTCAACCAGACTGTTAGAAACCGACAAACAATGTAGTGGCTCACCACTCTCTTGCAAGCACCATCTTTCAAGTCTATCTTACGAGCCACTTTATTTGGGAGATATGATTGCATCTTTTTTGGAGTAAAATTTCTTTTTATTCTAAAGAGAATCTATAGACTCCAAAGAATTATTTCTACACAAGAGAATTGGCCTGTTTGGGTAAGACCGAAGTCCCGTTGGTGTAAAAATAAAATAAAAATCAGACAATATTTTTTAGTTATCAAAATTAATTTTACGATAAGTATATTAATTTAGAAAAATAGTATTATTTTTTAAAAATATTCTAAATATGAAATTCACATAACATACTTATAATTATATTTTAAAAGAATAATTGGTTCAATTAGTACATATCTAATTTCTTGTTAAGTCTCGTGCTTTTCGTACGGGTACCTATGATTTAAGAAAAATTACAATTCTACTTTTTTATCTCAATAATATTATATTTGCTAAATTTCTGTTTAAAATATTAGTCTTAAATATAAATTATTTTTTAATATAGTTTTTTTAAAAATAGTTCTTTTAATATTATTTTTAATCAATGCTACTGGAATCTAAAACAACGTATGGAGAATGAATGAAATAAAAAATCAATGGCGAAATTTCCATCTCAAGTGTGATTATTTTTACTTTGTGCCTGTTTGGGTAAATTTCTCCAAATGTATTTATAGAAAAATAAAATAAAAAAATAAAATAAAATATACTTTTTTAAAAGCTAAAATTAGCTCATGCATAAACTAATTTGTAGAAGCTCTATCATATTAGCTTCTCCAAAAATTGATTTTAATTTATGCATGAGCTAATTTTAATTTTTAGAGAATTCTTTTTTTCTAAAAGTGTTTATGAAGAAGTTTAACTAGTTGTAAGCATGTGTCTAGAGAAATTTTGATATTTAAGCAAAAGTATTAAGGGTGCAGTATAGTGATCCTATCCCTTTGATTAAGGTTGCTGTAATAGTAAGAGATACAATCATTAAACAGCTTGTTTGGTAACAAAGAAATAGGGGAGAGGAGCGGGGAAGATAATGGAAATGAAGAGAAATAAGTGTGCGTTTGGCGTAGCAGAAATGTGACGAAATTTTTTCAAAAAAAAAAAGTGCCCCACAAGAAAAATCTTCTATGCAAAAGTGCGACGATTTGCGAAGAAATTGTACAAATGCACTACACATTTCCGGAAATAACCTTTTGAAGGGTATTCCGAAGCAAGATCTGTGTTAAAAGCTTTCAGGAAAATCGATTTTGGTTGTACCAAAATTGATTTGCAGTATTATGAATGAAGTAGTGAAGCAGCACTGAAATCAATTTAAGTGAGTAAAAAGTGATTTTGTTGTGTTGGGGTTAGAAAACCGATTTTGTTGACTCAAATCGATTTGACCATGTTGTGAACCACAAGAAAATTGATTTGATGTTAGGCAAAATTGATTTGATATAGTCGAATTGCAAAATTGATTTTGGTTAACTTGAAAATCAATTTGCATGCATGTAATATAAGATATTTTAAATACGCGTATGATTAGGTGTTATATAGCCAACCAAAATTGATTTTGTCTTTATGAAAATTGATTATATTTTTGTTATATAATAATAATATTATTATTATTAACATTAATAATATTAATAAAACTAAATATTAGTAATAATAATAAAAATAATATTAATAATAAAAATTGATAATAATAATTATTATTATTATTAAAATAAAAAAATGATGCAACGGAGCCAACAAAATCGATTTTCATGATCCCAAATCAATTTAATCGAAAAAAAATATTGACAAAACATGTGCTCAGACTTGAAAGGGTATAATGGTAATAATCTATTTTTTTTTCTTTCAAACCAAACAACCCACACATTTATTTCCACTTTATTTTTTCTCTATTTCTCTTCAACCAAATAATCCTAATTTTCATTCTATTTTTATCTATTTCTCTTCTCTCTCTTTCTATCCTTTTCTTCGCCCCCTACCAAACAAAGAGTAATAACACGGCATGGTACAAACTTTTCTTTTCTCCTGCTCTTCATTAGCATCTTATCTCAACCTCCTTTTTCTTCATAGTAGGAAATTCGAGTTCTTTGTTAGAGGGACTCCTCACATACTTCTTATAATCCATCTTCAATTCTTCATAAGTACATATCCAAACATTTTTTTAGGGGGGGGGGGGGGGGGGGTGTTATATCCAAACAAATTGATTTGAATTTTAAAGATCCATCTTCGTTGAGCATCAAAAACTATCCACGCATAAAATAGAGGTAAAAGAAAGTGGGTGAAAAAACAGTCTAGCAAATTATTTTTCTTGTGAATCCGAAAGATTACAAATAGGAGACTGGACTGGAACTTTAAAGATGAACTATTTTGATGTACTAGTTAAATATTTACGGAGCAACAAGAGATTCAAAAATATAATGTAGCTACTATTTTATAGGATTTACGGTTATGGCTTTTGTGTCTATTTTCTATTGATACAAATTTAAGAGGTACTATATAAATATACAAGTGTGTGTTTGAATTATAATTTATTAATTATATTTTGAATAACTTGAATTAGTATATTTTATTGGTTAAAATGGACATACAGTTCAGTAAAGAATTTTATGTTCAGTTCATTACCAGAAAAAGTATTTTATATTAAAAAAGATCCATCTAAAAAGCCATTTACAGAAATGAAATGTTGCTCGGATAATGTTAATCAAGATTACTTGTGATTATATAATTATTAACAAAATTAAATATAAGTTTCATATTAATTTATATATATTATTCTTTTTAATTTTATTATTTATGAGGTTTGCTTTAAATAATAACGCTCTTATAATATTTTTATTTTGTGTTATTATTAATTTTAAAAATAAAAATTTAATTTGGTGGTAAACATTGGACACTAAGGTAAACCGTCATTAATTGTTTAAAAAGCAACAAATTGAATTTAAAATAGGACTCTGTTGAAATGGTAAATAAACAAAGGGCAATCTATGAATTATGATGTCTATTCGAGAATTGGACACAAACCATAAACGAGAAAATAAGAGTTAGGGTATGTTTGTTTTCTGTTTTTGAAACTGATTTTTTATTTTTTTAATAAAAAAATTGTTTGAGCAGAGTAGTTTTGAAAGTTGTTTATAAAACTATTTTTTTTTTTAGTTTTTAAAATAAGAAAACCAAACCTTTTTTTAAGTTGTTTTGTTTTTTTATTTTTACTTTTTATTACTCATATTCTTTCTTACACTGTAACATTTTCTTCTCCCACTCCTATTTTTTTCTAAATTAGTTTTTGAAAACTATTTTATAAAATAATTTTAAAAAATAAATAATAAAAACTAAATTGGACACACCGTTACTCTGTTTTGGCCGTATTGCGTATGTTTAGGTTTTACAAACTTGATTTTAGAATATCTTGGTTTTATGCATGTACGCTCTAAAAAGATGGAGAGAAATTGAGAAAAAACAGAGAATTTACAATTGATAGAATGAGCAGAGTGTTTATAATTGAGCTACACCTTAACGTATGTACATGAGTAAGGGTGAGAATAGGCCAGATTGCCGATAGGAATTTAGGGCTTAGCCTACATCAGGTTCAGGCTAGGTGAGGTTTTTTACTAAATAAACTAAGCCGAAACTAAGCCTAGACTTTTATAAAAGTCTATTTAATTAAAAAGGTCAAACTTTAGGCCATTTAAAAAGCCTTTTAGACTTAATAGGCTAACCTATTTAAGTAAAAATAAATAATAATTTTTCTTAGTATTAGTATTATATGAAATTTGCAATAATGTATTTTTACCTTTTTTAAATATTAAGCATGTTGACATACGTAAAAAATCAAACCTATAAGCTTATTGAAAGATAAATTTATGCCCTGTTTAGAGGCTTCGTTACAAAATAGACTTTTAAATAAGTTATCGTGAATGTTAGGTTAGACATTAAAAATAAAATTATATCATATAAAAATGTTAGATTGACTTTTATAAAATCTTTTTCGCCTATTTCCAAATTTGTCTCATGCTTTGAGTAATAACGATTTTAATATTTATAGATTATAATTTGTTTTATATAGAGTTTTTTTCTCATTGGCCTATAAGCCTATTAGCTCACGTGGAGGGAAGTTAGATCTATAAAAACTTTAATATGAAATAAGCTTTTAAGTAAGTTAAACTAACAAACTAAGTTAGGTTTTCAAATAAGTCAGGCCCGGCCTAAAAATAAAGCCTGTGACAGGTAATTGACTAGGCTCAGGTCATGAATTTTTTAAACAAGTGAGGCCTATTTAGGCAAAGCCTTGTTTTACCTTACTTATTTCCATCTCTATACATGAGGTAGTCTAGTTAACCTATATATCAATCATCTAACTAACATCATAACTTCCTAACAATTTTCCTATTTGTAATTTGTAATGTCTCCTTGCAAACTGAAAGATGCATACTAACATTTATAACTTGAGTTGAGTTACACAGAGCAAAATATAATAAGGAAAAATACAATGCGTCACACATGGCAAATACTTTCCTAATAAGAAGTAAAAATTAATGCTAACTAAGGGAAAAACTTAATCATTCAAGTAGAAGCTATAGTTTGTAGTATTTCACCCAAAAAAAAAACAAAAAGCTATAGTTTGTTCTTAACCACTTGATAAAAATAAATCATGCAAAAATTTGACTACTCAGGCAAAAATTACGTACAATCAATACTTAACTACTTGATTGAAGCAAACAGAATCATTAACAATAATTGAGAGAGGCTTAACCCCTCAACTAGAAGTTATAACCATTATCAACCAAACAGAAGCAAATTAATAATAACTAAATTAGGTTTCACCTAATCTAAAATATAAGAAAACACACGTGCAAGAAATTGAGTTGGAACTAGCTCTCTTGCTGAACCAAAATATGAAATTTAAAACAAAATTCAAAAGCAGTGCATATCAATAGTCAAGATGTACAACCGAAATACATTGAGAATGGCCATATTGACCACTACAAAATTACTAGTGCATCAAACATAATGTGGTAGTAGAAGTAGCGAAGTAGGACCGAAAACATTTTTAAGAAAAGTTTTAATATCTCACTTTAGAGTTTCATTGTTATGAGAGAAATACTAATTGGCAATAGTCTCATTGATGACATAGACTTAGTGTGTGTTTGGATTGGTGATGAAACCATGGTGGATCATGGTGAGTTGGGTCAAACTTAGTTTGACTTAAATTAAGATGTTTGGTTAATTAAATAAAAGCACTTTCAATTGAAAAAAATAATGGTGAAGTTGAAGCAATAAAGAGTTGTTTCTACTTCATTCAAAATCAATTTTGAATGTGTTTTCTCTAATTTACCCTCACAAGAAAAATAGCTAATATTGTACTTATATGTCAAAGTTGTATTGCATTTTACATTATATTTCTTATTTGTACTTTTTAATTTAGATACCTTTGTATTTGAAGCATATGCTAATTTAATATTTTTATTAACTATTTCATCTAATTTTAATGTTTTTATAAGGGTTATGAGTTCTTATTCAAAAGTTAACATAATATACATATATTTTCTTAATTTAATAATTAAGATGAAGTGAAAAAATTACTATATGTCTATTTATTTTTAAGTATATATATATATATATATATATATATATATATATATATATATATATATAAATAGCTAATTATAATAGAAAAGAAGTATACATAGACCTGTTTTGGTAATTACACACACAATCAATTTTGATTCAAAGTATCCAAACAACATTTTCTTTAAAAAATCATTTTTCTAATGTCAGTTATCCAAACAAAAATCACGTTACTTCAAAATCAATTTTAACCATAATTAATTATGTAAAATCATGTTGATCTAAAATCAATTCTGTCACCACCAATCCAAACACACACTTAGGCTTCAAGTATAGTCATCGCAGACCATAACATGGTGAGGATTGCCAACGCAAAATAAGTTGGCACCTAAGAATCCCCTTTTCAAATGCAAGCCTATTTATAACCTTTCCTTGGAACCTGTTGGGGAGACACACACTAACGACGCCATAAAATAGAAATAATGGAAAAACACAATTTATTTAACGTGGTTCGATACCTTTTGCCTACATCTACGAAAACATCTCAATATTATTATCATCTCAAATCACATTACAAGTTTTCTGGACAAACTTGACAAAACTCTCTCTTGCATAATCCTCTCTCACTAAAGGTGGTGACCCATTCTCTAGGTCGAGTGATTATTCTCTTCTCAAAAACTTCTATTTATAGACCTTACATCCTAATATTTAAAGAGGAAACAAATTCCTAAATTAAAAATAATATCTTTTTAAATCTAAACAATATCTTAGAGATTTGAAATTGAAATTAGAATTGTTTTCCAATAATTCCTCCGTCAATTAAAATTTCCAAATTTCCTCTTTTACTCCCACTATTATGGATGCTCGCCCCAATCATCTCCAATCCTACTTCTGCTCTACAAACTTTGCTGTGTTTTTCGCCTCTGCTCTGCAAGTATTAGATTGTATTTGTATCGCCATTAGCTACTAGGATACACTAATTGACTTTTCTATTGCCAAGAAGACTTTCGACACAAGAATTTGCACTGCTGTTAGCTACCAAGACATGCTACTTGACTTCCCATTGCCAAGAAGACTTTCAACACAAGGATCTTGCATGAATCCACCACCAGCTTCATCAAGCTTCAATACTCCTCCTTTAATAAGTCATCGGATTGCACAACCATCAACTCTGATACCATTGTTAAGAAAATAATACCTTTCACTCATATAACCCCCTCTTTCACTTAGGATGGTGACCCTTTCTACAGGTCGGGTAATTATTCTCATATCAAAAACTTCTATTTATAGACCTAGCATCCTAATATTAAAAGAAAAAATAAATCCTTAAAATAAAAATAATATATTTTTAAATCTAAACAATATCTTAAAAATTTAAAATTAAAATTTGAATTGTTTCCTAACAGAACCATTCAAACACAATAAAAACTATGATTGGATCAGAAAATGATGGGTGGACACTCAAATGCTACTTAACACCTAGAGAGAGAGAAAAAAGTGTAGGTATAACAGGTGATAAAATGCGATAGAAAGAGAAAGAAAGAAAAAAATAATGAATGTTAATAGAATGTTTGAAGTGGAAGGGTGTTCACATATATCATTACTCTAATTGATAACCGACCCAAAGGTAAAAAAAGGTAAGACCTTGAACAAGCACAATTTCCTAGAGAATGTGTCTTTGCAACGTCTATTGCGATGAAATCTTCGAGTTCAAGAGAAACAATGTGCCTAAGAGCTCTTCAAAGTTGTCAATAGTAGAATTTAAAGTGTTACTGTGAGCTCTTCAAGAAAGCACGTCAGGGCACACTTCGATTATGGTCACCACCAAGATCCACACAACCACCCACTAAGAAGATGAACAAAAGCTAGCACTAGTTTGGTATGCTAGTGGGAATGTGTGTTGTTGCGCCTCCTCCTACAATATTAGTGCCAGCAACTACGGAACTACCTTAGCTACACTGAAGAAACATGGTAAAACCTAAAAGATGGAGAGAAATTGAGAGCATTAGAGAGGTTGCAATTGATGGAATGATACGAGTATTTATAATTGAGCTACATGAGAGAGTAACTAACATGCACTACCATTTAACTAACTTTATAACCTCCTAATTAATTTCTACCATCTGTAATAAATATTGATTATATATTTAGGCGAGTGTTTATAAATTTGAATTAGTAAATTTTATTTTAATTGAAATTGAGTTTGAAATAAAGTAATTTATATTTAAAAAATTCTCAATAAAAAATTTGTAAGGAAATTTATTTTAAAAGTCCAATCTAACACAAAAGTTTAGATTTTTTACATTTAGTTAAACATTCTTTTAATAATTTATTGTGCACAAAATACATTATTATTAACACATATTCTTTTAATAATTTATTGTACACACAATAAATGATTATTAACACGACATTTAATAATTTTTTTGTAAAATGTGAAATTAACTAGTTTAATTGTTGAATCATGTGATATTATTTTAATATTTACTTAAAATAAAGTTATGTGATAAAATATTAATTAATAAGTTTTTAAATTATATAAAACCTATATTCAAAAAACTTTCAATCGAAATATTACATTGATTTTCTTAAAAAGTATCAAATAGGGTAAATTTATGATAAAACTTACACTTAATTATAATGAATGACTCAAAAATTTTAAAAATATTAAAAAGTAAAATAATTGAAAAGCAGCTATTACGTAAAAGTCAAGTAAAATTAAAATATATGAAACTAAAATAATATGTCTAAAACATTATTATTAGTAATTATATGTTTTTTATATTATATTATATTATATTATATTATATAAAAAGATCAATTTATAAGACTTAGTAGTTTTTTAAAGCCTAAAGTCTAACTTTTTTATTTAAATAATTTTTTAAAAAAGTCTAAGCTTAGCATTTTTATCAACCGAGTTAGGTTAAATCAAATCTTCTACAAAGAAAGGGCCAAAGTTACCTCTGATAGATCCCCTAACTTATTTCTACCCCTTCCTGCGATATTTATATCAATTAGGATGAAAGAGGCAAGAGTGTTGCTCTAATAAACAATTACTACAAAGTGGCAAAGGTGGCATATAACAAGCGCGGTGGTTGGTGATGATAATTGTTTAGAGTTAAATAGTGTGACTAAAACTAAAGAAACTTTGATCACATTTGCACCAATATTATCCAGAAACCAAAATTTACGAAACCTAAAGACAAAACCATACATAATAAAATACACATATTAATAACAAAAAATCTATGCACGAAGATACATGATTGCGAAATAAACATAATAAAAGTAAGAGTTCAACACATTGTAATAAATCTGAAAAATGAAAAAGAACAATCAACGATGAGTATTCTACTAGATTAAGATAATTTTTACAGTAAAAAAAAGGGAAAAAAGGAAATTCAAAACAAAAACAAAAACCATAAACAATTAAACATGAGAGACAAGATGAAACTAACGAAAAGAACTGAGAACTGAAGTTATCCCAAAATTACATGGATGTGGAAATTAAAGATGAACTAAGTGAGGAAGCAGAGCGCTAGAGGAGAAATCAGGGGCATACATCTATGTTTAGCACAAAATGAGTAAGGAAAAATCAATCGTTCCATAAATTAGAAGCTTTACATCTATCAATGTATCCCATATCTCAAATCTAAGGGAAAGAAAAATGGAGTTAATAATGTAATGGAATGCATGATCATCATTCTTTCTGTTCCATCTTTGTTTTTACAAACTAAACGATAAAATAGATTATAATTTACTTTATCTTTTTTCATTCTATCCTTTACTACTAACACAAACATAACTTTAAGAGAGTGGTATCTGCTTGAAGATCATGAAATAGGTTTTTTTGAAACAAAAATTCAAAAAAGGGAGGTATGCAATTTAAATTGAACCCTAATCCCCAGTCTAGATCCTTTAAACCCTAATTCGCTTAAATTGTTTGTTTATGTAATTGCTATGATTAAGATACATTTAATTTCTCTTACAATTCACTTTCATCCTATTTTTCTTCTTATCTCGTTCTTCATTTTTCGTTATATTATTTACCACATTTATCAATTTGTCTCTCTTCTTTTATTTATTTTTCCCTTTATCTCTCTTTTCTTTCCACTCATACACCCCAAAATGGGGTGTATATTGGTAATTTTCCAAAAATTATTGTTGCCCCGTATGTTTTTTGCTTCTATCTTGTTCATTTAGCCTAAGTGAGTTTTGGCAAAAGTTTTGTGATCTTTCTCACCTGTGGTTAGACATTAATTTGCTATTTTAATTCTTATTGTCTTTGACTTTTGTAATGTGCGGGTTCAATTGGGTGGCTGCCAATTGAAGCAACAAAAGGACTATGTTTTTTAAGTCAGTTATGGAGTTGGTTGATAAAATAATTATGAGATTTATAAGTGGATCTGTGTAGGTAGCGATGTCAACGAGGCGGGTACGGGTAGTAGCTACTTTATTACCTGTCCTGCTGGGTAAAACTCGTATCCCGCTCGTCCTGTTACTTGTGCGGGTACTCGTTAAGTGAATACCTGCGAATTTTTTTAATATCCGCTGGTATCTGTGGATATCTACGGATACTTTTAAAATAATAAAAAAAACTAAAATTTATTTTGTGTGTTGTGAACAATCATAAAGTACTGCAAATATCACTTTAAATTTATAAATTAAAAGTTATTGTTTAAAATAATCACTTTGAATATAGATTTTAATTATTCTAACAATTTTTCTAAAAAAGATAATTTAAAAGCCCACAAATTTATGTTTCTTTTCTCTCCATAATATAATTGTATAAGATTTCTCCTGTAATGAATAATCGTTTCAAAAAAATTTGATAAATTTTATGTAATTTTATCTATATTAATATATAAGAGTATTTAAATAAATATATAATTACGGGTAGCAGGTATTCGCGGGTATGGATATCATGATATCCGTACCCGTCTCATTAATAAACAGGATAGCAGATATACCCATTTAAAGTACCCATTTTCTACTCGTAGTGAATTTTATCTGCGAACACGAAATTTTTTGCCATCCCTATGTGTAGGTTTTTGAACTGGATAAATTTAGTATTTAGTTTAGCTAGAGTGATTAGTGAATCTTGATTCATGAATGGTTTGTGCTTGGAATAGGTCGTTCCTCTAGACAGGTCAAGGTGGTGTCTTTGAGCTTTGTTCTAGGGTGATTTATTTCTTATTAATTAGCTGGGCCATTTTAAAAATAGAAAACTGGTCTTGTTTGCTGATGAGTTTTTAATGTGATACTAAAAATCTAGAATAATTATTTGATTTAGGGTCTGTGTGGATAAACACTTCTGCATAAGCACTTATAGAAGAAGAAAATAAGAAGAAAAAATAAAATAAACTTTTTCATAAGCTAAAATTAGCTTATGCATTAGTTAAAAACAAGTTTTTGAAGAAGCTAATATAAGAGAACTTCTACAAATTAACTTATGCATAATCTAATTTTAGCTTTTAGAGAAATTTTATTTTTTCTTATTTTATTTTTTTATAAGTACTTATGAAAAAGTTTATTCAACTAGGTCCTCAGTCACAAATGTCTTCCAGTCGGACAAGTTTGTTGTTTTGTGCTACCTATGGTGGCGTCCTAAATTGTGGTGATGATCTTCTTGAATGTTCATTTGGATTGATCTTTACCTTGGAATAAGACTTGGGCTGCCTGGTCAACCAGACTTGTACTCTTTTACTCAACGCATTACGCCCATTTGTAATTTGATCAACCGAGGTTTTAGGTTGAGTTTTTTTTTTTGGTGTGTTTTGGTTGAGTTTAATAAGTGGTATTAAATTGAAATGTAATGTGTCCCTTCAGTAGAAGAATTTTATGTTCTTGATTTATACGCGTGATGTTCTTTGTGCAAACTTGTTTTACTGCTTGCAGTGAGATTGTGAGTTGTTTTTAGATGGTTTGTTTGATTCTAGATCCACTGAGAATGAATTAAATATAAAATCTGAAAGAAAATCTTCCATTGTCTTATTTTTCTGCTTTTCAAGTTGTTGTACCATAGGCAAAGCAGTTGCATGTGTATCTTACCAGGGTTCGGATGCTAACTACAATAAATTGATTCAATTAAAAAGTCTCTCTAAATGTAGCTCCTATGGCCAGTGGGATATGCAGATGCAATAGCAGATAATCAATTAGATGTTCTAGTGTTTCTAGTTAGAGTTAAACTTGGATGAGCCTGATTTAACTA